>CM057055.1:38500000-39103750 GCA_029948455.1 Solanum rostratum
TTATAAGTTGCACATATATAGTTGTTAGTTTCAAGTTAAGATCCCTTTGAGTGAACACATATTGCATACTCTTGTGGTCAGTGAAGACACCAACATGTCCCCCATACAAATAGTGTCTCCAAATCTTCAAGGCAAACACCGTCACCGCTAACTCAAGGTCATGAGTCGGGTAGTTATGCTCATTCACCTCCAATTGCCTTGATGTATAGGTTGTCACCATAACATGTTGCATAAGTACACAACCCAACCAAAACCGAGAAGCACCACCATATACCACCAACCTATCCAAGCTATTAGGTAAAGTCAAAATAGGAGATGATATATGTCGATCTCCCTAAGTCTAAAACCTCTTCTCCCACTCCTCCGACCATACAAACTTGGCCTTCCTTTGAGTCAACGTGGCCAATGGAGATGCATTAGATAAAAAAACCTTCAATAAAACTTCCATCATAACCAGCTAACCCAAGAAAATTTTGAATATCCAAAGGAGCAAGCATGTCAAACAATGCACACCCTTCACCAACTCCCTTTTTGACCTCATCCATAAGGTCGCTACAGCATCTTCCTTCCCCGGATTGCATTACGAGCTCAAAGTAACTCTCTCTATTCGATAGGGAGGGATGGAGATAGGAAATCTCAATATACACACCATGGCACGGTAAGAATCATGAAAAGTAAAACATTTCCTAAAACGCCTTGTAGCCTCCTACCTATAGATGTGGTGCGCTTCACACCTATGAATAAGACTCTACTTGACGCACCATGTTCAACTCCGAGGACCATTTATAAACCTATTGCTCTGATACCATCTTTGTAGCGACCCGAACCTCGGGCCTAGAAGTGACACGACGAATGGGAACCTGAGAGTTTCCAAACAAGCCTCAAAGTATCCAAATCCACATCATTGGTTTGGAAGCGCATTCAAATAGTAAACACATAGTTCTAAGGGATGGAAAAGTAGGACTCACGCTATGGGGATATCGAAGGGAAAGAGATTTACATGGATTCACATAGCACATAGCACATAGCACGTAGCACATAAGAACTAAGGGGCAGATAAGTATGACTCACCCTATGGGCGAAATACAAGGCTTAGAATCTTCTACATTTTCACACCAAACATATACACATATCATAATTCCCATAATCAATCCATGATAGCCATACCTATTAGATAACCGAAATAATAAGCTTCAAATACAACACATAACATCCTAAAATCTACTAGAGCCTACAAGAAGCTCAACAATGCCTCTAGTAATAATATGGGACGGAGGCCAAGACATGTCCAGGGTTCACCCTCAATAAAGAAGATAACTAGAAAACAACATAGGTAGAAGGAAGGTGGTATGTCCTAGGAAGATAGGAATCACCACAAAATCAACTCTCCAAATTCGAGCTACCCATCAAGCAGTGGATGATCGTAACACACAGTCCCTACATGGTAAAATCATGTAGGCATAGAGTATGCGTTAGTGTGTTTGAATGTACTAAGTATGCGGGCATACAATGCATATGACTTATCAACCTGCATTTTAATATTAGATGACAAAGCACATAATATAGAAAGAATCATATATCCAAGGAAGAGTAGTATACAATATGCCTTGAAATTCATGTTGTATGGAATGCAATAATGCTCATATATAATGGGGATGTAACCTCAACCGACATGAGTAAGACCAAGTGAGCTAGTACTTCTCATGCTTTCAAGAGATACAATATTCATTTCAAAACCATTAATGCACATTTAGGCTCAAATGCCAAAACATAAATCATAATCATAATACTCATGCAAAGAATAGCTCATCTACCTATACAAGATGGTGCAAGAAACCAAAATGCTCAAAGAGTCATAATCATAAGACATATATATGATCACATTCTTGTCATAAGCAATATCTTATCAAAATCATTTCATAAAACATAATTGGGCTTAAGCCATTTCGTAATTTTCATAAACACCAATGTTCATGAATGCAAATGCAATGAATGATGTGAGAATAACATGGGTGATATAGATTCAATCTAAAATCAACAATATAATATGAAATTGAAGTAAATCCATAATTAAATCACACACTTAAATCATAATATAGATCACCCATGCATAAATCCAGCTTTAAAGGGGACATATACATTCATAAATTCATAATCTCAATGCAAACTATAATATAAGGGCTTAAATCAACTTTAAATTATCAATAAAACACAACCCATACTTCAATTGAATTTATAAAATCATAAATCTCAAATCCAATATTTAAAGTAAGAAAAATTCCATGAAAACTTCAATTCAAAAGATTTTGAGTCTTCTTGGTAGAAAGGGACCAAGAATCAATCGCACATACCTTGATTAGAAAGATGAATTTGAGAAGAATTTAGCTTGAAGTTAAATCCCTAATTGAATTCCTAGCTTGAGTCTTGAGAGAAGAACTTAGAGAGGAATTTTAGGAATTGATTTTAGAGTGAGAGTGTTTCTAACGAGAATGAATTAAAATAAAAGGATATCAGCTGATTTAGGGGCCTAGGATAGGAGAAAAGGACATAAAGCACCCTTATAATAACCCAAAATTATGTAAGAGCCATTAATGACACGAAATTAATAATCACATAGATTTTCTGCACAGACAGGTTTTACTAAAACGGGCATAACATCTTTATCCGAACTTGGAATGAGGTGAAACCAGATGCGTTGGAAAGATAATTCAAAGAGCTTCAATTTGATAGGTTGTGGCCCACCCCATTTGTTTTTATGCTAAGAGATATGCCCATTTAACGTTGACCTTTCCACTGGTACTTGTGAGAAACTTAGCTAATGGAATTCCTTTGAACTTGACTTGATGTAAGAGACCCATGATGGCCTTAAATAACATAATTAAGCTTGAATTGATGGTTTGAAATTGAACTTAGCTTGAGCTTGAACATCCCATACATAGAATTTTTCAACGAAGTCACCTTCATGGGAGGTTACACGGGCCGTGACACTGCCCATACCTCTCTTCTTAGAAAAACATTCCACGATCAAGTTACGAGACAGTGATTTCATACTTAGAAAAATTTCATGCCAGACGCCTTACAGATGGCCACACGGGCCGTGGCAGTCAACACAGGCCGTGAACTTTGCTATGTAACCATACTTGATCCCAAAACTATGGGATTTCAAGCCTAGGCCACCACACGGCCCATCACACGGCCCGTCACACGATCCATGAAGTGTCACATGGACCGCGAGGGGTCCAAGTGTGGTGTGCTATAGTTTAAAATACCACGTTTAAGGGCCAAACTTCCTCCAAAGGCCAAGGGCCACTCCATGGAGGCTCTGCACGGGTCGTGTGACCTCACATGGACCATGAGGGCTCCCATAAGCATCACCTTGGTCCAAAACCTTTTCCAAAACCAAACTTTCATGCTTTATTGGGGTCGTACAAAATTTTGGGTCCTTACATCATCTCCTGGGAACATTCATCCTTGAATGTGGTTGAAAAAGTCTTGAAAGGCTTGACTTAGAACATGAAACATCCGAACACAAGGTATAATGCATGGTTCATCATTTCAAAATCATACAATCTTTAAAACCCATATTAAAACGTATTCAAATCATTTAAAACATCATAAAAATCATTTTCGTGCACATGTATGCATGTCATGTCAAGAAACTCAAAAGTGAAAGAATTAGCACCATCGAGAATAGGAAGAACCTAATATCACAGGCTTGAGTAGATAAGAAAGGATAAAGGTATCATCGAATCACACTTGATTCCACTCCCCGCGTAGCACTTCCCACATGTTGATTCCTCTAAAGTACCTTCACCGAAGCCACATCCTTGTTAGGAAGCTGCTTCACTTACCAATCCAAAATCTTTACCGGAACTTCTTTAAAAGACAAGTTCTTCTTAACCTCAACACCTTTCAAAGATAAAATAGTACAAGGATCCCCAACCAACTTCCTCAACATAGACACATGGAAAAATTGGTCGACTAAAACAATACAGAGGCAAATCCAACTTATAAGCCACATTTCCAATTCGCTCAACAATCTCATAAGGATATACATACCGGGGGCTTAGCTTTCCCTCCTTCCTAAAATGCACCACACCCTTCATAGGTGAGACCTTCATAAGCACCCAATAATTAGTACAAAACTCAAGATCCTTCTTTCTAACATCCAAATAAGCCTGTTAATGACTTCGAACCATCTTCCTTTCCCTAATCAATTTCACCCTTTTGTAGCCTTCAACACTAAATCCATGCCTATAGAAGTCATTTCATCTTAACTTAAACCTTTCTATCAGAGATCTACATTTTTACTCTATAAAGCCCCAAACGGTGTTATACCAATGCTAGCATGAAGGAAATTGTAGTATGCAAACTCAAGAAGCGGTAGATTATCGCCCTAATTACCCTTGAATTCCAACACATTAGACCCCAACATGTCCTCTAAAGTTTAAATGATCCTCTTGGCTTGCCCAACGGATCAAGGATGTGCTCAACTTAATCTTAGTACCAAGTCCCTTTTGAAACAACCTCCAAAAGTGAGAGGTGAATCAGGTTCCACGATCCAATATGATGGACCTAGACACACCATGCAACCTCACCAACTTTTCGATGTACAACATTGCATAATCTTCGGTGCTAAAAATAGTCTTGACTGGTAAGAAATGAGCCGACTTAGTCATTCGGTCAACGACAACCAAAATGGAGTCAAATTACTTTCGGTCCAGGGAAAACCAACCACAAAATCCATATTTACATTCTCCCACCTCCAAGTAAGAAATCTCAATGTCTTGAGCCATACAACTGGGCCTTAAGTGCTTTACCTTCACTTGTTAACAACTCAGGCACTCGAGTACGAACTTGACTATGTCCTTCCTCATACGATGCAATCAATACACCTCTTTCAAATCCCGATACATCTTAGTAGATCCCAGGTGGATCAAATAATGAGAGTTATAGGCTCTACTCATGATCGTTTTCCTAAGATCACCCACATCTAGAATACATAACTGACCTTGATATTGAAGCGTACCATCTCCCTCTTGGGAGGTAACTTCTATGTTATTGGCAACCAACCTCTTTAACACAACCAATGATGGGTCTAAGTCTTGCTTAGCCTTAACATCAACAATAAAAAAAAATTCGGCTCCATTCTAAACATGAACACCAACATTATAAGAGTCGGTCAACCTAACAACCAATCTAGCCAAATGGTGAACATCTTTCATTGACTCTTTCTCCCTTTCATCAACACGAGCAACACTTCCCATAGATAGCCTACTAAGAGAATCAGCTATAACATTTACCAACCAAAAGTATATTGTAAACTCATGTCATAGCCCCTAAGGAGTTCCAACCCTCTTCTTAGTCTCAAGTTAAGATCCCTTTGAGTGAACACATATTGCAAAATCTTGTGGGTGAAGACATCAACATGTACCCTATACAAATAGTGTCCCCAAATCTTCAAGGCAGACACCATCGCCGCTAAATCAAGGTCATGAGTTGGGTAGTTACGCTCATTCACCTCCAATTGCCTTGATGTATAGGTTGTCACCTTAACATGTTACATAAGTACACAACCCAACCCAAACCGAGAAGCACCACCAACCCATCAAAGCCATTCGGTAAAGTCAAAATAGGAGCTGATCTACGCTGATCTCCGAAAGTCTAAAAACTATTCTCCCTCCTCCGACCATACAAACTTGGACTTCTTTTGAGTCAATATGGCCAATGGAGGTGCATTAGATAAAAAAACCTTCAACAAAACTTCCATAATAACTAGCCAACCCAAGAATATTTCGAATATCCAAGGGAGCAAGAATGTCAAACGATGCACACCCTTCACCAACTCCCTTTTTGACCTCATTTATAAGGTCGTTACATCATCTTCTTTCCCTGGATTGCATTATGAGCTCAAAATAACTCTCCCTATTTGATAGGGAGGGATGGAGATAGAAAATATTAAGATACACACCATGGCACGATAAGAATCATGAAAACTGAAACATTTCATGAAACGCCTTGTAGCCTCCTACCCATAGATGTGGCGCGCTTCACACCCATGAATAAGACTCTATTTGACGCGGCATGTTGGATTCTGAGGACCATTTATAAACCTAATGCTTTGATACCATCTTTGTCACGACCCCAACCTAGGGCCTAGAAGTGACACGACGAATAGTGACCCAAGAGTTTCCAAACAAGCCTCAAAGTATCCAAATCCACATCATCGATTTGGAAGCACATTCAAATAGTAAACACATAGTTCTAAGGGATGAGAAAGTAGGACTCACGCTATTGGGGTATCGAAGGGAAAAGATTTACATGGATTTACATAGCACGTAACACATAAGAACTAAGGGACAGATAAGTATGAATCACTCTATGTGGGCAATACGGGGCTTAGGATCTTCCACATTTCCACATCAAACATACACATATATCATAATTCCCATAATCAATCCATGATAGCCATACCCGATAGATATCCGAAATCATAAGCTTCAAATACAACACATAACATACAGAATCTATGAGAGTCTATAAGATGTCAAACAATTCCTCTAGTCATAAGATGGGACAATGGCCAAGACATGTCCCAGGATCACCCTTAATTAAGAAGATAAACAGAAAACCACATAGGTAGAAGGAAGGTGGTTTTTCCTTGAAAGATAGGACTCACCACAATATCAACTCTCTGAATTCGATCTACCCATCAAGCGGTGGATGATCGTAACACACAATCCCTACATGGTAAAATCATGTAGGCATAGAGTATGCGTTAGTATGTTTGAATGTACTAAGTATGCGGGCATGCAATGCATATGACTTATCAACCTGCATTTCAGTATTAAATGACAAGGGTACATAATATAGAAAGAATCATATATCCAAGGAAGAGTAGTATACAATATGCCATGAAATTCATGATGCATGAAATGCAATAATACTTATATATAGCGGGGATGTGACTTCAACCGACATGAGTAAGACCAAGCGACCTAGTGCTTGGAATCTCGATGAAATCCCTTCACCGGCATAGAGGTAGTCTACTTGCCAAAGATAAACCATTCTTCACCTTATGGGAACATATCCTATTTCGTATGAAGTAACCCCCTTACGAGAACATATTCCATATTTGAAAGGATTTTCATAACATAACATAATACCTCACCTTATGAGAATATATCCCATTTCGTATGAAGCAACCTTTCTTACGAGAACATATCCCATTTTGGATAGGATTCTCATAACATATGCTAGGCACATAGTTCGAGGAAAGGGAGAGAACCCTTGGGGATAGCCCTGACGCCCCCAATGCATCGGTGCAAAGTCGGCATCCCATAAGAATACTTATACATATACATGCTTTCAAGATATACAATATTTATTTCAAAACTGTTAAATGCACATTTAGGCTCAAATGCCAAACCATAAATCATACTCATAATACTCATGCAAGAAATAGCTCATCTACCTATACAAGATGGTGCAAGCACCCAAAATGCTGAAAGAGCCATAATCATAAGACATGTATGTGATTACGTTCTTGTCATAACCAATATCTTATCAAAATCATTTCATAAAATATAATTGGGCTTAATCCACTTCATAATTTTCATAAAAATAATGTTCATGAATGTAAATGCAATGAATGATTTGAGAATAGCATGGGTAATATAGATTCAATCTAAAATCAACTCTATAATATGAAATTGAAGTAAATCCATAATTAAATCCACACTTAAATCATAATATAGATCACCCATGCATAAATCAAGCTTTAAAGGGAATATGCACCTTCACAAGAGCTTAAATCAACTTTAAATCATCAATAAAGCACAACCCATACTTCAATTGAATTTATAAAATTATAAATCTCAAAACCCATATTTAAATTAAGAAAAATTTCATAAAAAATCAATTGAAAAGAGTTTGGGTCTTCTGGTTAAAAGGGACCAAGAACCAATCCCACATACCTTGATTAGGAAGATGAATTTGAGAATAATGTAGCTTGAAGTTGAATCCCTAGCTTGAGTCTTGAGAGAAGAACATAGAGAGGATTTTTAGGAATTGATTTTAGAGTGAGAGTGTTTATAATGAGAATGAATTAAAATGAAAGAATATTAGCTGATTTAGGGGTCTAGGATTGGAGAAAAGGTCATAAAGCACCCTTAGAATAACCCAAAGTTACGCAAGAGCCATTAATGACACGGAATTAAAAATTCGGATAGATTTTCTGCATAGACGGGTTTTACGAAAATAGGCATAACATCTTGATCTGAACTCGGAATGAATTGAAACTAGATGCATTGGAAAGAAAATTCAAAGAGCTTCAATGAGATAGTTCGTGGCCCACCCAGGTCTTTTTATTCTAAGAGATATACCCATTTAAAGTTGACCCTTCCACTGGTACTTATGGCAAAATTAGCCAATGGAATTCCTTTGAACTTGACTTGATGTGGGAAACCCATGTTGGCCTTAAACAACATGGTAAGCTTGATCTGAAGGCTTGAAAGTGAAGTTAGCTCTAGCTTGAAGATCTCATACTTAGAATTTTTCAACAAAGTCACCTTCACGGGAGGTTACACAGGCCGTGTAGTGTCACACGGGTCGTGACACTGCCGGTTCGTCTCTCCTTAGAAAAATATTCCACGATTAAGTTACGAGATATAGATTCTATACTTAGAAAAATTTCACTCTAGACACCTTAAGGATGGCCATATAGGTCGTGACACCCCACACGGGCCGTGAACTGGGCTTTGTAAACATACTTGATCCCAAAACTGTGGGATTTCAAGTCAAAACTACCATAGGGCCCACCACACGATCTATGAAGTATCACACGGACTGCGAGGGGCCCAAGTATGGTGTGTCGTAGTTTAAAACACGACATTTAAGGGCCAAACATCCTTCAATGGCCAAGGGCCATTCCATGGAGGCTCTACATAGGCCGTGTGACCTCACACGAACTGTGAGGGCTCCCATGAAGCGTCACCTTGGTCCAAAACATTTTTTGAAACCATAATTCCATTCGTCATTGAGGTCGTACAAAAATCTGGGTCCTTACAAAGGATTATGTGAAGTACATTTATGACCTTTTTTAGGGTTAAAACTTCATATAAGATACCACAAGTCATGTCCATACTAGGATAAGGATTATGATGCTATGAGAATAAGTGTACTAAATCTATTATGTGCATTCAATATTCATATCATACATTTCTTGTTATACATGGATGTCGAGCTATAATCGGAGGTTAGCCCAAATGATTATATATATGTGTATGGTACAGATGGCCACAGATTGGCAAATACGATGCCGGTTAGCCACTGGGGACCACCATTGCTAGCAATTAGTTAGGTATGTCATACAATTGCATCTATATATATGTATTCACGATATGCGATACTCGAGCATACCATGCATATTTGATCACTAAGAGGTTCTTCGTTGGCCACTAAGGTTACTTGAGTTTTAGTTATAGGTGGTATTTCTATTACTCTTTTTACTATTGTATCTATGGTTTTACTTTCTGCCTTATATACCAGTTAATGTTTATTCATACTGGCATCATATTGCCTAAGGAATTTGTATTTTATTTCATCCGTGCAAGTTCAGGCAAGGATGCTAATCGACCCCTCCAATAGGAGCCTAGTTCAATTATTAGTTGGTAAGATCTACCTCTTCCTGCAGCTTTCACAGGGTGCTTATTTTTGTTATACATGTGGGTTTAGTCAGGGCCCTGTCCCGGCAGTGTTAGTGATTTTCTTAGAGGCTATTATGGACATGTTATCTGGGGTTGGTTGTTTTGTGCCTTTCAGTCTCTAGTCGTAGGATTGACATGTATATATAGTGTATGCATGTGCCTCTGTTGTCGCAGCCTTGTCGACTAGCTAGTACTTATCATTTTGATTTACCAATCTTCATGTACATGATGTATTGATGACCAAGTCATGACCTAAATAATCCAGGCTTAGTTTTTCAGAGTTATGCTACTTGATTTCTTTTGGCCCCTAGTCTAATTAATTAGCATGTTCAGTGACATACTCGGCCAATAATGGTATCGAGTGCCAGTCGTGCCTCCCTTTCTTTTGGGGCGTGATAAACATGGTATCAGAGCAGGTTGTATCCTAAAGAGTGCACAATGTCGTATCTAGTAGTCTTTCTTATTGGTGTGTTGTGCACCACACTTATAATTAAAGGGTTACAAGGCATTTAAGGATGGTTACAATTCTTTCACTTAATAGATCGCGCTATAGAGCAAAGCTATAGGACGATATAAAATCTAAATCATACTTTGTGGTCTGTTTTATTTGTCACTCTATCTACATTCAGGAGATGACACAACGTCGGGTAGGTATTGATCCAAGAGTAGGTACCAGTTATTGCTTGCCAGGTTAGGTAGATACACTCCCCCATGAGGCACAAAGGGACTCTCCAGTATCCATAGTACAAGATTCACCAACACATGTTGAGGGCTAAGGAGGTCCAGTAACCCCAGCCCCACTAGAGACTCGGGAGCAGGGGATGAGGGAGGTTATTTAACTACTGACTAGGATGGTTTCTATTCATGAGAGACAACTAGAGGCGAGAGCAGACGCTAGAAGGGATCAAACAGAAAGCTCAAAGGTACGAGAATTTTTTCACCTGGCTCCTCCAATATTTATTGGATCTCTAGGACTTTATACACCATATGTATAGAGTATTGAGGTGATGCATGCCTCTATCACTGAGGTTCTACCCAGCAGCATTGGAAACTGCTTTCAAGCTCACTCTCATTCCAGGAATCAGAGGAAGGCATTATGTCCGGTATCTTGGATTCAGTATATCTAGCCGAGACTGAACTAAGGCAATCCCTTCGTTGCTCAGGGAAAGCCTCTCGTAGAGTTGGCTTCTTTTCTACTATGTGATGTTGCTATCTTATTGTACGAGGCATGGAAGAGATCCCGAGGGCCTAATATTCTGCCAACAGTGTAGGAGGACTTTTCTGAGGCATTTTTAGCCAATTACTTGCCATGAGAGGTTCAGAAGGACTATCCTAACCAGTTTATCACTTTGAGGCAATGGGATAAGAGTGTAAGGGAGTATAGCCATAGGTTCAATTCTTTGGCTAGGTATGCACCAGATATTGTACGCACCGTATATGGATGGTTTGGGGGATTATTTGATCAAGGACCGCAGGATAGCATCTTTATAGGATGGTGTGGATGTTTTCCCTATACAGGCTTTTGCTCAAACTATAGAGAACCTTTCTCGTTGGATTCGAGATACCTGCAAAGATAGGAAGAAGAATAAAGGGCTCATATGGTCAAGTCTTATAGGGAGCCATGGGGTGACTTTTGGCCCCTACCTCACCAATATCCACCTCTATCGGTGGGTAGTTTCCCACCATAGATGCAGGGCCAATGATTTGATCATGATATTTAGTTAGGGCTGGGGTAGAGTTCAGGCCTGCTGAGAGTCGTCGATAGGAGCGTTATGCACAAATAAGACAACCTACTCCTCTATGTACACAATGTTTTAAGCTTTATACTGGGGAGTGTAGAAAGTATTTAGGTGCATGTTACCATTGTGGGCAGACATAGCATTTTATTAGCCAGTGCTCGGGGTTAGGTAGAGGTATAACAACTCAGCCTTCAGAATCCACTACAACCTCTTCATCCTCAATATGTGCTTCCTGATTAGTTCCACAACCTACTCAAGGTGATGGTAGAGGGAGAGGTGCAGGGGACAATTCAGGTTCTACTGGTGGCCAGAATCACTTTTATGCACTCATAGGCTGACAGGATTTAGAGGCATCTCCATATGTGGTCATAGGTATAGTGATGATACATTATCATGTTGTTTATGCACTAATAGATCCTGACTCTACATTTTCATATATTAATCCATTTATTGCTAGTAAGCTTGATATGAGGCCTAAATTATTGCCCAGATCAGTTGAGGTATCTACACTAGTTGGTGACTCAATTATAACTAGTCATGTCTATCGCGGTTATACTATGTTAATTAATGAACGCCCAACCTCTGCTAATTTAATTAAATTGATTAGGCTAGAGTTTTATGTCTTTATGGGTATGGATTGGTTGGCAACTTGTTATGCTAATATTAATTATCGAGCAAAGCTAGTCCACTTCCATTTTTCAAGTGAGCCTGTCCTTGAATGGAAAGGTTATGTAGCCTCGCCCAAGGGTAATTTTATTTCATATCTTAGGTCTCGGAGGCTGATAGCTAAAGGTTGTATATCTAGTTCATGCTAGGGATATTGATAAGGAGCCGGTGACTCTTTAGTTAGTCCCTACTGTGAATGAATTCCGATGGTATTCCCTGATGAGCTTTCAGGGATTCCTCCCAAAAGGGGAATTGATTTTGCTATAGATTTGCTCCCCGATACACAACCTATATTCGTTCCTCCTTATAGAGTGGATCCTGCAGAGCTAAGGGAATTGAAGGAACAACCAAAGGACTTACTTGATAAAGGATTTATTAGGCCAAGTACATCTCTATGGGGTGCTCCAGTGCTCTTTGTTTGAAATAAATATGGCTCCTTACGGATGTGTATTTAGTACAAGCAGCTAAATAAAGTAACTATCAAGAATAAGTATCCTCTTCCACTGATTGATGACTTGTTTGACCAGTTTCAGGGTGACAAATGCTTTTCAAAGATCAACTTGAAATCCGAGTACCACCAATTGTGAGCCAAGGATGTTGATATTCCAAATACAACATTTAGGACGAGCTATGGACATTTTGAGTTCCTTATCATGTCTTTTGGGCTTACAGATGCCCCAATAGATTTTATGGATCTAATGAATCAAGGCCTTAAACCATTCTTGGATGAATTTATGATCGTGTTTATTGATGACATCTTGATATATTATGATCAGAAGCTGACCATGCAGACCACTTGCAAGCTATATTATAGACTCTATAGAACAATAGGTCATATGCTAAATTCTCTAAATGTGAAGTTTGGTTAAGTTTTGTAGCTTTTCTTGGCATGTCATTACTGGCAATGGTATCAAGGTCGATGGCCGGAAAATTGAAGTAGTATTGACCTGGCTGAGATCTTTGAATCCGGCAGAGGTCCGTAGAGTTTTAGGCTTGGCAAGATACTATAGGAGGTTTGTTTAGGGATTTGCCTCTATCTCTGCACCACTAATAAGATTGACAAATAAAGAAGCTAAGTTTCAGTGGACTGAAGCATGTGAACAGAGTTTTCAATAGCTAAATAAAAGACTTGCCACCACATCTATCTTGGCTCTTCCGAATGGAACCAAAGGCTATGTTGTATATTGTGACGCCTCAAGTATTTCCTAGGTTGTGTTCTTATGCAGCATGGTAGGGTTATTGCATACACTTCCAGACAATTGCAAAAATATGAATAAAACTATCCTACCCATAAAATTTAGCTTGCCGCAATTATTTTTGCCCTAAAGATTTGGCGACATTATCTATATAGAGTTCATATTAATGTTTTTACAAAGCACCAAAGCCTCCAATATTTATTTGAGAAGACGGAGCTAAACCTACGACAAAGGAGATGGCTAGAATTTTTAAAAAACTATGATGTTGACATTTTATACCATCCCGGTAAAGCTAATGTTGTTGCTGATGCACTTGGCCGAAAGTTCATAGGATGTCTAAGCCATGTTTAAGCTGATAAGGTTGAAATGGTAAAAGACCTATGTCAGCTAGCTAGTTTGCAGGTATGCTTGGTAGATGCAGAGGATGGAGGTGTGATTGTTAGAATACAATAGAATCATCTATTTTTACTGAAGTAAAAGAGCGACAACATGAGGATCCGGAGCTTAGGACATTGAGGGAGAGTATTCCACAACAGCAACATACTTTCTTTGAGATAACTGGAGATGGAGTCCTCAAGTACCAGGGTCACTTATGTGTGCCAATCAATATGAGGACTCCATGCCAAGATTCTTTCTAAGGCTCATTTTTCTAGATCTTCAGCCCACCCTGGAATGACAATAATATATTGGGACCTTCGACAAATCTATTGGTGGAATGGCATGAAAAAGAATATCATAGAGATGGTAGCCTGATGTCCCAACTACCAGCAAATTAAAGTAGAACATCAGAGACCTGGAGGCTTAGCTTAGTTATTGAGCTTCAGCTATAGAAATGGGACATGATAAATATGGACTTCATCACTGGTTTGCCTCTTACTCCATGCAGGTATAATTCTATTTGGATAATCATTGATAGGTTGACAAAATCTGCTCATTTCTTGCCAGTAAGAATGACATATTCAACCGAGGATCATGCTATGCTTTACATTCAAGAAATAGTTTTCCTTTATGGAGTTCCATTATGTATTATCTCTAATTGAGGGGATCAATTACAGAACATTTTTTAAGCCTTTTCAGAACGGTCTGGGCATTCAAGTGAATCTTAGCACCGGTTTTCATCCACAAACTGATGGAGAGGCAGAGCGTACCATTCACACCATTAAGGATATGTTATGTGCCCATGTGTTAGACTTTAGAGGAAACTGGGATGATCATCTACCTCTTATCGAGTTCTCTTATAATAATAGCTTCCAAGCTAGTATTCAAATGGCGCCTTATGAAGCACTATAGGTCGAAGATGTAGGTCGTTGATTGGTTGGTTTGACGCTGGGGAGGAAAGGTTGTTAGGCCTTAATCTAGTTCATCAAGCAATGGACAAAGTTATACTTCTTAGACCGACTGCAAACAACCCAGAGTCGGTAGAAGTCTTATACAGATGTTCGATGACGACACTTAGAGATTGATGTAGAATATTAGGTTTTGTTAAAAGTATCATCTATGAAGGGTATCATGTGATTTGGAAAGAAAGGGAAGCTCAGTCCTAGGCATGTTGGTCCATATAAGATTATTTGAAATTTTCGCAAGGTGGGATACGAGCTTGATTTGCCTTTAGAATTTGGGGCAGTCCATCCGGTGTTTCATGTATCTATGTTGCAGAAGTGCATTTTGTGTATTGCTCACATTGAGAATATCCACATTGCTGAAGACTTGTCTTATGATGAGGTACTAGTGATTATTTTAGATCGACAAGTAAGAAAGCTTCTAAATAAAGAAGTGGCGTTCGTGAATGTATTGTGGTGGAACGACATTATTGAGGAAATAACTTGGGAAACGAAAGAGGAAATGATGAGGAAGCACCCTCAACTATTTACAAATTAAGGTGAGTCGCATTTTCAAAATTGGTAGTCATCTTCTTACAGTAACTTAAACTTCAAATGAGTTGGGAGTGTAATTTATATGGTTTGTCACGGGATAGCTATACAAGCTTAGTAGTTAGAATTTTTAGAAGTTGATTTATATATTGGAGGGATAAAATGTATATCCTCAAAAATCACATTTTAGGACATAGTAATGCAACCAAGGGGCTCTCTTGATACATTCGCGGACGAATCGTTTTAAGGGGGGAGACTATGAGATCCTGTGTTTCTCGTCTTTCATAATGTATAAAGGGTGGCATGTAATATAAGACATATATGATTTTTGATAGAACTTAAGGATAATAAGGCTTCCTATAGGTGTTAATATAAAGGACTTAAAGTTTTAAGTTAAAGGAATCCCTTAAATTCACATTCAGGATTAAAGAAATGGCCCGGGTGGCTCCTCGCCCATTTCAAAAGGTTTAAATTATGTTTCACTATTGGAGTGAAACTAAAAGTGTATAATTTTCTAATAATATAGTTTTTCAGAATATTCAAATAGCAAAAAGATCATAAGTTAAGTTTTGTATTCAGGAAAGTTGCAAGAGAAAGGCTGGTCAAAGTTACCGTAAGCTTCTTTGAGAAATCCTTCTTAAATTTGGGTCACATACATCAGACCATATCTTCCAAAATACAAGGATCTATAGGGACCATGGCCTATAAAATTGAAGATCTATGGTCTAGTTTTCAACGCACAAAGTTGTGCATCAGTCTAACTTTAGAATAAAAAATTATAATAGTTTTACCGTGACTATGCAAGCAGGAAACCGGGCCATGGGATGGGTCGGGTCAAGCCCACCTAGATGTCAGCTAATTTGACCATTTTAAAGCTCAAAGCAGTTCAATTTTCATCCCAAACCATTTAGAAACCAAAGCGAAAGCTCCCTCAAGGTACCTAAGTGATTTAGGTAAGTTTTTAGAGTTTTTACTGTTAAAATTCGTTCTCATGCTTAGACATACGTGCCTTACGCTTTGCAAAATTGTTTTCCCCTCCTATTAGCTGTTTCTGGACTATAAAAAGTGGTGTTCTTGCTGGTTATTTTTGGTTTGCAGCTAGTGTGTTTAGGTAATGATCTTGGGGATCTTTTAAAATTATTTTTTATGGACGTTTCATCGTGTAAAAACTATATGGAAAATCTGACAATTAATGCTCAATTATGGACTATTTATAGGTGGTTATAAGTTGCATATATATATATATATATATATATATGTTGTGAAGCTTAGGACCTAGGGAACAACGTGTGTGAAGAAACTTTGGGCAATTGGACATCTGTTGGAAGGGTATGTTAAGGCTAAGCTATGTCCCTTCTTTTAGCATAAAATCTATGAAATTCCCAAAATGTCAAATGCAATATTTTTTCATTTTGTTGCTAGAAAGACCTTCTATAAAAGGCATTAGGATTACAGATGGATTATTTTCATGATGGTCTTAGGTTGATATTCCATTTGTTTGCTTAAACTGAACATTCAATATCTATATATCAATTTATCATTTTCCTGACTAACTGTCCATATGTTGAGGTGTTGCTCTTTTGGTGTGGTGTCCCTAAAACAAAGGTACATTACAAGGGGAATGCAGTATTCATAATCAGTTCTTCATCCATACTAAAATCATATTTGAAGCACTTAGCAAGTAACATGTTGATTTCTAATAATCTCTAATGTAATGCTCCTGTTTAAACTACTAAGGCACTTGATGCTTTTTAAATGCTTTCGTTTGCTAATTGGCATGGAACCAAGTATAAGTATTATGTAAAGCACATTTAAGACTTTTTTCATAGTTAAGGCTTCATTCTAAATGTTAGGTTAAGTTTCCAAACTTGTTTAAAAGACATAAGGTACCATTAGTCATGTGCATATGCTACGACAAGGATTACGATGCTATGAGAATAAGTGTACCAATGAGCCAAGATTGGCTACATTTATGTCATGACCTACTATGTGCATTCAATATTCGTATTTGCATGTTATGCTTGGACTTCGAGCTATAATCGGAGGTATGAGGCCTATTTTCCTATATGATTATACATATGTATATGGTATAGGTTACCACAGGTTGGCAAATATGATATCAGTTAGCTACCGAGAAGAACCACCATTGCTAGCATTTGGTTGGGTACTTCATGCATTTGTATCTATATATAAGTATTCACGACATGCGATACTCACGCATACCATGCATATTTCATCACTAGGAGGTTCATTGCTGGCTATTAAGGTTACTTGAGTTTTGGTTATAGGTGGTATTTCTATTACCCTTTTTACCACAGTATCTATGGTTTTACTTTTTGCCTTAAATATCAGTACATGTTTATTTTTACTAAAGTCCCGTTGCCTGGGGATGCTGTATTTTATTTTATGATTCAGGTTCAAGTAGGGACTCTGATCTACCCCTCCAAAAGGAGCCCAGTTTAATTGTGATTTGGCAAGCTCCACCTCATACTAGAGCTTCATAGAATGCTTATTTTTATTGTATAGTTGGGTATAGTCGGGGCCCTATCCCAGTATTGTAAGTGATTTACTTAGAGGCTATTATGGACATGTTATTTTGTTTGTTCTTTTGTGCCTTTCAGTCTCCAGTCATAGGATTGGCATATATATACAGTGTGTGTCTATGCCTCTGTTGTTGCAGCCTTGTTGTCTAGTTAGTGCTTTATCGTTTTAGTTTACCTATCTTGATGTACATGACGTATTGAGGACCAATTCATGACCTAAGTTGTGCAGGATTAGTTTTTTAGACGTTATGCTTCCCAATTTTCTTTAAGCCCCTAGTCTTATTAAATAGCATGTTCAGTGTCTTACTTGGCCAATAATGGTATCGAGTGTCAGTCGTGCCTCCCCTTCTTTTGGGGCGTTACAGAAGGCTTGAATATTTTTTGACTAGTTTCTTTCATACTAGTCCTATTGATTTGTTTTGATTACCTTTAATTGAGATTTTCTACCTTTATTTATCTTTAGTCTTCCACTTGATATAATAATTTTTAATCAAATGAATGTGATGAGGCCAAGTGGTTCGCTTGCGGACTAGAAATAATCTTTGAGTGTCGTCCACGTCTAGGATGCTCTCCCGAGGCGTGACATTGTAGAAGATGGAGGAGTAAACGAATCTAACTATGCTTCATTATGGTACAAAAAAAAAACCTGAAAACATTAAATCAGGTTTTATTAGTGTAACACAAATTCCTTTTAATTTTTTTTTATACTTTGGTAAACTACTTATTTATGAAAGTGCTTATATTTTTTTTAATGCACTGGGATTTAGGTATAGTGTCTCTTAGTAAACAACAAATGAAGTCAGCCGCATGGATGTACAATCTCTAAAAGGGACAGAGTTCTTATGCGATCGGTCGAAAAGAAAAGGTTGGGAGGTTATCTGCCAAAAACATATGTTGGGGTGTCCATGGATGATTCATTTATGTGAGATCAGAGGTGATTTTTCGAAGGCAGGAAAACGATTAATGCAACAATCCTACCCGCTAGTGATATTGTCCGCTTTGGGCCTATACCCGCATGACTTAAAAATGCATCACTAGTAGGTAAAGCCTGCTTACTTATATACCCAGCATCTCTCCAGTGTTTTGCCGATGTGGGACTTCTCATCTTAAGATGGGTTGTTACAATTTTATTGTTACCATATATTTTAGGATTTCTTAATTATTATTTTTCATAGTATTACTAACCATGTAATTTATTCTTCCCTGAATAATTAAAATTCCAAATATTTACACCAAAGGATGTTGTCCAATGGATGGAGTTCCTCCTTCCTTAATCAGAGGTTTCAGATTTGAGCCTAGATATGAAAAAATCTGTGGTAGGGATACAGGGGTGATTTTTTTTCTCGTCGCCTCTTGTTGGCAGTCTGCAACACTTACAAACTTCAGCCACAATACCACACTGTTTAAGTACTTAGATTGTTTATAATTTAGGCAGCAATACATAATGAACACTTAGCCAAATTTACTTGAACACTTCTCAACTTTTTTATTGATATCTCAACAACAAGGAAAAGGCCTCACTAAATTGTCTAAGGCACATAATACACTCTTGATGGGATAGACATTTTCATCCCCTTTAAATAATTCTATACATGGTAGTTACAAAAGGATAAGGTAGTTACAATCTGCACATATGTCTAGCACATGACATGCCACATAAGAATTCCAATAAGTTAACAACAACTATATTCTAACAACTATGCTTAAATTAAAATTTGATCTAAGTCATACATGTGCCACGCACATGCCTTCGTGCCTTAGGAGAATTTAAACTTCGCCAACACTTAGAATATTTTCTGCTGCCTTCCAATACTTAGTTTTATTTCTGACTCCTTGCCAGCACTTTGCCCACACATGAATCAGCATTACCTTGCCATCATCAAGTCCTATCCTTGCCTGTCAAGCCAACACACTGCCCAGCCTTGCCAAGCCTTAGTCTTGTCAAACAACACGTTGCCTTGCATTTTCGACACAACTGCCTTGCCTTTGTATCTTGCTTGCCTTATGCCCAAGTCCGCTTAGCCATCACTCCAGCATCCTTGGTCATTGCATCCAAGATCACGTGCCAACACTCAAGTAGCTTGAAAACCTTGATGCACTACCAATACGTAGCCACACAACCACACTATATTACTTGCCTACATACATGCCAAGGCCAATGTAGAAGCCCTTGTCATGCCCGTGCCATATTCGTGCCATGTCACTTAGTTAGACTAAGGGTCTAACAGACCACCCCCATCTCTTGATCTCGACGCCCTCATCGATACTGCCCCCTCCCCCCAATTGACCCTATGCGATGTAAACTCGGATTAGTCGAGCTCCAATAGAGATATTGAAGTTTGAATGGAAGAAAAATTTCTAATTTCAATTGTTTAATTCAAATATTAGAACTTAAATCTATAAAAAGCTATAAAACTATATGAAAAATTGATCACTTTACTAAGCATTGATTAATTTAAAAGGAAGGATTTATTTTCTTTGAATTTATGCTTCTCAACTTCTAAACAAAGACTTAAGCCACGATCTCATAATTGATATATTAGGCTTGGTAGGAAAATCTAAAGATAATATAAGAAGAAAAAAATAACTAAAAAAAAAGAATATAAGAATATAATTATAAACAAAAGATACATGTATTAAGTTATGTACAATATCTTCTTACCTTTGTTATAACAATCTGAAAACTTAGTAAGAAATATTATTTCTTTCATTTGTTTCGAGAAACCATTATATGTAATTTCTGCATAATTAATTTTTAAATAATTAATTCTTGAAAAGATTATTAACATGTAATCAATTTCTACATAACTTGTCTTTGAAAAAAATAGCACCTTAGAATAGAAATTCAAAATTTAACACCTTAGAGTAAAAATTCAAAATATTATTATAACTACAAAAGTTGTTTGAAGTAATTTCATCGCAATCACGTGAAGAAAGAGGAAGCAAAAATCACTTTTGCAGAAGCGTTTTCCAAGTGTTCCAAGCCTTCATCTTGGTTTGTGATGTTTTTTATACTCATCTATTCCATATTAGGTGATTTTTTTGATGTTTTTACACTGTTCAAAATATTAAAATTTTCAAAGTTTAAGATAAATGGTTAAAACTTTTATCATATTTTGCCCATCTTTTTATAAAGTTTTATATTTTTTAGGAGATAAATTGCAATTTTTGGGAATAATCAAAAGGGTAATAGTGAAAAGTATGAGTAATAAATAAAAAGACAATAGTGAAAAGTATGATTTAAATTATGTACTTGAATAAATTTAATGGATGTGCATTGCTGCACAAATTCACTTAATATCAAATAGAGGGAATATTATCTAATTAAATTTTGAATGCTTTTCTTTGTAGATTCAGACGATATACAACCATCTGGACCTTAATAAACCAGTCATTATACAACACTCTATATTTGATTATTCTTAGAAACTTATATACTATTAATTTAAGATATAATTATTTACACAAAAGGTTATTCTAATAATATTGATATTATTTAGAAATATTAGACAATAAACAACTTGACATGCACGTGCAACGTACGAATCGTAAAACTAGTATAAATAAAATATTTAAAATAATAAAATATATAAAAACTACAATATTAGGATATTTTGTCAAATGAAATGGCAAATTCTCTTTGAAATAACTATTATATATTTTTATGAATAATTATTCCATTGTATTTGAAATTGAAGAAGCTTGATTAGTTAATGAAATATGCATGGCCAAGCCTCAACTAAAAAGACCAAGCCTAAAAAAAAATTTAACATCATCCATAACTTTGTAAAATAAATAAAAACGCAATTATAATCAATTAATACAAAATAAGGGGACCCTTCTGGTCATCTCCTTGTCATTCCCTAATTAGTCAATTAATATAAAAAAAATAAAGGGACCCACCTCGCCATCAAATACTTCCTTTTCAACAAATCAACTTTCCTTTCAACAAAATATGTCAAAATGACTAAAATTGCAAAATAATTCATTTGATAACACGAGTCTCACCGTTTCTACAAATATATTACACCTTTTACCTGACAAAAGTCAAATTCTTTATTACTTTTTAATTCTTTTACTAACAATAATTCATATACATATTTGATAATGGTTTTAATATGTAATGATTTTTAACTAATTTAAGATTTTCCTGTGACCTAACTTTATATTTTAACAATTATTTGAGGACGACTACTTATACACCTGGGTAGTTCAATAGAATAAAGGCCTAAAAGCTTATTTCTTGGTACGAAATCAATCTAAAATTTTCATGATTCGAATTCAACACCACCCAGAAACCAATCCAAATTTTCTGGCGAAATTGGTAAATCGCAGAAGCTTTATGGCCAGGATTGAAAGCAAATTGGGTTGTCTACATTACACCTGACCAAATTCGCCCCCAATTTTTTGCGATTTCTCAAATTTTTGGACTTCGATCACTTCATTCTATCTGACAAGATCTTCGGTTCTATTTATTCTCTAGCAAATTCAGATTCTATTTCTTCTTCGGTGGAATCAAAGTGACCAAGAACCAACCAGCCAAGAACTCCATTTTCTCCGGCAAACCTTCATTGATCCCCGACAAAATCATGGTGGTTCCAAAGTGGAAATTGACTAAAATTTCTCTCTCTCTCTAAAACTCTTTTCTTTTAGGTTTTCATTTTGATCGCAAAATTTTGGCAACTTTAATCATGCTGTCGACTTACGATTTTTCTTTGGTGAAATGAGATTGTTCCGATGAAGTGTGTAATTGGTTGTTCCTGTTGAGAGTATTGGAGTAAAGGACAATTTGAGTTACGAGGAGATTCTCATCCAAATCCTTGATCGTCAGGTTCGGAAGTGGAGAACCAAAGAAATTGCACTTGTCAAGGTGTTGTGGAGAAATCAGTTTGTAAAAGAAGCTACTTGGTAGGCTAAAGAGGATATAAAGGCCAATTATCCTCATTTATTCCTGCTTGCGGATGATGAGAAAATTGATGGTAATAATTCATTCCTATTCCTTGAGTTTCCTCCTATTATGAGTTTGATGATGGTAGAGTCCTGGAGCCTAATTGATGATTGGTTGAATTGCTAATTGATTACTTGCTTAACCACATATTTGATCGATTACATGAGTAATTCCTCTCTGTTATATTTCTAGAGTCCAGGATATGATTCGTGCCTTATCTAGGTTCCTAGATTGATCTTCATTCGAGGACGAATAATCCCATGGGGAAGATAATATAACACCCCCTAATTCATCCTACCTAATCTGAGTAGATATCCAGAGAAAACTTAGAAAAATAATTCAAAAAAGCCATTGGAAGAAAATCATGAAGGCCACCTATGGCTCGTAGAGTGATCTATGACCTGTAGATGGGGCCTCGTAGGTGCTCATCTGACTAAGTGAAATTTTTCCAAGTCTGAGGCCCATGTATAAGATAGTCTACGGAATATACCCTATTTGACGACCCATAGATTACTTTCGTAGCTTGATGACTTACAAATTAGATTTTTTGGATATCGAATGACTAGTTATTAGACGACCCATTTTCCTTGCTATGGTAAATATGACTGGCTTCTTAGTTTAAAGAGCTAGAAACCTAAAATTTCTAAACGGTGAACCTCGAGTTATTAGATAGCTCGTAACTCGACCTATGACCAAATTCTAATAACCTAGCTTTGGACACCCTCACCTATGAGAGGCCACTTATGGCTTGTAAGTTGAACCTTGGCCCGCAGACAGGGTTGGTGGTTCTCATCGACAATTTCACAATGGGTATTCTTGTTTTTTTCCTATCCCTTTCTATTGAAACCTATGTTATTTTGGACTTGATTTAGACATCTTATCAGTACTCTAAGGGCATTATTCCTCATTATACACTTAGAAACTTAGAGAACATCGAAGAAGGGATAAAAACAAGGCTTTTGAGTCCAATCTTGAGGATCATCAAGGAGTAGATCGTTCTTCATAATTCCAGATATATAAGGCTATTTGAAGCATTGGACTGAGTTCCTCCACGCTCTCCTCCATCTATTTGAGTTGAAATCATAAATAGGTGTGGAGTATTGGAAATCCTATGATCCTAATTAAGAGTTTCTTGCAATTTATTTTGGGTCCTCATGCACATATATGGACAAATCTATACATTGCATTACTGTTATATGAAAATTGGGATACTAGACTTCTACTTGACTACATGAGCTCTAAATTGCATTATTCTATGAGATTTTTGTATATAAACTAAAGTAAGATCATGAGTCTGACTATCTGAATTTAGTGAGTTGAGTGCAAAGTGATCATGAGGAGCATATCATCCATCTATGTACATATTTAATGAGCAATCTATTAATTTTATGCAACGATTATGATTGAGTGGAGTCTAAATGACCATTTGAGTTTAAGTTTGAGTCATGTATGCATGATTGATTACCCTAATTAGTTGAGTTATGGAGTGATTAAATTAAATTGATTTGAGATAATTTAAAGAGATGAATTTGAGTTGGCCAGCATGAGCATGTTTTTGCTTTGGAAAGAGTATTGAGCACCGATATGAGAGCAAGTAATTAATTACTCTAATCCATAAACTATATTGCCATCACAGGATAGTCGTGCAGTTAAGTCTGACAACTCATGTCCCAAAAAGAAGAACATTTATTTTGGATCCAAGAGAGCGTTGATCTTCCTTTACCTTGGCAAGTCTAGGATGAGAGTAGCAACGATGTCACCTTCGTTGTACATCACCAAACTAAAGGTGGTGGGATTTATGTCGATTAAGAGAAATTCTCAAGAAACATTTTATTAAGCACATCATGTTTTAAACTAAGTTGCATCACATTGAGTCTATAAAGCATGGTTTTAGGTTTTAAACTTTAACTTTGCATATTCACTGAGTAGAGTTATGGGTTGAGGAGTCGAGTTCAAAGTTGAGCGATTGTTTTGAGTCGAGCCTTACTTGTTTAGTTTAGCAATTTTTACATACCAGTATATTTCATGTATTGATATTCTTTTAGGCTTGTATCTTTAATGATGTAGGTACATATGATAGAGGATTTCAACCAATGCATCGTTGAGGTCCAGCTTATTGCTTCCAGAGTTGGCGAGCCCTCCATACTATTCGGAGGAGCCTTTCTTTTCTTTCTTCTTTGTATTAGTATTATTTTATTTGAGGTATCTTGGGGCTTGTCTTTGTACCTCCTAGATGAATATAGAGGCTTCATAGACATTGAGTAGAGGATGATGATTTTTATTTCTTTCCAACTATTGTTCATTGGAAATTTCTAATTATATAAAGACTTGGTTATTTATTTTACCTCCATGGTCTTTTATCAGGGTTTTTTCTTCCCCTATTGAGTATGATATAATGATGAGTCTAGGTGGTTCTCTTAGGGAATCAGCAATGATTCTTCAAGTACCGGCCACACCAAGGGTACCCTCCTAGGGCGTGACAGTTTCTCCTTGGGATGCTCCTATCCTATTCGTGTGAGAAAAAGACCCTCCTGGGGCATGAAAGTTTCTCCTTGGGATGCTCCTATCCTATTCGTGTGAGAAAAAGATGGGTCTTTCAGAACATTGATTATAGACAACTGAATATGGCCACTACAAAGAATATATCTTCTTCCCCAAGATAGATGATTTGTTTGACTAACTTTAGGGTGCCTCTTGTTTCTCAAAGATAGACCTCGGATCGAGTTACCATCATTTTAAGGTGAGAGAATGTGATATCTCAAAAATAGCCTTTAGGACCCGTTATGGCCATTTTAAGTTCTTGTTCATGTCCTTTGGATTAACTAATACACCTGCAGCCTTTATGGATCTCATGATCAAAGTATTCAAGCTGCATGTTGATGTGTTAATAATTATCTTTATCGATGATATTCTGGTCTACTCCAAGATTGTGGAGGAGTATGCTTAGCATCTCAGAGTTGTACTTCAAACTCTTAATGACAGAAAATTGTATGGAAAGTTCTCCAAATATGAGTTCTGTCTTGCATCAATGGCTTTCTTGGGCTATATAGTTTCAGGAGATGGTATTCAAGTTGATATCCAGAAAATTGAGGAAGTGAAGAATTAGCCTAGACCTGTTTCTCCAACTGATACAAGGAGCATCTTGGGTTTGGCTTGCTATTATCACAAATTTATAGAGGGATTTCCTTTTATATCATCATTATTGACTAAACTAACCTAAAATAAGGCTAAGTTCTAATTTTCTAATGCTTGTGAGAGGAGCTTTCAGGAATTGAAGATCAGATTAACAACAACATCAATTTTAAATTACCTGATGGAACAAAATATTTTGTGATATATTCTGATGCGTTTAGAGTTGGATTGGGTTGTGTATTAATGTAGAGGGGGAAAGTAATAACTTATGCTTCTATACAACTTAAGGTTTATGAAAGAAATTATCCAACTCATGATCTTCAATTGGAAGCCTTAGTATTTGCTCTCAAGATTTGGCACCACTACTTATATGGAGTGCATGTAGATGTTTTCAAAGACCATAAGAGTTAGAAAGAGCTCAACTTGAGACAGAGGAGATGGCTAGAGTTGTTGAAGAATTAAGGCATGAGTAAAGCTAACTTGGTGACTGATGCTCTTAGTAGGTTATATATGGGTAGTACAACCCATGTTGAGGAGCGTAAGAAAGAATTGGCTATGGAAGTGCATCGATTGGCTAAATTAGGAGTTCAGCTTGAGCAGTCTAATGAAGGTAGAGTTAATGTGCAAAATGGGTCTGCATTATCTTTAGTGGCAGAGGTGAAAAAGAATCAAGATGGAGATCCTGTCCTACTATAATTGAATGAAGTTGTTCATAAATAAAAAGTGATGGTTTTCTCTAAAGGGGGAGATGGGGTGTTGAGATTCCAGAGTAGATTATCTGTGTTCTAAACATTGATGATATTCAAGATAGAATTATGGTTGAAGCTCACAATTCTAGGTATTCCATTTATCCTTGCTCTACCAATATGTTCCATGACTTGAGAGAAGTCTATCGGTGGATCAAAATGAAGAAGGATATTGCTAAATCTGTTTCCAAGTGCCCTAATTGTCAACAACAAAAAGTTGAGCATCAAAGGCCATGTGGATTGGCCCAGAACTTTGAGATTCCTGAATGAAAGTGAGATATGATTAATATGGACTTCATTATAGGTTTGCCAAGGTCCAGAAAGCAACATGATTTGATTTTGATCATTGTGGATATGATGACAAAATTATCTCACTTCTTGGAAGTTAAGATGATTGACACTGCCGAGGATTATGTCAGATTGTATATCCGTGAGATTGTGAGGTTGAATGGGGTTCCCTTGTATAACATCTTAGACTAAGGATCCCAATTTACCTCCCAACTTTAGAGATATTTTGAGAATGGACTTGGTTCTAAGGTGAATCTTAGTATAGCCTTTCATCTTCGGATAGATGGCCAAGCAGATCATACCATTCAAACATTGAAGGACATATTGAGAGCATGTGTCCTTGACTTCAAAGGTAACTGGGTTGATCATTTACCTCTCATTGAATGTACACATAACAATAGTTATCATGCAAGTATCTAGATGTTGAAGCTTTGTATTAGAAGAGATATAGATCACCAATTGGGTCTTTTGAAGATGGTGAAGTTGAATCAATTGAACTTGATCTTATTCACCAGTCTATGGAGAAGATGAAGGTTATTAGAGAGATATTGAAAATTTCCTAGAGCTGCCTGAAATCTTACACTGATGTTAGAAGAAGAGACTTGGAGTTTGAGGTGAATGATTAGGTGTACTTGAAAGTGTCACCCATGATGGATGTAATGCGATTTAAGAAGAAGGGAAAGCTAAGTCCATGCTATCTTGGTCCTAACCAGATTGTGAAAAGGATTGAGAAATGTTGCTTATGAGTTGGAGTTACCCTTTGAGTTAGCCACCATTCATCCAGTATTTCACGTCTCAATGTTAAAGAAGTGCTTGGGAGATCCTTCATTGGTAGTCCCCATTGATAGTGTTTGCATTAAGGATAGCTTGTCCTATGAGGCGATCTTGATCCTGATTCTTGATTGTTAGGTTCGCATATTGATGACCAAAGAGATAACCTCAATCAAAGTCCTGTGGAGAAATCAATTTGTTGAAAAAACCACTTGGGAAGCTGAGAAAGATATGAAAGCTAAATATCTACATGTATTCATGCCCAACAACGAGAATGTTGAGGATAATGTCCTTACCTTTGATTTGAATTGATTGATCTATCCTTGAGTTGATTGTTGATTGTCTAAAAGGTTTCATTGGTTGATTGAATGACTGTTGATTGTTATTTAGGCCTCGAGTCCATATTTCGTACTCTTCGTTCAAGGGGAGGATAATGATATGCCTAGTAATTTACCAAAATACCCATAGATAAGAGATTGCTCGCATAATATATCATCCTAAACCTTTTTGATAAATCAGAGGCTAAAATGATAATCAGCATATAAAATGAAGTGAGAAAGTCATCTTGATTGAATTTTAGGCTAATCGGAGCAAAAATTAATTTTTTAGGCAAAATGCAATTTCTAATAAAGTGTGGGACACCTCCACGTCGCGAAGATGCCCCGAAATGGGTCATTCTCACACTTTACACATGAAATCCATTCAATCGATGAGATTTATTTGTTATGCAAAAAAAAAAGAACTACTGAGGGACATTCTAGACTTTTAATGAGGGATATTCTAGACTTTTACCCACTCTTCCTACACTTAACATATGATTGATATAGATCAATTTGGCCTAAAATTAGTTTGTAAACTCATTCAAAAGTCTTTTATACCAAATTAACTAAAGACCTAAGGCTAAAGAGAGGAGAAAGGGCTAGGGTTCAAGGAATTTAAGCCAGATTCTTGCAAGATTGATTGTTTGTCTTCATCTCAGATATGTAAGGCTAACCTTAAGCATGAAATTGTTCTTTCATGTGCCCCATGATTGCGGTAGGATGAATTGTGATGGAATTGATATCCCTATTTTTGAAAACTTTAATAATGCTAAACCTATTTTACTTATACTATACAATTGATGATTTCTATAAAGTTGCATCTTGAATTAATGATTTGAAATATAAATATAAATCCTAGATATTATTTGATTAAAATTTCTATGAATGAACCTAGGGGATGAGTCTAGAGCCTTGACATGATGAGTGTTGGTTGTGATTGTGATGTGAGAATGATGATAGTGTTGATGGAGTTGGATAGTCTCATGAGTCTTTATAAATTGAACTCAAATGATTGGTCTGAATTAATAGTCCTCTTAAATGATTTTTTTCTATTCACTCTTGAATGATGTGATTGGGAATTGATTGGACTGTTGATAGGCCAAAAGGATTGGTATGATAGAACTGATAAATTGAAAGAGTTCATTAGAGACTTCTTGATTCGAATTGATAGTTTTATGAGCATCAAGACTTGGGAGGAGTATTGAGCACCAAATTCGGTAAGAGTAAGTCCAGCTCGAACTCAATAACTACATCTCCAAACATTGTAGAGGATTGACCCGTTAAGTTGGACGTTTCCTGTTGGATAGGTCCCCTGAAAATAGAGAACTTGATTGATTGTTGGATCAATGATTGGTTGATTCATCCTTTATCTTTTAAAGTATTGGACGAACATGGCAATAATGTCGACTTGTTATATCAGCACTATCTCATAAGTAATTGTTGTCATATAAAAGAAACTCCTATATAGGTCTTCATAATACTATAATTTGATTGGATTGGATTAGATTGTATATAATTGGTCTATGTCTAAACCTCACTTTTGCTTTATATTTATGACATGTTGATTGAGTTCCTCACTTTCTTGATTTCACTTATCTGAGTTGATAGTATTCTACCTTGATGCTTGTCTTATTCTACCCTTTACATACTTTATATTCCACAGACTGATCTCCATTTGTACTTGCATCATTTTATGTTGCAAAGACAGGTGTTAGAGATCATGAACAGGCGCTTCGTTGAGGATCTATTTGCATTCAGCTGAATGGTGCGACCTCCTCTTTCGAAGGATTTCCACATCATTATCATCTAGCTATTAGAAATTAGATTTTTGCTTTATTTTGATTTGGGATAACCACGAACCTGTCATTAGCACCACTTAGAAAGATGGTTAGATGCTTCATAAACTAGGGAGTTGTGATTGGTTATTGATTTTTACTATTTTCTTTCATACTAGTCTTATTAAGTTGATTTGCTAGATTGAGTTGGCATATGGCCTTTACTTTTGATTGAGTTATTAATTCCTTGTGTTATCTCTTGATTGTTAAATCTTTCATTGTTAGATTGTGATTGAATGACTGTGATGAGCCAAATGGTTCGTTTGGGGACTAGATGTAATGACTGGTTAAATTACAAAAATACCCCTAGAGAAGGGGTATGCGCGTGACACATCTTTCAATGTTCATAGAGCGAATTCGAGGCCGGGTTTGTGACCAGCACAAAACAATTGAGTAGAAAATTGGTCTCGGTCGATTTTTAGAGCGACTGGATCAAAAGATAATTTTTTGACTTGAAATTTGAAATAGTGCTGGTGTGCGACAGAGGCACGTCGTGCCCTTGTAACAGACCCACACTTATTCTTTTTCAAAAATTTTCGACGGGATTGGAAAAACTCATTCAGAAACTTTTTGGAGAAAAATACAATGTACGCGACCAGTCTGCATTGCGGACTAAGTTATTCCGAAGCTGAAAATTTTCTAAATTTTGTAAAGAGCATTCTGGTCAATTTTCAACCCCTCCTAAACTCAATACACAATCTAGTTAGGTTGTTGTGACGTAAAAAGGGTCTAAAACCTCATTCGAAGTCCTTTCTAAACAATTGGAAAAGACTAGGGCTTGAGGAAAGAGGAGAAGAACTTGAGATTGAGGAATTCAAGAGGAAATCCTTGACGTGATTGTTGAGAGCTTCATCCCAGGTATGTAAGGCTAAACTAAAAGCATGAGACTGTTCTCTTATGTGCCCCATAAATGGTCATAGATGAGTTGATAGTCTAAAAAGTCTACATACATGATTCTTGATGGTTTTTCTTAAAATTTTTTAAATTCGTATATTTTCTTATTTGATGATCATTATAAACATGTTTTCTTGAATTGAATATTTTGATGAGAAACTGCATAACCCAACATGACTATTTTCGAAAAGCATGCATGAATGAACTTAGGAATTGAGTCTAGAACCTTGATTGGAGGATGTCAATTGTGATTGTAATGAGAGAATGATAATGAGTTGATAGAAGTTGATAGTCCTGTGGGTCTCCTTAAATGAACTCCACTGATTTGTTTGTTCGATTATTCCCTAACCATTTTTCTAAATCTTGAGCTATTAATTGAGATGTTGATAGATGAAAGGGTTAAAGACCCTATGAGAATTGATAGATGAGAGAGTTAAAATCCCTATGAGAGTGATCGATGAGAGGGTTAAAGTCCCCATGATTTGAATGGTTTGATTGGATAAGGGGCGGGTAAGTATGTTTCACTCTATAGGGGAAATTCGGGGCTTAGGACTTCCCACATTTCCACACAAAACAAGCATATAAGCACATACGAAATTCCATGATCAATTTATATGAATACACAAACAATATACCACGCATAGCATAAAAATTTTAGAGTGTCTACATGTTGTCCAACAATGCCTCTAATCAAGATGGAACGTGCGCCAGGACATGTTCCGGGCTCACCCTCAAACAAGAAGGAAATCTGAATAACCTAAGTAGAGGGAAAGTAGCCTATCCTTGGAGGATGGAACTCACCACAATTACTCTTCTGGAATGGACTATACGTCAAAAGGCTTATAATCGTGTGCTCGGCCCTTACATGGTGAAATCATATAGGCATAGAGTATGCGTTAGTAAGTTTGAATATACTAAGTATGTGGGCATGCAATGCATATGACTTGTTAAACCTGCACTTAGATGTTAGATGACAAGGGAACATAACATAGAAAGAATTATATAATCAAGGGAGAAATATATACCAGATGCCATGAAATTCATGATGCATGCATGAACTGATACTCATACACAATGGGGATGTGACCTCAAACAACATGCGTAAGACCAAGCGAGCTATTACTTGGAATTCCAATGAAAACCCCTCACCAGTACAGAGGTGGTCTTAAAGTAAACCATACTTCACCTTACGGGAACCCGTCCCATTTCGTATAAAGCAACCCCCTTACCGGAACCCGCCCAATATTGGTAAGGATTTTTAATATAGCATGTCATATCACATAACACTTCAACTTAGGGGAACCCGTCCCATTTCCTATAAATCCACCTTCCTTAGGGGAACCCATCCCATTTTGGATAGGATTCTCATAACCCATGCTAGGCACATAGTTCAAGGAATGGGAGAGGGCCCTTGGGGATAACCCTAACACCCCAATCCATCGGTGCTAAGTCGGCATCCCATGAGAATACTTATCCATATATGTGCTTTCAAGAGATACAATATTCATTTCAAAACATAATTCATTTCATAATTGTTTAATGAACATTTGGGCTTAAATGCCAAATCATAAGTCATAATCATTATACTCATGCAAGGAATAGCTCATTCACATATACAAGATGGTGCAAGCAACCGAGATACTCAAAGAGCCATAATCATAAGACATATTTGTGATCACATTCTTCTCATAACCAATATCTCACCAAAATCATATCAGAATCATTTCCTTATACATAATTGGGCTTAACCCACTTCATAATTTCCATATAAATCAATGTTCATGAATACAAATGCAATGCATGATGTGAGAATAACATGAGTAATATAGATTTAATCTAAAATTAGCAATATAATATGATATTGAAATAATCCATAATCAAATTCATACTTAAATCATAATATAAATCACCCATGCATAAATCAAGCTTTAAAGGGGACATGCAGATTCATAACTTCATAACCTCCATGTAAATCATCATCATAGGGCTTAATTAACTTAAAATCATGAATAAAGTACAGCTCATATATCAATCAAATTTAATAAAATCAAATAATGAAAAACCACATTTAAAGTAAACTAAAATTCATGAAAACATGTCACGACCCGGGGTTGGGGCCTAGATATGACACAGCAATTGAGGACCTGAGAGCCCCCAAAAAAAACCTCAAGTATCCATAATCACATCATTGGTCCAAGAATGTTCATACAACACACACAATTATAGCCAAGTCCAATTTTGGGAATCATAATGAAAACACCAAATCAACACAATAGGTGTAGCAAACAAATCTAAAGAGAGTTTACATAGTGCCTAACTTTGCCTCTAGTCGAAAGAACGAGGGCTAGGACAAATTTCGGGCTCACTCTCAATAAAGAGAAATATCTGTAAGTAACAATAAAAAATAGTTGGCTCGCCCTCGGAAAATAGGACTCGCCACAACGACTCCAGGAATGAACTATCCATCAACGTGCTGGTATTCAAAGTGCTCGGTCCCTACATGGTGAAATCATGTAGGCATAGAGTATGCGCTAGTACATTTGAATATACTAAGTATGCGGGCATGCGTTGCAAATGAATTTAATATCCTGCACTTCAATGTTAGATGACAAGGGCACATAATATAGAAAGAATCATATATCCAACAAAAGGGTAGTATACAAGATGCCATGAAATCTATGATGCATGCAATGCGATAATGCTCCTATAAAACGGGGATGAACTATAACCGACAAATCAACCCATGCGAGCTATTACATGGATTAAACCGATTGGGACCTCCCACCGGTAGGGAGAATATTACTTGCCAAAGGTAATCTACATAAGACGTTACGACCATGCTTTCCGGTGAATGGTCACCTTCTGTACGGGAATCACTTTTTCGAAAGGGTTTGCATAATCATAATCATAATCATATATGTATAAACATTCCTATGTTGGCACATAGTTCAAGGAAAGGGAGAGGGACCTTGGAGATATCCCTGACGCTCCAATCCATCGGTGCTAACTCATCAACATCCCACATGAATACTTACATATATACGTGCTTTCAAAAGAGTCAATATCCATTCCAAAATGTTCAATGCACATTTAGGCTCAAATACCAAACCATAAAATCATAATCATAATGCTCATGCAAGGAATAGCTCATCTACACATATACATAATGGTGCAAGCACCCATAATGCTCAAAGAGCCATAATCATAGACATACCGGTGATCATCTTCATGTCATAACAAATGAATGCCTTACCAAAATCATATCATAATCATTTCATAAAACATAATTGGGCTTATCCCACTTCATAATTTCTATATATCAATGCTCATGAATGTAATGCAATGCATGATGTAGGGATAGCATGAGTAACAGATTCAAGTTAAAAATCAACACCATAATATGAAATTGAATAAATCCATAATTTAAATCACCATTTTAATCATAGTAAGAGTCACCCATGCATAAATCAATTTTAAAAGGGATATGCAGGTTCATAATTTCATAACTCAATGTAAATCATCATAATAGTATTCAAAATAAACTGAAATAATAGATAAAATACAACCCATACACTAATGAGATTTAATAAAATCAAATAATGAAATTTCATATTTAAAGTGACTAAAATTCATGAAATATATTCAAAGAAATTTTAGGTCTTCTTGGTTGAAAGGGACCAAGAATCAATCCCATATACCTTGATCGGAGGAGCAGAAATTAGGCTTGAATTGATTCTAATTAGAACCCTAGCTTGAATCCTTGAGAATGGAGAAATGGAAGAAATAAGGAAGTGATCTTGAGAGGGGGTAGAGTTATTTAGGTGAATGAATGAAGAGGAGAGGGGTTATCAGTTGAGTTAAGGATTTAGAATAGGTAAAAGGTCGTACTTCATGTTTAAAACAAACTGAAATTACATAAATGCCCTTAATAAACGGACGTGAATACCCTTAATGTGTAGCGCCACTCGAACCATGAACAGCGGCCGTGAACCAGCACTTAACATCGGTTGAAGGATAATTTTACAGAACTAAGTAGTGTCACACAGACCATGTGGCGTCACACGGACCATGTGAACACCCGTGTGCCTTCACTTGGCCAATTTTCCCTTTGTCCCAAAGTTTGTCCCAGCCGTGAACTGACCTAAGTGTTACTTCCACGGGAGGCCACACGATCTGTGTGGTGTCACATGGCCCGTGTAGGCTCCTCCGTGAAGTGATGCTTGGCAGTTCACTGGGGAGAATTTCAGGACATCTGGCAATGCCACTAGGAAAGATAGGGGTCCTTACAAAACAAGTGAATGGAATTTTGGGTCTTCTTCGTTGAAAGGGACCAAGAATCAATCCCACATACCTTGATTGAGGAGCTGGAATTTGAGGAAGCACCTAGCTTGAAGTTGAACTCCAATTAAACCCTAGTTTTGAGACTTGAGAGGGGAGAGTAGAGAGTATTTGGGAGTGATATTTTGATGGGAAGAGGGTTCAAAGAGAGTGAATTAGAAGGGGAGGGATATCAGCTGAGTTTAGGGGTTTTGGACTAGAAAAAGGTCACAATTCATAATTAAAATAAATCGTAATTACATAAACGACATTAATGAAACGGGTAAGATTTTAACCATCAGGTCCATATGGCCTCCTACACGGTCCGTGAGCCGTTACACGGACCGTGAAAAGTGCTCATAAACCGGCACTTAGGTAAAGGTTCCAACACTTAAAATTTATCCAAGGCTAAGAGGTTCTATACGGGTAACCACACGGCTCGTGTGACACTACACAGGTCATGCCAAGAGCCGTGAAACATCGCATAGAAAATTTCCACACGAAAAAGTTACGAGACGGTGATTTCATACTTAGAAAAAATTTCAAGTCACGAGCCTACGATGGGCCACACGGCCCGTGTGGGTGGTCGTGTTCCCACACTTGGCTAAAAGTTTCCGTCGAGTCCACGCTATCAAAATCTTGGCCAAGTACCCCTTCGTGGGAGGTCACACGATCTGTGTGGGCCTTCCATAAAGTGACACTTGGCAAAAAAATTTCTTGGGATGATACTAAGAGGTCCGACAAAGCCGTTTGAAAATTCAGGTCCTTACAAGATACCGACCTAGAGATATAATTTAGCACATCTTCCTGAATAGCCTTCTCCTTACTAGTGAATATACCATGGAAGCGATCACAAGAAACGTCGAAAATATTCTCATCCCCTTCTATCCATTCACCATTCTCATCTTGGATCTTGTGATAGACAGTCTTCTTCTCTTTCCTCTAATCACTACATAGAAGTATTTGGAGTTCATGTCACCTTCCTTTATCCATAGGAGTTGGGACTTTTGCTTCAATATATATTCTTCCATTTTGAGGAATCTAATATATTCAGCATTAGCTGCATGAAGCCTTATCCTGTTATCTTCTGATTCATTGATAAAAAAATCCTCTTCAGTAGCTCTTACTTTTTCTTCAAGTTCCTTTACTTTAGCATATATTTCCCCAAATTTATTTCTATACTAGTTGAGGGTGGCAGACGGCCTTTTCAATTTTTTATGAAAGTTCTCCATCGGATTATTATTGTCATTAAGGCTCCTACTCTAGAAATTATGTATTGTTTGTAGGAAGGAAGGATGATCAGTCCAATAGTTTAGAAATTTAAAATATCTCACAGGATTGCTAGTCTTCTCAACTATTTCTATAAGATGAACAATGGTCAGAGCCCATAGAAGATAGATTAGTGATAGAAGTGTGGAGAATGATCTCTAGCTATTTTTCATTTGCCATGGCTCTGTCTAGCCTTTTCCAAATCCTAAAAAGAACGCTTCTCAAATTAGACCAAGTGAACTTTTCTCCACTAAAGCCCAGGTCTATAAGACCATAAGCTTTAATGACACTAATAAATTTAAAGCTTTTGTTCATATTATAAGGAAATCCCCCCCCCCAAATTTTCTTTAGGAGATGTGATAACATTGAAATCCCCAATAGTGCACCAATGGGAGGGGGTGTTTGCCTAAGCCAACATCTTGTCCTACAGAGGCCTTCTAAGGTTATCCTTGCATTTTGCATACATATAAGTGGCAATTAATTTCTGAGGAAACATAACATAATTGAGCTCACAGGAAATGTGTTGCTTAGACATATCTAAGACTTAGAAATTTATCTCTTTAGTCCAAAAAATATCTTTTCATTAGGATTGTGAATAACATGATCCATATTGAGGTAGAGCCTAGATTGTTAAAGGTGAGAATTATCTAAGAAAGGTTCTAACAATGAGTGATAGATAATGGATACTCTTCATCTTTTTAAGTCTTTCAAGAATACCTTAGGTGTTAACACCCTTTACATTCTATATGATTATATTAATCAATTGAGATATTTTTTATTTATATAGTATGATGTTAGGTCTACCAACAGTGGCAGACTTCAAAGGATTGTTTAGTTTGGCAGAAAACTTGGTTCTGTGGATCCCTCTAGGAGATAATCCCTGGCTATTAGTGACATGTTGCAATTCTTCACTAAGATAATCAGAGTTAGAGGGGCTGAATGCTTTGATATGATGCTCACTCATCTCCTGCTTCTCTTGTTTATCATCTCCAGTAGGGGTGCCAACCTCTAACTAATCTTTATAATTAATCACAACATATTCATTTATATCAGGTAGAGTTGAATGGGCAATATTAAGGCTATCATCAGGGGTAGGATTAGTAGAAGGCTTCTCAGAGTGGTTGGAATCATCATGAACCTTCAAGGGGGAAATATTAAGTACCAAATATACATTCCAAGATACACACTAATTGTCCTCCCTTTGATTCATTAACTACTCCTCTTTTTTCTTAATAGCATCTCTTCTTTTATTTGCTCGGCTTATTTTACTTGGCCTTAGTACCTTGCTTACTGGTGCAAGCAACTAAACCCAAATCTTTGGCCATACCTCTTTTAGTACTGTGTTGACTAATATTACTGCATTGACAGGAGTAGCAGGCTGACAAGTACTACTCTATTGTTGATGTATAGGGGTTGCAGGGGTTCTATAGTCATTTCAAAGGTCACCCATGGGGTTCTTATGCAAAACATGAGATAGAGCCCTCCCCTGTTGATATAGATCAAACAAGAAAGAAAGGGAAAGGGGAATAAAATAAAAGGATATGTGGATTGAATTCAAACTATTGAAATTATGAAAAACAAGGGACTAAAACTCTCACCTCCCAATTGATTTCAACAACCTAAATAAAACACTAGCAAGAAAAGTAAAAGGAAACCAAGAACCACATATGAGAATCACTATAATTAATCAAGCAAATAAGTCAACTAACAATTCTAAGAGTTCACCCTAATTACTCACTAACAACTCACTAAGAAGATACTACAATTTTGAGAATCCAATATTCAACATAGTATAAGTCTTCCAAAATGCTAAAATATAACTATTTATACTAAGTAAATAAAAGAAGACATTTTCTTTACAATTTTACCTTTAATGAGTAAGGGCCTTATTTGGTTGTCTTCTTTGCAAATCCTTGAATTCAAGTAATAGCCATTTGCGCACATGGGCTCTTTTTTTCCTTCTCCTTACCTTGATAGACCTTTCACACATTGTAAGCTTTTCTTTGGTGACCCTCAGGCTTTTCTAATGCTTCCTTTTTTATGAACATTGCTTGTAAGTCTTGGAGATCTTTTACTTGACTCCTTGTGAATGGTCTTGAGGGGTACATGACACTCATGTTGGTGTCATCTATGCTTTGCTTGTTATCATCTGTGGTTCCCCTTTCTTGCAGGTCAGAAGGTTTCTCCTAAGCTCCATGATAATTCATGAAACTACAACTTTTACGATGCATAATACATAGAATTATTGTGAGTTCTTAAGTGCATTTCTTAGTTTAATATGCGTTTTATATTTGTGTTGTAGGAAAAGAAGATTTCATGGAATTATGGGCATTGGACTGATTTGAGGTGATTTGAAGCTGGAATTTGCTTAAGCATGAAGGGAGTTGATGGTGCATGACCTGGACACACCAAATCAGTCATGTGTGTGGCTGGAAAATTAACTCAAGGTAGCAACAAAGACTAAATATGCAAACTTCACAATCTATCTCGGAGAAATAATCAAGACGCATTAATAATGTTGCGTGTGGAGTGTGTGCTGCCCATGATCAGTTACGTAGCAATATGATGGGGTGAGGATTTTTCTAAGGCAGTAACCAAAGGATCCAGGAGTTTACGGGACAAGACATAACCAAAAAGGCCAAAAGAATACACCACGGCATGTTCACAACCCGTGGTGATGTTTACTGGTCGTGAGCCTGCTTGTCCAGGTTGTGGCTGCCAGGAATGTCATCAAAGACTTCACCACTACCCTTAGAATGGATCGTGGTGCACTCCATGAGCCGTGAGGGTGCTCGTGGGAAGCACCTAAGCAGCGAGAAAACAAGAAGAGCCTAGGCAAATTTCACGAGTGCCTTCCACGACCCGTTTGCACCTTCACGGATCGTGAAGGTGGTCGTGAAGAAGGGGAAAATTTTGGAAAGTTTCAGCATCAAGTAAGGCACCACGACAGGCTATACGGATCATGAAAATGACCACGGGGCATGGTCCAGTCCGTGAAGCATCATGTGACTGGAAATCTAAGTTCAATTAGGATTCCTTTCCTAGTCCAATTAGGCTTACTTTTTCCTACTCATTTTAGGAGAGGTTTTAGCATCATAAATAGAACTTAGGTTTTATTTCTAAGACACGTCTTGCACCCCATGATTAGGGGTTGCTGGACACACCATTGAATGACAAGTTTTCCAGATTTTCTCTTCAAAAACAAGGCTGGACAGTCAGCACAAAGCCAACAATGTTAGTTGTGAGTCTTTGATTATCGTTTTGAGTCTTTAATTCTTGTTTGCTTTGCATTTTGGCGTGTGAATTAAGAATTGTCTTCTTCTCCCTTGTAAGTGATTTTAACATGGATTACATAATGATTCTTGTTCTAAATTGCAAGTTCAATAATCTAGATGCACAACCAGGGTTGTGGGAACCATGACGTCTTAATGAAATAGGCAAAACGTAAGGTTTTATTGAGACTTGTATTGTAGGTATTATGATCTCCTTTTCTTAAAAGTCTTTCTTGATGAGTGCACGCATTGAGAACTTGCCTGTATTTGTTAGTTGCCCGGAAGAAAGTTAATGATTAGGAAAAGGGAATTACAACAGTGGACAGAGGCAATCTACCGATGTTTAAGTCACTTAAGCCTGAGAGGGAATGGTATACTTAGGCTTAGGGATTTGCTTGTATCTAAAGAACTTGAGACCGAGAGGTGATAGTTTTCTGAAATCCAAAGTGAGGCTTAGTATCGAAAACAGTCTAAGACCGAGAGGAGATGAATGACATACTTTTAGGAAGGACTAGGAGGTGAACAAGAGGTTATCCAACTCGCTAGATTTCACATGCAATATAGTGAACAATAAACTCTATTTTAAATACTTAATAATTATACGTCAAGGGAACCGCAGCCCTAAGTCATCATTAAACTATCTAAGCCTTAGTTTATTTTATCTGCATTCGTACTCATAGGATCTTAGTTCAAAAACCCCTCATTTTTACTTTTTTGCATTGCTTGTTTTTTGGAAATAGAACCAACGACCGAAGTAGGATAACTAGTAACGTTGTCAACCTATTCCCTGTGGGATCGACCTCGGCTCTTAGTTGGGTAAATATATTACTAACGATCGTCCATATTCTCTAAAAAGGAGTATGTTTGAACGTTATCAAAAATGGTGTCATTGTCGGGGAATGGGATTTTGAAATAATCTACTAGTTTTCTATTTAGATTATAGTTCTATTTTCTAGTTTTACTATTTATTTTTGTTTTTTATTTGTGTTTTGATTATCACATGGGACAAAGTACTGCGAAACTAATGATGACATCCAAAGAAGCCTGTGGTGAAAAGTGTGCTCTCCCCAATAAGCTTTGTGCTAGTATTGGTTCTTGCAAGGATTTGATAGCTCTATCAGGAGATTTGCATGAGACTTGTAATGCAGATGATGAGATATTAATCATAACACCTACACATACGGATAAATATGAGGAGGAACAATATGTCAATACTCTTGACTTTGTTGGGACAAAGTTGAAAAAATACATTCCTCATTTAAAGGCCAAAAATCACAAGGTACGATCTCTTTTATTTGGTCTCTTTATTTTTGTACCACTGCCCCTGGAGCATAATAGAAAATTGGAAAAGAAGCTAGGGGTGCATTTCATAAGTTCAAAGTGGAGGAAAAAGTGGAAGGGAACATATATGGATACTTGATGAAGTCTGATTAATCGGGTACACTACTACTGATGCCCCGGGCATCGCAGGTATGATCACTTCCCTTGTTTTATATATTAGTTTGACATGGATTGGGGACAATGCATAAATTTTGGTAGGAAGTGGGGCATCCTGAACCTTTGGAATTTTTCTTGTCATGTTTCTTTTCTCTAGAGATGTATTATCTAGTAGAACTGGCATGTTTAGGTTGTTTCGTTTATGTAAATATAAGTGTTTATAAGAGTCTATAGTAACCCATAATTATTGTAAAAAATTCCCCAATTTAAAGCAATTCAAAAAGCTTGTATATGCATGCATCCCATCTGACCAACTTGTGTGATCCTTGTAAAGCATTGTATACATTGTCTAGTTGGCATCTTGATAAATGAAGCATTATTGTGTTTGTTATATATTGAATAGTGTAGGATATGTTCCATGTGTGTGTGAGCTTATTTGTTTACTTCGATTGATGCACTTGTAAGCTAGAACTTGCCCAGTTAGTCCCACTAAAACAATTGAATGATTGAATTAGGATAAGATCTTAGACCTTTTTTGTTGTGAAGTCACTTAGCTTGAAATCGACCAACCAAACGAAATTATTCCCATTGAACCAAAAGTTGAGCCTTAATAGACCATTTCTTTCTAATAACCCAACTCACCTTCCTTATCTATCCAAGATCGTTACTTTTGCCCTAGTCCTTTAAAAGGACATTGTGAACCTCAACCTAGGCCAAAAGCCTAAGTTGAGGGTGGTTTATACTGGCCCTGGTCCTTTAAAAAGACATTGTGAACCTCAACTCAGGCCAAAAGCCTAAGTTGAGGGTGGCTATTGTAAGAAAAATAGAAAAATACGTATGGAAAAGAGTCAAGTGATGAGAGGAGAAGAAAAGTTTACGATGTCATCGTGAGTAAAACAAAAGAGCGAAAGGAAAAGAAAAGAAAAGAAAGAAAATGAATGAATGAAAATGGAAATCACTCCCAACTGCAAAGAAAGTTTGAAAAATAGGGGCAATAAGAGTTGGGGGCCGAAAGTAGAGGCTAAGTCAAAGCAGTGTCTTGGAGGGGAAAATTAGTCACTTTGATCGTAAATGTACCTCACCCTAGCCCGAGCCTACATTACAAGATGCAAAAGTCCTAAAGTGATCTTAAAAAGGTCATTCGAGAGTCAAGGTGGTGAAAATAAGGACAAGCATATGGACCACACTTGTGTGTTAGTTTAAAATCTTTTTCGAGCGTGAATGTCTATATCCCAGTCTCACTTTTGCATTTACATATTGTGTTTGAGACTTCATTGTAGTGAGGGCACTATCCTTGCACTATTTGGTTGCTATACTAACTAGTTTATATTTATTCTTGAGCCTGTTTGTTCCAACTAAGTATGGTGTAATGCTTATTTTGATCTATGTGAGTCTTCTTGGATGTCAACATATTGCAAGTTTACTTTTTGGGCATGAGCTTGATGAGTAGGGGTTGTTATGTACTTCTTTTTAAATACTTGTCTTTGCACGTCGTTATGTTCTGACTTTGGTCATCGCTTGAGGACAAGCAATGAATCCAAGTTGAGGGTGTTGATAAGTCATGAAAAATATGACTTTTATGATACTTGATACATAGAATTATTGTCAGTTCTTAAGCGCATTTGTTAGTTTAATATGCGTTTTATGTTTGTTTTGTAGGAAAAGGAGGGTTTCATGGAATTATAGGCATTGGACTGATTTGAGGTGATTTGAAGATGGGATTTGCTTAAGCATGAAGGGAGTTGATGGTGGATGACCTGGACACACAAAATCAGTCATGTGTGTGGCTGGAAAATCAACACAAAGAAGCAACAAAGACTAAAAATGCTAACGTCACAAGCTAACTCAGAGAAATAATCAAGACGCGTTGATAATGTTGCGTGTGGAGTGTGTGCTGCCAATGATCAGTTAAGTAGCAATATGATGGGGTGAGGATTGTGCTAAGGTAGTAACCAAAGGATCCAGGAGTTTACGGGACAAGACAGAACCAAAAAGGGCAAAGGAACACACCACAGGCATGTTCACGACCCGTGGTGATGTTTACTGGTCGTGAGCCTGCTTGTCCAGGTTGTGGCTGCCAGGAACTTCATCAAAGACTTCACCACAACCCTTTGCACGGATCGTGGTGCACTCTACAAGCCATGAGGGTGCTCGTGGGAAGCACCTAGGCAGCGAGAAAACAAGAAGAGCCAAGGCAAATTTCACGAGTGCCTTCCATGACCCGTTTGCACCTTCACGTCTCGTGAATGTGGTCGTGAAGAAGGAGAAAATTTTGGACAGTTTCAGCATCAAGTAAGGCACCACGACAGGTTATACGGATCATGAAAATGACCACGGGGCGTGGTCCAGTCCGTGAAGTATCATGCGACTAGAAATCCAAGTCCAATTAGGATTCCTTTCCTAGTCCAATTAGGCTTACTTTTTCCTACTCATTTTAGGAGAGTTTTAGCATCATAAATAGAACTTAGGTTTTATTTCTAAGACACGTCTTGCACCCCCCGATTAGGGGCTTCTGGACACACCATTGAATGACAATTCTTCCAGATTTTCTCTTCAAAAACAAGGCAGGACAGTCAGCACAAAGCCAACAACGTTAGTTGTGAGTCTTTGATTATCGTTTTGAGTCTTTAATTCTTGTTTACTTTGTGTTTTGGCGTGTGAATTAAGAATTTTTTTCTTCACCCTTGTAAGTGATTCTAACATGGATTACATAATGATTCTTGTTCTAAACCTTGCAAGTTCAATAATCTAGACCCACAACTAGGGCTGTAGGAACCATGACGTCTTAATAAAATAGGCAAAACGTATGGTTTTATTGAGACTTGTATTGTAGGTATTATGATCTCCTTTGCTTAAAAGTCTTTCTTGATGAGTGCATGCATTGAGCACTTGCCTGTATTTGTTAGTTGTTCGAAAGGAAATTAATGACTAGGAAAAGGGAATTACAACAGTAGACAGAGGCAATCAACCTACATTTAAGTCACTTGAGCCCGAGAGGGCATGGTATACTTAGGCTTGGGGATTAGCTTGTATCTAAAGAACTTGAGATCGAGAGGTGATAGTTTTCTAGAATCCAAAGCAAGGCTTAGTATCGAAAACATTCTGAGACCGGGAGGAGATGTATGACATACTTCTAGGAAGGATCGGGAGGTGTACTAGAGGTTACCCAACTCGCTAGATTTTGCATGCAATATAATGAACAATAAACCCAATGTTAAATGCTTAATAGTTATACGTCATAGGGACCGTGACCCTAAATCATTATTAAACTATTTAAGCCTTAGTTTATTTTATCTGCATTCGTACTCATAGTTAGGATCTTAGTTCAAAAACCCCTCATTTTTACTTTTTCGCATTGCTTGTTTTCTGGAAATAGAACCAACGACTGAAGTAGGATAACTAGTAACGTTGTTTCAACCTATTCCCTATAGGATCGACCCCCACTCTTAGTTGGATAAATATATTGCTAACGATCATCCATTTTCTCTAAAAAGGAGTATGTTTGAACGTTATCACTCCATCATTCATCCCCCAATCAACTTCAAAATTAACAATAACAACATTACCATCATGGGGGGAGGGAGTTTCTTGGAGTATTGGGAGCATTGAGTCAATTCATGAGCTTTGCACATAGGGTTGCTCAGTACACCTTTATTGATTGGTCTTCTCCTAATCTCTTTTGTGAATTACTTTCAATCCATTCTCTTTATGTTGATGTTCCTACATTTCTAGATTAATTGGACTATTATCAGAGATAAAGTTGTCGTTAGAAACCATACTTCTCTCCACTAGGGACTCCTACTTCTTTTTATCTGTATCTTATTTTTCTGGGGATGGTACAGGTTTGTATACCTTATTCAACTGGTTTCTGTCGTTCGTTCCTTTTTGAGTCTGCCAGTGTTCCTCTTGATCCTAGCTAGCCATATGCTACATTTGTTGATGTTGAGTGCTAGAGGTTGAATTTCCTTCTTCATGTTGACTTCTAGAAATTTTATAATTAATGTTTTTCACTTTGGTTTTGGGACTTCATTAACTGCTTATTCTTTTTCTCCATTTCCATTTCCTTCCTTTTCCTGTAGTCCTCATCTCCCCTCTTGATAGTGCAGATATCAACTAAGTGGCCTTGGTGTTTGCAATATAAGCAGTAATCAGGGACACTTTCATAGTGAATAGCTTTCCATCTACCCTGAGTAATATCTTTTTCATCCAGGACCATCCAGACATGTGAAGGCCTTTCCTTGGTAAGATCTACTTGAACATTAGCCTTTGCAACACTTTCTCTAGTTTTTTGAATGGAGGCAGTGTCCAAGAACATAACTTTACTAATAGGGGCCAAAGAGAAGCTACAAATGCCTTCTTGTAACAATGCCAAGCTAATTCAAGAAGAGTGACCCAAATAGGAACATTAGGGTCTCTTCTTCAGGACAGAAGGTAGGGGTCCTGGTTTAGATCCTCATGAGTTGGCCTTCTATGTAGATTTTCTGTTTGGTCCACACAGTGACATAATTCAACTTATTATCCAAATCAATGTAGACATGTCTTGCATTAAAATGAACTATTTTGACATCTCCAGTTAACTGAGTTTGAGTGCTAAAGTCCTTTCTGATCAATTCAACTTTAGGCATAGTGCTACTAAACTTACCAATGAGAGTATACTTGCAACTCTCAGCCAATTTCACCATAAAAATCTTCTTTGTTAAAAATAACAATAGGTAGACCTTGTTTGGTGATGTACTTAAGTTTGGAAAGTTCCACAGGGCCTTCATGCTTTGCTTGGTTAATCCTCAATTTGGCTGCATATATTCGAGTCACATTATAAGGTGTTGGTTCCAGAACCTGATCATTTTGGAATTTAGCACTGACTGAGATAAGTTATTCTGATCAGTTTTGTGAATGTGAATGTTAATAGACTTGGTTTTTCGGTTGTTGGTGTAGTCTTGCTAAAATTATTAGAGACATTAGGATAAGTAGACATAGAAGCCAGGCTATGTTCTATGCTTTGCTTGATTTCAGAGTTATGCTTCTCTTTCTCCTATAAGTTACCACCACTTCTTTTTCTTAGGAGTAATGTCTTGAGAAGCATCTAAGTCTTGTACAACTTTAACAAGATAGTAAAGATTGGATTTGTTCAGATTAGTAGACTTACCTGACCTCCTTGGATCCTCATGTCCATTGTCTTCAGTATTGTGATCATCCTTCTCAGTTTGTTGGGGTATATTCAACATCTTTCATGTGATTATTGGTAGTTTTGGCCACAGATTATTACACGTCCACCGTAGCTTTACCTTTTTCAACCCCAGGAGGCCGTCGCTTTTTTGGGTACTACATTGTCTTGTTGATGTTTTGGCCATAGAGCCTTATTAAAATCCTCTTGGTGTCCTTCTTGGTGGTCCTACACCAATTGATTCGTCGGACTATCATTATCTTCACCTTTCTCCTTCTTGTCGGTGTTTACATCATTCAAGTTGGTGGGCGCTCCTTGAATTTGAACATTGTGAAATAGATATTTACTATGAGTATCAAATATTGATTGAGCCTTTGTTTCGGATGTATCTTCCCACCTTACCTTATCACCAATAGACATAGATTTTTTGGAAACATCATATTATGAATCCAAATTAGTTCCTTTGGCAAAATTGCAACATTAATCTCCTCATCTATCTCTAAATTCGAGGAATTGAGGGAAGAGTTTGTATATGGAGCTTGATGAGCTAGGTTGCCTTCCATGTTACCTTGTTGTTATGCTTACTCCGGTGGCCTGGGTTGGCCATCTGGAAGGACATCGACTAAGGAAAGTTGTTTCATAAGTTACTAGTCGTTAGAGACAGAGATTAGCAGTTAGAGAAACAGAGAATTCCCGAATCTCTCTGATTATTTCTCTACTTTGCTTCCATGGTTTACTATGATTTTGATGCATTGACCACATGTTTTACTTCTAATTTATCTCATGCATTATTAAATTTGGTCTTACGTCTCATGACTCATACATTATCTACTTCACATTAATATCATGCATTGCTCAAATACTTAGTATATTCAAAGTGCTAACTCATACCTCTTTATTTACATTATTTTAAATGTGGGGGAGTACGTTCACCTTACATTTGAAACTACCCATGGCTAGCTTGAGAGTTGCTTTGGAGTTTGATTAGTGAGTCATTATAATCCAAGGGAAAATCTTTCATAGTTCCTTGCTATTAGGCCCTATTTGTAAGGACCCGAATTTTTTTCGAGTGGTGTATCCCAATTCTCTTGAAATTTCCCTGAGCGAACTGCCAGGCATCACTCCACGAAAGGCCCACACGGGTCATGTGAAGCCACACAGACCGTGTGGCCTCCCGTGAAGGGACACTTGGTCCAGTTCACGGTAAGGGCAACTTTGAGACGGAAGGGATTTTGATCAAGTGAGGGCACACGGCCACTCACACGGTCCGTGTGATTTTTCATGGACCGTGTATCTCTCCATTTAACTTACTACGTAAAATTATTCTAAGTATGGAAGTACCATCTCGTAACTTTGTCGTGCGAAGATTATCTTAAGTACCATCACACGGTCGATGTCACGGCCTGTGTGGAGTCATACAGACCATGTAGTCGTCTGTGTGGTACCCGTTAGCTCCATGTGAATTCCCTTTGCGAAATTCTAAGCAATAGATTGTGTCCACTGTTCACGGTCCATGTGACGTCTCACGGACCGTGTAGTGGACCGTGGGGACCTGACGATTCCAGTTTTTGTCCATTTCATTAATGGAGTTATGTAACTTCAATTTATTTTAATTATGAATTATGACATTTTATCTATCCTAAACCCCTAATTCAGCTGATATCCCCTCCCCTCTTAATTCATTCTCTTAAAACCTTCTACCCCTCATAAGATCACCTCTATATTCCTCTTTACTCTTCCCTCTCAAGGTTCAAGCTAGGGTTCTATTGGAGTCCAACTCAAGCTAAGTTCTTCTCTCCATCAAGCTCCTCAATCAAGGTATGTGGGATCATTTCTTGGTCCCTTGCAACCAAGAAGATCCAAAATTCCTTTCAATTGATTTCATGAATTTTAATTTACTTTAAATGTGGGTTTTCATTATTTGATTTTATTAAATCCAATTGATGTATGGGTTGTATTCTACCTATGATCTCAATTCATTTTGAACATTATTATGATGATTTATATTAAGTTATGAAGTCATGAACATGCATGTCCCCTTTAAATTTGATTTATGCATGGATGATTTATATCGCGATTTACATGTAGATTTAACTTGGGTTTTTCCTCAATTTCATTTTATATAGCTGATTTTAAACTTGAATCTATGTTACCCATGCTAACCTCACATCATAAATTGCATTTGCATTCATGCACATTTGTATATGAGAATTATGAAGTGGGTTAGGCTCAATTATGTTTTATGAAGCTATTATGATATGATTTTGGTAAGGGATTGGTTATGACAAGAATGTGATCACATATATGTCTATGATTATAGCTCTTTGAGCATTTTAGGTGCTTGCACCATTCTGAATATGTAGATGAGTTATTCATTGCATGAGCATTATAATTATGACTTATGAATTAGCATTTAAGCCTAAATGTGCATTGAACAGTTTAAAGTAAGTATTGTATGTCTTGAAAGCACGTATATGTATAAGTATTCGAGTGGGATGTTGTGACTTAGCACCAATGATTGGGGGAGTCAAGGCTATCCCCAAGGGCCCTCTCCCTTTTTTTGAACTATGTGCCGACATAGGGACGTTTGCCATTACCGAAAAGATCGGGTTGTAAGAAATGGCTATTCGTTTATTATGTTTATGATATGATATGATTATGAAAAATCCTTCTGAAAAGCGGGTTATAAGGAAGGTGAACATCCACCAAAAGCATGGTCGTAAGGTGTGATGTAGATTACCTTTGGCAAGTAATCTTCTCCCTACCAGCGGGAGGTCCCAATCGGTCTAATTCATGTAATAGCTCCCATGAGTTTGATTTTTTGGTTTTAGTCCATTCCCAATATATGTGAGCAGTTGCATTTCATGCATCATAAATTTTATGGCATCTTGTATATATTTCCGTTGGCTATATGATTCTTTTTATATTATGTGCTCTTGTTATCTAACATCGTAATGCAGGTTTGGTAAGTCATACGCATTGCATGTCCGCATACTTAGTACATTCAACGTACTAACGCATACTCTATGCCTACATGATTTTACTATGTAGGGGCCGAGCACTTTGATTACCCACAGGTTGATGAATAGTCTAATCCAGGAGTATATTGTGGTAAGTCGCATCTCCCGAGGATGAGCCAACTGCTTTTTCTTTTATGTTATTTCAGTACATTCTTCCTTATTTTGAGGGTGAGCCCAGAACTTGTCCCGGCTCCCGTTCCGTTTGACCAGAGGCATTCGTTGGACATTATGTAGACTCCTTTGAAATCTGTTTGTTTTGACTAGTATATTTCTTATGTATTGTCGGAGTGATTTATGAGAATTTCCTATTTGACCATATATATGTTTTGGTGTGGGAGTGTGGAAAGTCTCAATTTCCCTGTTTTGCTCCATAGCGTGAGTCCTACTTCCCTGCCCCTTAGAATTTTGTGTTACTATTTGAATGCTATTCTTGAACCGATGATGTGGATATAGATACTTGAGGCTTGTTTGGGGACTCTCGGGTTTCCATTTTCCGTGTCACATCTAGGCCCTAACCCCGAGTCGTGACATTATTACTTTGCTGAAACTATTTTTTTTTTCCTTTACTTGAGGGTGAGCAAAGAACTTGTCATAAGCCCCTGCCTATGATTAGATTAGTAGGGGCATGTTTAGATGTCACGAAAATGTAAATCCAATTAAGCAGACATGTTGCTTTGACTTTATTTATTCTACTGGGATTCCTTGAGACTTCATTTTTGTTTTTGTTTTTTTAGCTCACTTGCTTCAATTACCTTAGGTATTTCTCATGTATGATATGCTAGGATGGCTTGGTTAGGGTCTGTCAAGTTTCGATCATTGTGTCATACATAGAGCCTAGCTTGGATCGTGACACTCATCTACTTTAGAACCGTGAAAATCTAATGGATTTATCCTCATAAAATCTCAGAGTCTTGTCACCATCATCCCTACATTAGGATCTCTACCTACTTGATTTACTTGTGTCGTCACATCTTGGTCTAGAATTTGAATAGCAGTCAGGAAGTTTGCATTGGTAACCATCTCGTCCAATGTGTCATTTGGAACTTGAGGAGCTTGTTCCTTATTGGCATTGTTTCTTCTTTGTATTAGTGCTCTTCGTGGAGGCATTTTCCAAAATTACAAAGAACAAGCATTAGAGGGGAAAACCTTAGAGTAGACTTTAAATTCATGAGTAGGTGAGAAAAATTCTTTTACCATCATTCATTCATTCTTTAACAGACTTCTATAAAGTATAATTTGCATGCTTTCATAAACTTGGATAGAGCGCTTATACATTCATGATCATGGTTCATAGCAAAAATAAGGGTAACTTCTATGGGTTCATCTTAAATCAATTTAAAACATGTAATTAAATAGGAACATGTATAATCATGAAGAATAATAACAATTGAAATCATAGTTGAAAGAACCTACGATGAGAATCATGAACCTTAGATAACATGGTAGAGAATTCGCTCACAAATCATTGAAATCAGGTAATTTATTGAAATACATGTCACTAAAAGAAAATGTACTTATAGCTACGAAATCTAAGCTATGAATTTGAAAATCGTAGCTATTGTTTAGTATTTCGTGGCTATCTAAAAATTCATCAAATTTCTTAGCTACAAAAATTAAATTGACCAAGTTAAATTCTTAGTTTTGTTATAATTGCTAATAATCGTGGCAATAGTTATCTAACTAGCCACAATTTTTATGCTACAACAAAATTATGCAGCTAATGATAAGTTTTTATCATACAATAAAAGTGATTATAGCAATAGCAACTCTTCAGCTACAATAAATTATTTAAAATAAAATATTGTAGCTAAACAAGTACCTTTGCTTCAAGTCATAAAAAACTGTGGCAATAGTTAAATGAAATAGCCATAGATTTTTTGCTATAGTTAAATTTCATAGCTTATTATTAATTTTTGCCTCAAATTTAAACTTATCATAGCAATAACAACCTTTTAACCACAATAAATTGTTCGGAGGAAAATTTGTAGCTAAATAAATCATTTTTCTTTAAGTTACAAAAAAAACTTATGACAATAATTAAATAAAATTGTCACATGTATTTTGCTAGAATAAAATTTCATGACTAACTATTAATTATTATCATGAATATAAATTTATCATAATAATAATAACTTTGTAACCATGATAAATTGTTTTTTAAAAATAAATTATAGTTGAATAAATATTTTTCTTAAGTTATAAAAGTTATGTCATATTAAAATGTATAGTCCATAGATTTTTATTATAGTAAAGTTTATAGTTAATTAAGTTTTGCCACTATCTTGTTGAAACTAGTTGGAGCAATAGTCACCTTCTATCCATAAAATATAATTTAAAGTAAAATATTATGTCTAAATAAATAATTTTTTCGACTACTGAAACTTGTGACGATAATTAAATTAATAATTTATAATTATTTTTCACGATAATATATATTAAACACGAGAAAAGAAGAGTATCTTAACAAAAGAGGAAAGAAAACAAGTTTTGCCGTAAACAATGGATGTCAATAATTTATTTTTAAAAATTACATCAAAATCTATATTTTAGTTATTTTCTAAATTATTTTTATGACCAGAATATTAATTAATATGGGTATATGATAAAATATTCATTTCAATCAATATTTTAATAAATGTAAAACATTCAAAGTGGACAAGTAAAAGTGAACGAGGGAGTAATACATATAACTTTTTGTTGTTCAAATTTCATAGTTAGCAAATTAATTAAATAATTTATCAATTGACGAAAATTAATAACAATATAATTTATTATGAATTTAACTAATGTTTGACTAAATAATATTGATAATTATTTTTTGTGACCAAACAATTTAACCATAAATTTATTATTATGATTTAAACAATTAGCTCATAAATAGTTTTACCATGATATGAATTATTTTTGCAACAATACTAATTGTTGTATAATTAGAGGTGTTAATCATCTGATTAGGATTTAATACTATATGTCTACCTGTGAAATTCAAATATAATATCAATAAGTAGGTAATTATTTATGATTAATTAAATTAACTGACCATATCAAGCTTAAATATAACTTCAATAAGTCTTGCTAAAATTTCATCTTATTCAATGCTTTCAGTATTATTTGCACCATAATAATATCTTTATCGATCTAATGTGATTGGAGGTGTTAATTTTTATTCAATTCAATTTTACAACTTGTAAATTTTAAATATAAATTAAATAAATTCATGATATTATATTTATTTCAATTAACTAATCATGTTAAATTTTAGCAAAACTTCAATAAGTCTCATTCAAATTTTATTTTGATAAATTATTTTCAGAATTATTATTTTACTCAGACACAATTTATTAAAATAACATTTTAAAATTCCAGTATCATTAAAGGCATTTATTATTCGACTTGTTTTTATTTTTTGAGATATTACTTGTTAAATTTCAAATATAATTTAAATCGATATTATATTTAATAATATTTTTATATAAACAAAAGAAATAAATCAATTTCATATAAAAAGTTAAATTTATTTATTTATTTTAAAAAGATAATCTTCAACAATTGATAGTCTGTATTTCAAGTCTAGGAAACATTTCCTTAGAAATTAGAGGGGCATTCTAGTCCATTCCTATATTTTCTGAACTTCCCCTACGACGAGTAAAAGTCATTTTTCTAAGAAAAGAGTCCCAAAAACCCATCTAGAGACATCCTCTCTAAGAAAAGTCACTAAGCCAGGGCTTGAGGGGAGTGGAGATTGAGGAATTCAAGAGGCGTTCGTGCAAGAAAGTGTGTTAGCAATCATCATAGGTATGTAAGGCTAACTTAAAGTGTGGGATTGTTCTCTCATGTGCCCTTCTGAGTAAATTGAGTTGAGTATTGGATGTAATGAAATTGATGTGAAGATTATTGAGATTCTATACCGAGTTTTACTTACTGCATATATTTTACATGAATTAATGATCATCATAAACTTGTTTTCTTGCGTAATTCCCTTTCATGAATGTACTACACAAAACCCTACGATTATCTTGTTAAAATGTGTAAGAATGAACTAGGGGATGAGTCTAAAGCCTTAATGAGAATGATGTTTGTGATATTATAATTGTGTTTCACATTTGATGAGAGTCTTGATGACGATGTTGATGAGAATGATGTTTCATGATGTCCTAAAACCGAAAGTTTAATTTCTAAAAGAGTATCCTGAGTCCATGATGTTGATGTTGATGTTTAGGTAATATGTCCCTACAGGACTGATGTTGATGTTGAGGTATTATGTTTTGTCCCTATGGGACTGATAATGATGTATTATGTCCCTTTAGGACTGATTAGGTTGAGGTTTCATGAGCATGTCGAGTTCTGGGAGGAGTATTGAGCACTGAAATGGGGGAGAGTGAGTCCCACTTGAACCCATTAACTACGTGGCCCGCGTAGGAAGAAGGCATTGAACCGCAATGCAGATGGCTCCTTTCTTGACCCAATAGAGGACTGAGGTTTTCTTTTCTTGTGGATCCACTGAGGTTGATGTCCTTTACCCTGGGCAGGGTACTGGATGGATGTGGCAATGACATCGCTTCGTTGTATCATCACTGGCTCATAGGTGATGGTTGTCGGTTATAGGAACTCCTAGTTAGGTTTTCCAGTGAGGTCTTACTGTGATAGTACTACGATGTTGATGTTGATGTGATATGATGTTTGAATCGAGTTTTGAGTTGAGTTGAGTTGAGTTTCTTGAGTTGAGTCGAGTTCCCTGAGTTGAGCTTAGTTGAGCCGAGTTCCCTTGAGACGAGTCTGACGTATTGATGATGTTGAGGTGAGAGGTTGAGGAGTCATTGGTCTACTCTATTTTCTTGCTATAGATAGACGTTTGGCATTCTGATGGAGTATGATATTGAGTTGATGTTTTCCTTATGTTGCTGTATTTATATTGTTACATTCAGCTATTTTACATACCAGTACATTCCATGTACTGATGCCACTCAGCGTTGCATCATTTCATGATGCAGATACAGGAGTTAGAGGACTTCAACAAGCGCATTGTTGAGGTTGGAGATTTCGAGTTTCAATCATTGGTGAGCCTCCTTGCTATCCAGAGGAGATCATTCTATTTGTGTTTTCGTATTTATTGAGTTGGGCAGCCATGGCCTGTCATGGTCCCATCTTAGACAGTTGAGTCAGGTTAGAGGCTTCATAGATATGAGTAGAGGTTTGATGTTGATGGTTTTTCTTTATGAACTGAGGTAGCACTTAGTACTTAATTACTATGATGATGAGATTGATGTTGGCCATTTGGCCCTTATTTAAGGTAGTTCATATTCTCTATTTCCGATATGTTGATGTAGAATGATTGTCCTGAGAACGAGTGGTTCACTTAGGGGCTAGCAATAGTCTCTGTGTGCCGATCACGCCTAGGGTACCCTCCTGGGGCGTGACAACAATAATAACAAGAATAATAATAACAACAATAACAATAACAACAATAACAAGAACAAGAATAATAACAACAAAAATAATAACAATAAGAACAAATATAACAATAATAATAATAACAATAATAATAATAATAAGAAGAAGAATAACAACAATAACAATAACAATAATAATATGAATCATAATAATAACAACAACAACAACAACAACAACAACAACAACAACAACAACAACAACAACAACAACAACAACAACAACAACAACAACAACAACAATAATAATAATAATAATAATAATAATAATAATAATAATAATAATAATAATAATAATAATAATAACAACAATAATAACAATAACAATAATAATAATAATAACAACAACAATAATAACGACAATTATAATAACAATAATGATAGCAATAATAACAATAATGATGATGATGAAAATTATCCCATGAAATAAATATACAATTTATTTTAAGTTAGTGGAAAAGGTTAATTATTTATATGAAATAAATATTGTTCTAAAATATAGATTCCTTGATCTTTTATGATATGGTTATAAATTCTTAATTTACATGATGATGATGAAAATTATCTCATGAAATAAATATACAATTTACTTTAAGTTAGTGGAAAAGGTTAATTATTTATATGAAATAAATATTGTTCTAAAATATAGATTCCTTGATCTTTTATGATATGGTTAGTTTTGCTATCTATTTTTCATAATAAATTCTTAACTTACATTTTCTACATCTCAAATTAGTTGTTCAATAATTACATATCTAATAAAAAATTATAAGTGAAGTTTGAAAAAGGTAAAGCATATACAGATTTTACCACTACCTCGTGGAGGTAGAGAGCTTGTTTCAGAAAGACAATTGACTCATATTAGTTGTAAACATTATTAAAAATATCCCAAATTACTTATAAATTTATGAAACCAAGATAGAATTAATTATCTTTTTCTCAGTTTCCTTTTGTGAAGTTCTAGAAAAAATTGAGGGTAAAATATGTGTTATATGTTAAGATTAAAATTAAAAATTCAAAAATAAAATTAAATAAAACTATCAATAAAAGAGATTAAAATAGAATTAAATTTCAATATATCTTTTTTAGTTAACGTATGTGTATTGTTTACATTTAATAAACAATTGACTTATCTAATTATATTCCAGACTTATTTATATTACATATTTAAATAAAATGTGACATTATTTAATAAAAAGTAAATTGATTATAATTTTTTTAATAAAAAAAAGCATAATTACATTAAAAAAATTAGTACATTGCAATGAGATTAAATATTGAGTTAGTAAGATAAAAAGTTAGTTGATAAGTTTGAGATTATGAGTAGGTATAACACAAGTCCGCGACGCGGACCTGTTGCGGACAGTGCAATTTTGAAAAACTCAACTCTATTGAAAAATCTCAGAAAAACGTAAGTGTGGCTCCGCGACAGGTCCGCAACGCGGTTCCGTCGCGAACTCACACTGTTTTTTGTTTTGGAACAAAAAATTATCTTTCGACTCGGTTGCTCGAAAAATCGACTGAGACCCTTCTCCCACTCAATTTTTCGTGTTGATCACGAATCCACTCTCGGATTTTTAATCCGAGCCTCAAAAGACACGTTTTGCGCACACCTCTTCCATAGGGGTATTTTGGTAATATACCGGGTGTTACAATTGTTGTTATTATTATTGTTGTTATTATTATTATTGTTATTATTGTTATTGTTCTTATTGTTATTGTTATTGTTGTTGTTGTTGTTGTTGTTGTTGTTGTTGTTGTTGTTGTTGTTGTTGTTGTTGTTGTTGTTGTTGTTATTATTATTATTATTATTATTATTATTATTATTTTCATGAGATAGTTTCTTATAGATTTTTTTTTATACAATTGTTGTTTTTGTCAATTACTAGTAATAGTATTTGTACAAAAAAATAAAGAGTAAAAACTATACATATAATTCTATAATAAATAAAATTTAGAAAACGTTCTCTAAGAAAATCTTTTCAGTCGCAAGTACTATTTCACTTCCCCATAAATTTAAAAATGGCAAAAGATCAAAATTTTAAAACTCAATTAAATAATTTATTTCTCCTTCCCACTTAACAAACACCTAAATTTCCTTTTCCCCTCCTTCCATACGTTTTTTGTCTACACCTAACCCTCCCCTCCCCTTGTCTTGTCTTAGTTTCTTGTCCTAATTCTTTTATGTGATGTTTTGCTAATGTTTTTAAGTTTTACATGCATTCTTCAAGTGGATGAGGTAAGTTTTTATAATATATATATATTTTTATTTTTGTTATACTCAGTTTGATGCTCTAATTTTTTTTGAGTAGAATTGTTGGGAAAGATTTTTTTAAGGTGTAGAATTGTTGGGAAAGATTCAACCACAAATAATTTATTGTGCACAATTATATATTATATTTTTGTAAGAGATTATTTTCATAGCTTGAATTGATAGATATTATATTGAATTACATATTTTTATTTATATAAAAGGTCATTTTTTGCATATCTATAAATTTTATAATTGATATTGAAATTTTAGATCTATATCTACAGATTTTAAGAAGTTCAAAATGTTACAGGTTTGTTTATTTTTTTGCTCATTTTGTATTTTTACTTATTTTTCTTTTATATATACATGTATACACTTGTATTTATAATCAGTTGATCATGATTTTCTTGGTACTAAAATACTTTACCATTATTGATAGGCATCTTTATGGAATAAGAGCATATAAATGACAAATTAAGATCGTTGTTGATCAAGCTAAGGTGCAGTTGAAGATCGTGGAAGGAAGGCTTAGAAGAAAACTATGCTTCTTTGGAATTCAAACAAGATGATGTCATAAAAGAATTGTATATTGTGATTATCCTCAAAATTGTAAAATGTAATTATATTTAACTTGAAAATTATTTTAGAATCTGATAAATATATTCGTTGCTACATTATGCAACTTTTTATTAACAAAGGTTGTGGAGATTTTTTTTTTTATTTTTAGTAATGGAATTGTTGAAATCTTTTTATCTTTTGGCCACATTATGAAAATTCTTTTAATTAACAATGCTTATGGCACTACTATTCAATTTATAGAAATAATTTTATTTTTGTAATTATGGCTAAATCTATATAAAATTATAAAAGAAATGGCAATACAATTTTCACCTCCCATATTGAATTAGAAAAATTAGCTATGATTTATATATTTCATGGCAAAAAGAATGAATTTTTAGCTTTGTGGCAAAATATTTGTGACAAATACTTTAGCTTTACAGCTCTAGATTTCTAAATTGTAGCTAAATACAAGTATTTTTACGACAATATTAAAAATATAAATAGCCACAAATATTAAATTTTCATAGCAAATAAATCAAGTCATTAGCCACAAGAGAATATATTGTGTCTACAATATAAAAACATTGCTATAGATTTATTTGTTGTGGCAAAAGAGTACAATCATTTGCTACAAGTATATATTTCATAGCAAGAAATCCTTACTGTCATAGCTACAACATAATTTTTTTTTGTAGCTATAAGTATTAGTCCTTAGTCACAGACCATGCAAAGTCTGTAGCTAACTTTTAAGCCACGTTGTATCTAGCTACGAATGCTACAAAAAGTTATTTTATGGCTAAAGTGTTTAGCTACGAAAAATTTTATATTTAGCTATGATACATTTTGTAGCTTTAAGTGCATTTTTTGTAGTGTGCATCATTGGATAATAATTATAATAATAAACATAATTCATGCAATTGAATGAAAATCATCAACGCTTATAAAAATGCATACTTAAATTAATTGAAAAAGTGAATAATTCTTTGGGACCCATGGATGAAAGGGACCCATAGATGAATACCCACATACCTTGAGTGAATTGCTCGAAGAAGTTGAGAATTCAATAGTAGAACTTGAAACCCTAGATTTAGCTTCAATGGGAGCTTGAGGAAGAATAAACTTGGAGAGAAATCAAAATCTTAGGTGAAAAATTTGGGAATGTGATGAAAATTTAGCACAAAATGGTTATGAGTAGATTTATAGGGCAAAAATGACATAGTTTAAGGAGGAGGTAGAAAAAGTCAAAAGTACCCTTAATTAATTTCTGCTAGACAAGTTCTACAAGACACATCTACGGCCTGTAGTTCCTAGTATGGAACATAGAATCCGTTCGTGGAAATCAGAAATACATTTTAAGTTGTAGGATCTTAATGACAAACCACTTCTACAGACCGTAAATCCTTTAACGGGCCATAAACTCTCCTCGTGAAAAATCTCTATACTTAGCCAAATTTTCAGTTCACAAAGTCCAATCTACAAAGAAGAAGCACGCTCGTACTATGTTCTATGAATCTAGGGATCCCACTCGTAGATTGCCTCCCTCTTCCCAATTTTTTTTAAGTGTTGGAGTATTCTACGAGCCCCAATCATGACTTGTGTTTCCTTTTATGGGCTTGTTCTTTTTAATTATAAACAAAGTACTGAGACCCATCATTCTTCCGAATTTCTAACCCTATCCACGACCACTTTCTATGGATCATGGATTAATGTATGACTCCTGTAAGCATCTCGTAGATTATAAAAATTTTATAAATATTTCCAAGTCCAGTATCCATCCTTGAAACTTCATCTATGACCCATAAAGTGATCTACGAGTCATATATTGTGGTTATGTAACCTGCACTTGTTCATTTTTTCAGTATTTTCTTCCTTGTTCTTGTAATGCCCAGTAAAATTATCAAAATACCCCTAGAGAAGGGGTATGTGCGCAACGCATCTTCCAATGCTCGTACGGTAAATCTGAGGCCGAATTTACGATCAGTATGAAAAATTAAGTGGGAAAATGGCCTCGATTGATTTTTAGAGCAATCGGATCAAAAGATAATTTTTCAGCCCGAAAACTGAAATAGTGTCGGTGCACGACGGAGGTGCGTCACGCCTCTGCAGCAGACCCACACTTATATTTTTTCAAAAATTTTCGACGAGAAAACTCATTCAGAAACTTTTCAAAGAAAAATACACTATACGCGACCAGTCCCCATCATGGACTGGGTTATTCCGAAGCTGAAATTTTTTTAAATTTTGAGAGGGACATTCCGAGCAATTCCCAACCCCTCCTAAACTCAATACACGATCTAATTAGATGGTTTTGACGTAAAAGGGTCTAAAACCCCATTCTAAGCCTTTTTCTAACAATCTAAAAAGACTAGGGCTTGAGGAAAGAGGAGAAGAGCTTGAGATTGAGGAATTCAAGAGGAAATCCTTGTAGTGATTGTCGAGAGCTTCATCCTAGCTATATAAGGCTTAACTAAAATCATGAGATTGTCCTCTCATGTGCCCCATAGATGGTCATAGAGGAGTCGAGTGTCCATGAGTCCCCATACATGTTCACAAATTGATTCTTGGATATCTTCTTATAAATTATGTCTATTTTCATATACTTCCGTATGTTGATGATCATCATAAGCTTATTTTCTTGAATTGGAAATTTTCATGAGAAATTGCATAACCTTACATGTTAACTTTTGAAAGCATGCATGAATGAATCTAGAGGTTGAGTCTAGAGCATTGATAGGAGATTGTTGATTGTGATTGTGATTATGGTGAGAGAATGATGATGAGTTAATAGAACTTGATAGTCCTATGAGTCTCCATAAATGAACTCTAATGATGGTCTATTCGATTGTTCCCTAACGATTGTTCCAAGCCTTGAGCTATTGATTGATATTGATTGATGAAAGGGTTATAGACCCTATGAGTTTGATTGATGAAAGGGTTAGAGTCCCTATGAGCTTGATTGATGAAAGAGTTAAAGTCCCTATGAATTTAATTGATTATAGGGTTAGAGTCCCTATGAGATACTGATTGATGACGAGATTTAAGTCCTTATAATATTGGTTGAGATGGAGGTCTTATGAGCATTGAGTCTTGGGAGGAGTATCGAGCACCGAGAGAGTGAGAGTTAGTCCAACTCGAACTCATCAAACTACGTCACCAAACATAGGTGAGGATTAGAACCATCTGATTACATTGTGGTTCCCTCTTGAGTTGTGTTTATGTCCCTGAAACAATAGAGGACTTGTTGAGGTTGTTTCCCTTAGGGGATTTGATTCGTTCCCTACCTGGCAAGTAAGGAAGGATTGTGGCAACATCAGCGGGATCGTTATACAATCACTGGCTTATAAGTGATTGTTGTCAGATAAGAGAAACTCCCCAAAGTTCCCACCTTGAGTACTCCGAGTTGAGTTGAGTTGAGTCCCATTGAGTTAAGATGAGTCTGATTTGATTGATGAGGTTGAGGTGTTGATGGGTCACTTGTCTACTCTTTATTCTTGATTTCGATAAACAATTGACGTTTTGGTTTGATGATTGTTCTGAGTCGATGATTGTTCCATATTATTCTACCTGTTTCTATTTCACTAAGCTATTTTACATACCGTACATTTCACGTACTAACACCACTTGCCGCTGCATCATTTTATGATGTAGATACAGGGACTAGGGATCGTCAACAGGCACATCGTTGAAGATCCAGGATGTTCTACTTATTGGTGAGCCTCCCCTACTCCGGAGGATCCACTATTATTTATTTCATCATGCATTTGAGTTAGACTAGACTAGTCTTATATTTTGATTTCGGTAGCCATGGGTCTATCATTGGCACCACTGGATTAGGGATAGAGGCTTCATAGATGATAGATGGACGTTGATGTTGAGTTTGTGAGCTAGTTCTTCCTACAAGCCTTTATTATTAATCTATTATTACTAGAGGCATTAGATGAGATGAGCCTATTTACTTTCATTTACTTCCACTGATCTGTAGAGTTGTTGGATTGAATGGATGTGATGAGGCGAAGTAGTTTGTTTGGGGACTAGCAATAGTCTCTGCGTGCCAGCCATGTCTCAGGTACCCTCTCGGGGTGTGACAAACTTGGTATCAGAGTACATAGTTCAAGTGTCTTAGGGAGTCTATGAAGCTGTGTCTAGTAGATACCATATTATTGGTATGAAGAGCTCCACATCCATAACATGGAAGCTATAGGACATTTATGAACTGTTTTACTTCTTTCATGTTCTAAATCGTGCGATAGAGCATAACTCTATGAAAATTTCTACTCTAATTCGTGCTCTACGCATTGCAGAGTTGCGATCATACCTCCCAGAAAAGCCTTCAGAGGTAGGGAACGTCCCGCTAGGAAAAATGTTAACCCACTTGAGACTCAAGGGCATGAGTAGCTAGCGGACAAAGCTTTCCCAATTGAGCAGCCCTCGCAAGACGAGGTCTCCAATGCTGACCTACGCCAGGTTATCCAAACTCTAGCCTAGGCTGTCACAGTGATGAGTCATGCAAATACGACTTTTACGACACTTAAGACATAGAATTATTGTGCGTTCTTAAGCGCTTTTGTTAGTTTAATAGGTGTGTTTTGATACTGTGCAGGAAAATAGCAAAGGCATGGATTGCTGAGGAAATTGGGAGGAATGAGTGGAAAATAAGGCCATGTGAAGGACCACGAAAGGTCTACACGGGCCGTGTCACGCTACACGGTCTGTGTGACCAACTGTGGCACCACACTTGGTGAAACGAGCAAAAAAATGGAAAACAACGTCACTCGCACGGACGGGCACACGGACCGTCTACCTTCAGACGGGTCATGCCACGCGCCGTTTGATTGACGTAACTCGGAGAGGCTTTGTCGAAGTTCAAGGAAATTGTGCAAGGGGAGTCACACGGACCGGCAAATGGACCGTCTGCCTTCAGACGGGCCGTGTCGTGTGCCGTGTGAGTGACGTAACTCAAAAGGGGCCTCGTCGAAAATATCAGAATTTGTGCAAGTGGAGCCACACGGAGGGACAAATGGCCCGTCTCACGCAACACGGGTCGTGTCACGGCTCGTGCAGATGCAGCAGCCAGAGGCAGACGGACCATTTGACGGGCCGTCTGGCCTCATAAGGTCCGTGTAACGGACCGTGTCTATGCCGAACCTATTTTTCCTAAATTGTATCGGATTAGTTTTACCTAGTATAAATAGTATATTATTTTATTTCATTAGAACCGCTGTTTTGATGGCAGAAACAAGAGAGCAAGAGTAAAAACAATAGTTTGACTTTGTAATACGTGTGATTCGTGATTCTGATCATCGTTCAAAGATTGTAACACAGGTTCTTGTTCCATCAATTGTAAGTCAATCATTATGCTTTCATCTTATTGTTGTGGGTGAATTATCACTATTATGCTAGGCTAAACCCACAACTAGGGTTGTGGGAACCATGACGATTCAATAAGATAACGCAAACTGGGGTAATTCGTGAGAATAATTATTGCATGTATTGTTAAATTCTTCGTTCTAACTTCTCCTTAATGAGTCGACGCATTAGGGAAAGCCTGTATTCACTACATGCCCGAGAGGGATGTAGTGATTGGGAAAAGAGATTAACAACAGAAATTCGGGGTTATGAACCTACTCTAAGTGCCTGAGACTGAAAGGTGAGGGTACTCTAAGATCAAAAACAAAGTTTAGAATTGCATACACTCTGAGACCAAAAGGAGATGAGTGAAATATAACTAGGAAGGACTGAAAGGTGAACTAGGGATTAGCTAAGTTGTTGAATCTTGCATGCACCATTTAGAGCGAGTTTACCAAACCAGTTTAGTTATCGTATTAGACGTCATGGGGAACACAACCCTAGCTTCTCTCTATCTATTTGAAAACCAGAACAACGTCTTTGTTAGTTACATTACACAAGTATTTAAATTAAACAACGGAACCCCCCATTTACTTTATGCATGTTTATCTCGGGAATAGCATTTACATATGAAAGCCGGTACTAATAGATCAATTCTTACGTGTTCCCTGTGGGATCGACCTCAACTATGGTTGAGTTCTATATTTGACTACGACCGCTTTACTCTTCTATTCGGAGTGTAATTTGGGCGTATCAAATTTTGGCGCCGTTGCCGGGGAACGCGGCAAAGAACTAGTCTATTAGTTGCTACTTTTAGTTTGTAAGTCTAGTCCCTAATTTTACTTTATTTCTTGTTTTTGTCTTCGTAGGGAATCAACATTGCATGCCAAGCACCCGAAGTAAGGGTGAAGCACTTATTCCTTACGATCCCGACCTTACTAAATCGATTCGCAGAATGAACGCCCAGGACCGCGAGGCAGCAAGGCAGAGGGAGTTGGCAGTGAACCCTGCTGATAGAGGACAGGATGGGTTGGGTATGGATGATCTCGCTGGCAATGTGTTATCACCAGCGGCACCACTTCGCCAGGTACCACTCGTACCACCACAACAACACCAACCCCCGTTGAGACCTCAAAGACCTCAGTACCCACCAGCAGTACATGATGATGATGACGGTGCGGGGACCACTGGGGCAATACTGCTGCCACCTCTACCTGCTGGGGTCAAATTCACTATCACTAGCACCATGCTGCAGATGTTGCAGTTAAAGGGGTTGTCCACTAGAGCTGCCACAGAGGATGCGAATCAACACTTGATGAATTTCTTGGCGACCTGTCAGTCGTCCGAAATTCCAGGAGTTAGTCAACAAGCACTGAGGTTGAGACTATTTCCACTGTCGCTGTCTGGGGAGGCAATAAGGTGGATGAACGAGCTCCCCCATGATTCCATCCGTATATGGGGAGAACTAAAGGAAGCCTTTTTGGAAAGATTCTTCCCTACTTCATGGTAACTGAAGCTCAAAGAAGAGATCGGCTCTCATAAACAAATGCCGAATGAAGCACTGTATCAGTCTTGGGAGAGATTTAGACAAAAGCTCAAACAGTGCCCAAACCATCATCTCACTGACGAACACTTGAAGGCAGTCTTCTACAGGTCCTGTAATTTCGTTACCAAGCCAATCATTGATGCAGCTTGTGGAGGGTCATATATGTCTAGGACTTTCCCGGACATAGTGGTCATCTTAGATCAGGTGGCAAAGAACAACAGGGCATGGTACACCAGTGATGCAGACTGCTCTGGAATGGTTTTTGAGATGAGAGAGGAGCAGCGCAAGAAGGAGGAAGAACGGGACCAGTATATGGTCCATATGCGGACACAAATAGATTTGTTGTCAAAGAGGTTCCTTGGTAGGGGCACTGAGAAGGTAAAAGCAATGGAAGCACTCCCCAGGTATGATGATCAAGGCAGCAACTATGATGAGGAAGCTCAGTTTTTGGGTAGTCAGGGGGTTACCGGGGTTTCAACTCTGGTAACTAAGGTCGGAACTACAGTCGGGACAATTACCAAGGGAACTGGCAGAATAGGGAAGGCTATAGAAACCGAGACCACCAAAATGAAGGTGGCAGCAACTCTAGGCTAGAGGACATGATTACAAAAAGTCCTTAGCAAAGTGGAGGCCACAGAGGCAGGGTTGCGAGATGTAAAGGGCGAAATGTCCAATGTTAGGTAGCTGGTAGACTCGCACTCCACTTCGATCAAGCAGTTAGAGCAGCAACTGGGGCAGCTTTCAGTGTCATTGAACCAGAGGAAAGCTGGGTCACTTCCGAGTGATACGGTGCAAAACCCGAAAAATGATGGCCACTGCATGGCAATCACAACGAGAAGTGGTAAGGTACTTTCTAACCCTGTTGTTGCTAATGATGCAGGTCAGGAGAAAGCAGGTGACAAGGTAAACAGCCCCATGGAGGGTCATGTTGACGATGAGGGTGATGACCCTGAGGCAGCGCCAGCAGAGCCAGAGTCGACCAAGCAGGCAATAGAGATGGACACCTCCAAACACCCGAGTCTGCCAGCCATCTCGAAACCGAAACCGCCATTCCCCCAAAGGTTGAAAAAGAAGGCGGAGGATAGCAAGTTCCAAAAGTTTCTGTCCATGTTGAAGGAGTTGTCTGTGAACATACCCTTGGTGGAGGTACTTGAACAGATGCCTGGCTACGCTAAGTTCATGAAGGACTTAGTTACTAAGAAGAGGACAACCACGATTGAGCTAGCTGATAATTTGCACCACTGTAGCGCTATCGCTACAAGATCCTTGGTCGAAAAGAAGGGAGATCCAGGAGCCTTCACCATCCCGTGCACCATTGGTGCATATGACTTTGCACAGGCCCTTTGTGACCTGGGTGAAAGCATTAACCTGATGCCGCTGGCAGTATATCAGCAGTTAGGCTTAGGATCCCCCACACCCACGACCATGCGGCTACTGATGGCAGATAGATTAGTGAAGAGGCCCGTGGGAATCCTGTGCGATGTTTTAGTACGGGTTGGCAGGTTCATCTTCCCTTCCGATTTCATGCTCCTTGACTGTAAAGTGGACTTCGAGGTACCAATCATCCTCGGAAGGCCATTTTTGGCAACTGGCAGGGCACTAGTGGACGTAGAGTGCGGAGAACTCACCTTCCGATTAAACACCGAAGAGGTGAAATTCAGTGTGTGCGCTGCCATGAAGAGGCCTAAGGAGTTGGCTGTGATGTCTGTCATGGATATTGATGATGAGAGTTCTTCTGAAGTCTCGATGGAGGAAAAGATGACGGTAGACACACTGGCGGCAGTGCTTATGAACTTCCCAGGAGATGGTGTTAATGGGTACAAAGACACCATCTATGCATTACAGGGCATGGGTACCAAACCATTCGTCCCTCGGAAGATGGACTTGGATTTGAAAAATAGGCCAACACCACCAGCAAAACCCTCTATCGAGGAGCCGCCCGCTCTGGAACTCAAGGAGTTGCCTCAACACCTCAGGTATGCATTTTTTGGTACTAACAACACTCTTCCTGTGATTGTGGCTGCAGATCTTCAAGCAAATCAGGTGAAGGCGCTATTGGGGGTCCTCCAAAAGTTCAAGCGAGCTATTGGGTGGACAGTTGCAAACATAATTGGCATCCCTCCAGGCATCTGCACTCACAAAATCAAATTGGAGGATGACTGCGTGCCCAGCATCGAGCATCAGAGAAGGCTGAATCCACCCATGAAAGAGGTGGTGAAAAAGAAAATCATCAAGTGGCTGGATGCTGGGGTGGTATACCCCATCTCAGACAGTAAATGCGTAAGCCCAGCGCAGTGTGTCCCAAAAAAGGGGGGGCATGACAGTGGTGGCCAATGACAAAAATGAGCTTGTCCCGCTGAGACCTGTCACTGGATGGCGAGTGTGCATGGACTACAGGAAGTTGAACAGATGGACTCTAAAGGATCACTTCCCCATGCCGTTCATGGATCAGATGTTAGACAGGCTGGCTGGGCGTGGTTGGTATTGCTTCCTCGACGGGTATTCGGGCTACAATCAGATATCTATCGCCCCAAAGGATCAGGAGAAGACTACCTTTACTTGCCCTTATGGCACATTTGCTTTCAGAAGGGTGCCATTTGGACTCTGCAATGCCCCAGCCACTTTCCAGCGGTGCATGATATCCATCTTTTCAGACATGGTCGAAGGCACCCTCGAGGTATTTATGGATGATTTTTCGGTAGTGGGTGATTATTTTGATGATCGTCTGCAGAATCTAAGCAAGGCACTGCAACACTGTGAAGAGGCCCAGTTGGTCTTAAATTAGGAGAAATACCATTTCATGGTCAAGGAGGCAATAGTTCTTTACCATAAGGTGTCAGATAAGGGGATTGAGGTGGACAAGGCAAAGATTAAAGTCATTGAGAGGTCGCCACCTCCTATCTCAGTAAAGGGGATACGGAGTTTTCTTGGGCATGCTGGGTTCTATCGCAGGTTTATCAAGGACTTCTCCAAGATTGCGCACCCATTGTGCAAACTGTTGGAGAAGGATGTCAAGTTCCAGTTTGCTGATGCGTGTCGGCATGCCTTCGAGACCTTGAAGCAGAAGTTGATCTCTTGGGTGGCTCCGTTTGAGGTAATGTGTGACGCAAGCGGAGTTGCCGTGAGTGTTGTGCTGGGGCAGAAGTGCAACAAGATCTTCCATCCCATTTACTATGCCAGCAAGACACTAAACGAGGCTCAAAGGAATTACACTGTGACTGAGCAGGAGTTTCTAGCTGTGGTGTATGTATTTGATAAGTTTCAAGGATATCTACTGGGCACTAAGGTGATTGTCCACACTGACCACGCAGCGCTCTGGCACCTCATGGCCAAGAAGGATGCTAAGCCCAGATTAATCAGACGGGTGCTTTTGCTACAAGAGTTCGATTTCGAGGTCCAGGACCGTAAAAGCACAGAGAACCAAGTGGCAGACCACCTGTCAAGGTTGGAAGACGCGACCCAAGCTAATGAGTGGTTGAGCGTCGATGATTCATTTCCCGATGAGCAGGTATTGGCCGCTTCTGCGAACTTAGTCCCTTGGTATGCTGATTTTGCTAACTTCCTGGTGAGTGATATTATGCCGGAAGGCCTTAACCCTCACCAAAGAAAAAAAATTTTTCATGATATGCGCAGGTACTTTTGGGATGACCCATACTTGTTCAGAATATGCGCAGATGGGGTCATCAGAAGATGTGTCCCAGAGGCAGAAATGTTGAGCATCCTGGAAGCCTGCCACTCCTCCCCAGTGGGGGGGCATCATGGTGGTGCCAGGACGGCCAAAACGATCCTACAGTGTGGGTACTACTCTCCCACCATCTATAAAGATGCCCATGACTTGGTGTGAGGGTGCGACCAGTGTCAGCGACAAGGAAACATTTCGAGGCGACAAGAGCTACCAATGACCCCTATTCTTGAAATTGAGCTATTTGATGTATAGGGTACTGACTTCATGGGTCCGTTCGCGAGCTCTTTTGGGATGAAGTACATCCTGGTGGCAGTGGACTACGTCTCCAAATGGGTGGAGGCAACAGCGTTGCCGAATAATGAGAGCAAAAGTGTGGTACAGTTCTTGAGGCGGAACATTTTTGCCAGGTTTGGGACACCCAGAACTATCATTAGTGATGGGGGCTCCCACTTCTGCAACAAATCCTTTCGGGCTATACTTGCTAAGTACGGGGTACACAAACATAAGGTTGCCACGCCCTATCATCCGCAGACAAGTGGGCAGGTTGAGGTGTCCAACAGGGAAATCAAGGAGATCCTGACCAAGTCTGTGAACGCCACAAGAACGGACTGGGCGCGGAAGCTAGATGATGCATTGTGGGCCTACAGGACAGCTTACAAGACGCCCATCGGTATGTCTCCATATCATTTGGTGTTTGGTAAGGCCTGTCATCTGCCAATTGAGCTGGAGCACAAGGCGCTCTGGGCTATTAAGGCTCTGAATATAAATTGGAAGGAGGCAGCCAACATGAGGATGGACCAGCTAAATGAACTGGATGAATTTCGTCTCCAGGCCTATGAGAGTGTTGTCCTGTACAAGGATAAAATGAAATCCTATCATGATAAGTTTATTGCACCAAGGAGCATTGAGGTTGGTGATAGAGTATTGCTCTACAACTCCAGGTTGAGGTTGTTTCCAAGAAAGCTAAAATCAAGGTGGTCTGGCCCATACAAGATCGCACAAGTGTTTAATCATGTAGCAGTTGAGCTGGAGACTGATGACGGGCACCGCTTCAAGGTCAATGGGCAGCGCATGAAAAAGTACTTGGGAGCCGCAAATGAAACCTCTGTGATTGAGGTTCTCCGTCTTGACGAAGTCTGAGTAGTCAAAACAACCACGTTGATCCTTGACGTTAAACCAAGCGCTTAATGGGAGGCAACCCATCGAAAAAAAAGAGAAGAATAGGAACTTTCTATTTATGTTTGCTTTACATTGGCTTGTATTTTTCTCTCAGGGAAGATGTACATGGTGAAGGGAGGCATGATCAGGCGCGCAGGCGAAGGGAGTGAAAACATTGACCAAATCCCAACAAAAGAGCATCACACGGGCGTGTACACGGCCCATGCAGACTCAGACGGGCCGTGTGATGGTCTGTCTGGCGAGTCTCACTAGGTAAGTACACCCCAGTCGCCAAGGCAACTCACACGGTCCGTTCACACGATCCGTGTGCGTTTGAACGGACCGTTTATCGGACTGTTTGAGCATGCGCATCGGGAAGAGTCATGCGTGCCGACATACGGCACGCTACACGATCCGTGCCACGTGGAACGGTCCGTCTTACGGGGTGTCTTGGGCCGCGCGTGCTTGGGTATTTATACCCTCTCTCCCACTTTTATTTTTACATTCACTCTCTCTCTCTAAGTTCCCTCTCACGCCCAAAGCCTTTCTTCCTCACACCATAAAAGTTTATCTCTTCTTACACGATTTGGGCAACCCGCTCACATTCCGTACCACTTCGCTTGGATAATTTTTGAGTCAAAGTGCTATTCTTCTCTCTCAAGTAAGTTTTGTGTTGGTTTATTCTTTGATTTTAGTTTAAATTTTTCTTCTACTTTTGGTGCAATGTGTGGTTTTATGTGTGTACTTGGTTGTTTGCAAAGTCTATGACTCTCTTGGGTATGATTTCTTAATGATTTGGTGATAGATTACCCTAAACCACCATTGTTGCAATCTTGAACTCTTGAACATAGGGTCTTTGTGATTTTAGGGTCCTAAAATTGGATTAATGTTGTAGGAAGTGTGATAAGTATAGGATAATGGCCGATCTTGGGTTTGAATGCAATATATCATGTATGAACATGAATTCTAGGACATTGGGGCTGACTGGGGGACGAAGGCCATGTCACGACACCTTACACGGTCTGTGTGACATTACAGGGGCCGTGTCGTGGGCCGTCCGGACCAAGTCCCACATCCGCGCCAAGGCACGCCACACGGTCCATTCGCACGGACCATCTGACCCTACACGGGCTGTGTGGCTGTCCGTCCTAGGCCACTTAACGTTTGCCACGCCCATGGCCCCTCACACGGGCCTTTACACGAACCGTGTACTGTTACACGGCCCGTGTCAGTCCCCTGTGTCAGCATACTATCTTCTTACGTGCTTGACTGTATTAATCCTCGTTGATTCCAATATGCATTCTAGTGCAAATTCCCTATGATAGACCGGGTGATGCCACTCTTAAGGGTTTTTGTCACTTTACTAACACAGGGGAAGTCTGAGTACCCATTTGTGTGTCATCCTACGCAGTTTGACGTGCCTAACTGTTTATTCCTTGTGGTATCGCAGGTTAATATGGGCCCCCTTTTAAGATCCCGCCAGCCTAGGGACGAGCAAGAGTCACGTCTTCGGGACTCGATCACTGAATCCTCAAGTCAAACACCAGGGGAGTGACTCAGGTGATGACTCCTCCGGTGGGTGCTGTGCAGATCACCGACAATGTCTCCCCTCACTCCCCTCGCACTACCCGTTCACGTACAGTGAGATGCTATATAGATCCCCAGTCTGAGGAGGGAGTTCTGAAGGTGGGAGTAGAGGGGGAAGATGCAGCCCCAGAACAGGAAGATGAAGCCGGCACTCCAGACACCGCAGAGCACAATGCTGGGGGTGAGGATGACATTCTGATCCTCTGTGACAGCGACGACGAGGCTACTCACCAAGCGGTTGCTCGGACTTCTGACCCGGAAACCACCAAGTGGCTTCTGGTCTTCTTGCACAGACGGTGGACAGTCCCCGGAGCAAAGGAAATCTATGTGAATGGTATCACTAAAGGCTCCGGGGGGTATCAGGGGAGGCCGATCATTCCGGAGATGCGAGTCCTCATCGACAAACTGGATGCCATCCCGGAGATACGTAATGCATTTGAGGCATACCAGTTCGGGTGGATGGCCAGCCCTCTTGGATATTATGGGCCTGATATGATTGTAGAATTCTACTCCAGTTACGCTGCCAGTCTGCTTGCCTCCATCGAAGGTAACCTGTCCAGTAGAGTGAAGAAGCGGCTCGCAGCTAAGTTGTCCCACCGGGACTATGTTACTATTTGGGAAACGCAGGTGGATATTTCGGCAGACACAATCAATAGGTTCTTATTTGGCCCGGACTACCGTGCCCCACCAGATGGGTTATTCATTGCCAGGTATGTGAGCATCACTGATGAGGTCCGAATGTCTTACCATCTAAACGGGCCAATGAGTTGAAGTGGATCTCGAAGCAGATTGCGCTCCAAGGAGCTGAGGCAACTTGGGTGACAAACCCCAAAATTCCCATTACCAAGGCCTTATTCATATTTGTCGCCAATTTCTGGTGGTTAGTGGTGCGGGCCTGACTACGACCCACGGTGAATGACAACACGCTCCAACTCTCTCATGCTTCGTTGGTAGCGTGCTTGGTAGCCCGATATGGTATTAATATGGGTCGTAGCATCGCCATGGAGATCAAGGACCGCGCCTTATCGGAAAGAGCAGGTATGTCATTCCCATGCCTGATTCGGGCACTCTACAGGCAGGCCCGTGTCCCCGCTACCCACTTCCTGGATAGAAAGATGGCTCCAACGGGCGTAGTGAACATTGCGATGATCAAGGACATAGATAACCCATTGTACAACAGTAAAGCCCGTCGGCTTGGGCTTCCTACACAGCTTCCTCGGGCTCCTCCTCAGCAACCTTTGTCTTTTGAGGAGCACACCACGGCCCCTCAGCCCGGCACGAAATTTGAGCAGCCCGGGGCTAGTGGCACAGCACTCCAGATGCATCAGGGGTACACTTACATCCCCTATGACTTTCTAGCCCGCATGGTAACAGAGCTGAGACAGACACGGGCGATTGTCGACCAAATGGTAGTCGGGTTGCCTCAAGTGGTGCAGGCTCATGTGCAGCAGGCTGGAGACCGTCTCCGTGCCGACCTATTAGGCCAAATACAGAGTTTGCAGGAACAGGTCAACACTTTGGAGGGCTACTTCCATAGCATGTTTGGAAGTATGTCCAGTGATGAGATGGCGCATTTGGTGCAGACGATGCAGGACATGAAAGAGAAAATTGCAGAGCTAACAGCCCGGTATAACAGCACGGTGCCAGCTCCGACTCCACCACCAGATTCGTTGCTATCACTGTTCAGTGCCCCGGTGGAGCCGAGCCTAACCGAGGGTTGGGGCGTACCACTCTTACCAGCTACTACCCAGGTACCTCCTCCAGAGGCTTCCGGTCATAAGGATAAAGGTAAGCACCGCAGCCAGCACACTAGCCCTCTGGAAGACCCGCAGCGTGAGGAAGCACGGAGGCTGGGAAAGGCATTGAGAGCCCAGCGTCGAGAAGCTGCAGCCCAGGAGGAGCGGGAGCGACTAGCCTATGAGGCTACATGGACAGGTGCTTCTGGGAGTGTCGTGGGACCCGATGTTGATGTTGCCGGCACGGACCCACCAGTCGGATCGAGCCATGATGACCCACCTGATGCCTAGGGCATCTCAGGTATGTTCCGCTCCTATTTTTGCTTTAGTATTTGTCATAGTGCAATGAGGACATTGCAGTGTAATTTGCTCGGGGTGGGGCATCCTACCCTGATGAGCTTTTCTTGCCATGTTCTTTTCTCTGAAGGTGTAGTATCTAGTAGAACTGGCATGTTTAGATTTGTTTTCTTTGTTTTGTTTGTGTAAAGATAAATGTTTATAAGAGTCTATAGTAACCCCATTTTTAAAGAACAATAATCCAAGAAACTTGTGTGTGCATGCATCCCATACTGACTGATTTTGTGATCCTCTTAAAGCACGGTGTACATTGTCTAGTTGGCATCTTGAATAATGAAGCATGACTGTGTTGGTTAGTGCTGAATAGTGGGGGATATGTGCCATCTGTGTGGGAGTGTACTTTCTTAAATTCGATTGACGCACTTGTAAGCTAGAACTTGCCTGGTTGGTCCCCTTAAAACGATTGAATGAGTGGATTAGGATAGGATCTTAGGCCATTTTTTTTGAGAAGTCACTAAGCCTGAAACGAATCAACCAAATGAAGTTTCTCCCTTTGAACCAAATGATTGAGCCTTAGTAGACCTTTTCTTTCTTATTACCCAATTCACATTCCCAATCTATGTGCAGACCTGTACTCAGGCCCTGGTCCCTTTAAGGACATCGTGAACCTCAACCCAGGCCAAAGGCCTAAGTTGAGGGTGGCTTATACTAGCCTTGGTCCTTGAAAAGACATTGTGAACCTCAACTCAGGCCAAAATCCTAAGTTGAGGGTGGCTATTGTAAGAGAGGCAGAATAATAAGGATGGAAAGGGGTTGAGTAATGAGAAGAAAAGCTGGACTGTGATTATATATATAAAAAAAGGGGGAATCTGGGGCATGTGAATGAATGAACAAAAAAAGGTAACCACGCCCATCCGCAAAGTAAAGTGGTAAAACGGGGGAAATAAAGAGTTTGGGGGCCGAAAGTAGAGGCTGAGTCAAAGCAGGGTCTTGGAACGAAAATTTAATCACTTTGATCCTAAATATACCTTACTCAAGCCCGAGCCTACGTCACAAGCCGCAAAAGCCCTAAAGTGATCCTAAAAAGGTCGTTCAAGAGTCAAGGTGGTGAAAATAAAGGCAAGCATATGGTCTATACTTGTGTGTCAGTTGAAAATCTTTTTGAGTATGAGTGTCTACATTCCAGTCTCTGTACTACATTTATGCACTGTGTGTGAGACTTCTTTGTAGTGAGGAGCACTATCACCGCGCTATTTGGTTGCTATACTAACTGGTTCATCTTTATTCGCGGACTCAATTAGGGCCAACGGGATATGGTGTAGTGCTTAGTTTGATCTGATAAGAGTCTGTTGGGGTGTGAACACATTGCAAGTATACTTTTTGAGCATGAGTTTGATGATTAAGGGGTCGCTATTTACTTCTTGTTAAGCGCTTGTCTTTATGCGTCGTTATGTGTTGTTTTTGGTCATCGCTTGAGGACAAGCAATGGTTCTAAGTTGAGGGTGTTGATGAGTCATTAAAATACGACTTTTATGATGCTGAAGACATAGAATTATTGTGCGTTCTTAAGCGCTTTTGTTAGTTTAATAGGTGTGTTTTGATACTGTGCAGGAAAAAAGCAAAGGCATGGATTGCTGAGGGACTTGCGAGGAATGAGTGGAAAATAAGGCCAAGTGAAGGACCACGGAAGGTCTACACGGGCCGTGTCACGCTACATGGTCCGTGTGACCAACCGTGGCACCACACTTGGTGAAACGAGCAAAAAACCGAAAGACAACGTCACTCGCACGGACGGGCACACGGACCGTCTACCTTCAGATGGGTCGTGGCATGCGCCGTGTGATTGACGTAACTCGGAGAGGCTTCGTCGAAGTTTAAGAAAATTATGCAAGGGGAGTCACACGGATCGGAAAACGGACCGTCTGCCTTCAGATAGGCCGTGTCGTGTGCCGTGTGAGTGACGTAACTCAAAAGGGGCCTCGTCAAAAATATCAGAATTTGTGCAAGTGGAGCCACACGGAGGGACAAACGGCCCGTCTCACGCAACATGGGCTGTGTCACGGCTTGTGCAGACATAGCTGCCAGAGGCAGACGGACCGTTTGACGGGCCGTCTGACCTCAGACGGTCCGTGTAATGGACCGTGTCCATGCCAAACCTATTTTTCCTAAATTGTATCGGATTAGTTTTACCTTGTATAAATAGTATATTATTTTATTTCATTAGAACCGCTGTTTTGACGGTAGAAACAAGAGAGTAAGAGTAAAAATAATAGTTTGACTTTGTAATACGTGTGATTCGTGATTGTGATCATCGTTCGAAGATTGTAACACGGATTCTTGTTCCTTCAATTGTAAGTCAATCATTATGCTTTCATCTTATTATTGTGGGCAAATTATCACTATTATGCTAGGCTAAACCCACAACTAGGGTTGTGGAAACCATGACGATTCAATAAGATAACGCAAACTGGGGTAATTCCAAATCAACCTCTAATATGACTCTTCTGAAACCCATCTGAAGACACCAGCTAACTGGTCAGCAGGCCAACCATCCTACCATTGACATAGCTTATGGCCTAGACAAGTTTCATCACTACATCTCGCAGTTGGAGGATTTTGGATGTTACCATACTCTCTGAGAAGCTAATTTCGTGGCTGATTCGCTTGCTAAATATAGTCACAAATTCAGCAGTCCTCAGTTATACTTTAATGTTCAACAAATGCCAAAGGAAGCCAAAGCCTATTTCTATCTAGACAAAGATGACATGGTCACGTTCAGAAGAAAGAAATTGAAGAGAATCAAGAAACCGCCTTGAGTTGGTATGCTTTGGGTTACCAGGAGCCCTCCTGGGCCTACTTCTAATCTCTGGTTTGTTTTTTTTTGGTTTCTTTAAGATTAGCAGTAGGTTTATTTTCCTTTTACTTATGTAAAGGGAGAGTCTCCCTCGTTTATTGCTTTCTTAGATGATATGTAAGGAGAGTAGTACTCTCTTAGGCATAGTCTAGGCTTGCTTTTCGCTTTTAGAAATGGGGACTAATCGGCCGACCTTAGTAGGTTGGCTAATTGGTGAACCACCGTAGGCCGGAGGTAAGGTGTATGCCCCCCTCCTTTGTATTTTTCTATTTTTTATATTTATGATAAGGCTTGGGGGTGTGCGGCTCAACCCCTGACCGCCACGATGGGTGAAATCCTTGGGTAAGGTCTATTAAAATTATTTAAAAAAAAAAAACTGGGCTAATTCGTGAGAATGATTATTGCATGTATCGTTAAATTCTTCGTTCTAACTTCTCCTTAATGAGTCGACGCATCAGGGAAAGCCTGTATTCGTTACATGCCCGAGAGGGATGTAGTGATTGGGAAAAGAGATTAACAATAGAAATTTGGGGTTATGAACCTAGTCTAAGTGCCTAAGACTGAAAGGTAAGGGTACTCTGAGATCAAAAACAAAGTTTAGAATTGCATACACTCTGAGACCAAAAGGAGATGAGTAAAATATAACTAGGAAGGACCGAAAGGTGAACTAGGGATTAGCTAAGTTGTTGAATCTTGCATGCACCATTTAGAGCGAGTTTACCAAACCAGTTTAGTTATCGTATTAGACGTCATGGGGAACACAACCCTAGCTTCTCTCTATCTGTTTGAAAACCAGAACAACGTCTTTGTTAGTTACATTACACAAGTATTTAAATTAAATAATGCAACCCCCCATTTACTTTATGCATGTTTATATCGGGAATAGCATTTACATCTGAAAGCCGGTACTAATAGATCAATTCTTACGTGTTTCCTGTGGGATCGACCTCAACTCTGGTTGAGTTCTATATTTGACTAACGACCGCTTTACTCTTCTATTCGGAGTGTAATTTGGGCGTATCACACAGCACCCGCTGCGAGACAAGGAGTGGGTGGACAGGATTCCCATGACTCATCTAGAGTCCAAGAGAGGATGAATCCACCTGCATTCACAGGGTCTGCATCCACCGAAGATCCTGAGAACTATGTGGAGGAACTTTAGAAGGTTTTCCAAGTGATGCATATGGCTGATGCTGATAGGGTTGAACTAGTTGCTTACTAACTCAAGGATGTGGCCAGACTATGGTTTGACCAATGGAAAAAAGGTAAAGGATATGATGCTCCGTTGTTGACTCAGGCAATGTTCGAGGAATCCTTCTTGGGACGCTTTTTCCCAAGAAAATAAAGAGAGGCTAAGATGAGAGAGTTATTGAATCTAAAACAGGGCTATGACTGTGCAAGAGTATGGGTTGAAGTTTATGCAACTATCTCGCTATGCTCCGGACATGGTTACTGATATGAGGGGAAGAATAGGGATGTTTGTTGATGGATTAAATAGAGGACCCAAGAGAGATGGGGGGTAATGGTTGTGATTGATATGGACATTCGGTGATTGATGATATTCGTGCAACAAGCTGATGAGGAGAGACAATTGCATAGAGAAGAGTTCAAACGTAAGAAAGCTAACACATCCAGCCATGAGGTTGGAAGGAAAGGAAATTGGTAACCGATTTCAAACACCATCATATGCTAGTGCACTTGTGCCTAGGGGTAGGTATGATGAGAGATCTCAGAATTTCGGAACCCAAGGACCTCAGTCACAAGCTAGTGTAGCTCAAGGTTCACAGGGTAAGCCACCGTGTGGTAAGTGTGGCAGATTGCACTTGGGGAGATGTCATGAGGGGGATGATGTATGCTTCAAATGTGGCCAGGCAGGTCATTACCAGAGATACTGTCCAAAGTGGGCTAACCGGGCTCAATTTTCTACACCAGCCCCACCAGCTAGAGGAAACCAGAGGGGCACTACATTAGGTACAAGTGGAGAAACAAACCGTTTGTATGCCATGGGTAGTCGCCAAGATCAAGAGAATTCCCCAGATGTTATGACGACTATGATCTAAGTCTTTCCTTTTGATGGTTATGTTTATGGATTTGGATTCCACATTGTCATTTGTAAAACCTTATGTGGCCATTAGATTTGATAGAACCCCTGAGTGTCTTCTTAAACCCTTTGATGTTCATACTCCAGTAGGTGAGTCTATTCGAGCTGAGAGAATCTATAGAGCTTGTGTAGTGCCCATCCATCATAGGGATACTCTTGTTGATATGGTTGAGTTGGAGATGGTTGATTCTTATTTGATCCTTGGCATGGATTGGCTTCACGCCTATTATGCCTCCATTGATTGTAGATCCCGAACCAATAAGTTCCAATTTTTGAATGAATCGATTCTAAAGTGGAAGTGTGATTCAGTTGCACCTAGAGGAAAGTTTACCTCATATCTTAGAGCTAGAGAGTTAATTTCCAAAGGTTGTATTTATGACCTCGTGCGAGTGAAATCTGATGATGTTGAATCCCCAACTATTGAGCCAGTCCAGATTGTGAATGAGTTTCTGGAAGTGTTTCCTGAGGGATCTGCTTGGAATCCTCCTGATAGGGAGATTGACTTTGGGATTGATGTCCTTCCTGATACCCAGCCTATTTTGATTTCACCTTATAGGATGGCCCCCGCTAAGTTGGAAGAGCAATTAAAATATTAGCTAGAGAAGGGCCTCATTATGCCGAGTGGTTCTCCTTGGATGCCCCTGTCCTATTCGTGCAAAAGAAAGATGGATCCCTCGGAATATGTATTGACTATAGGTAACTGAACAAGGTCACGATAAAGAATAAATATTCTCTTCCAAGGATAGATGATTTGTTTGACCAACTTCAAGGTGCCTGTTGTTTCTCAAAGATAGACCTCAGATCTGGCTACCATCAGTTGAAAGTGAGGGAATGTGATATCCCAAAGATAGCCTTTAGGACCAAATATAGCAACTTTGAGTTCTTAGACATGTCCTTTGGGTTGACGAATGCACTTGAAGCCTTTATGGACTTGATGAATGAAGTATTCAGATAATATCTTGATATGTTTGTGATTATGTTCTTCAACGACATTGTGGTGTATTCGAAAAATAAGGAGGAGCTTACTAATCACCTCAGAGTTGTCCTCCAAACACTTAAGGACCATGAGTTATATGCGGAATTCTCGAAGTGTATATTTTGGCTTAAATCAATGACTTTCCTAGGCCATATTATCCCCAGTGATGGTATTCGAGTAGATGCCCAAAAGATTGAAGGGGTTAAGAACTGGCCCAGACCAACCTCTCCGACTGACATAAGACGTTTCTTGGGGTTGGCAGGCTACTACCGCAGATTTGTTCATGAATTTTCTTCCCTACCCGCACCATTGACTAAATTGACTCATAAGAAGGTCAAGTTTCAGTGGTCTGACGAATGTGAAAAGATCGAAGAGTTGAAGACGAGATTGATTACTGCACGGTCCTAGCCTTATTCGATAGGACAGAGGACTTTGTAATTTATTGTGATGCTTCGAGGGTTGGATTGGGATGTGTGCTGATGCAGAATGGGAAAGTAATATGCTTCCAGGCAACTCAAGGATTATGACATGAGCATTCTCTACTAACCAGGTAAAGCTAACGTTGTTCCTGACGCTCTTGGCAAGTTGTTAGTGGGTAGCACATCCCATGTTGAGGAAGGAAAGAAGGAGTTAGTCAAAGAGGTTCATCGATTGGCTCGGGTAGGAGTTCAACTTGAGGAGAATGATGTAGGAGGACTTAATGTTTAGAACAAATCTGTTTCACCCTTAGTGGCAGAGGTAAAAGAAAAGAAAGACCAAGATCCTATCATACTCCAATTGAAGGAGGTTGTCCACAAACAGAAAGTGATGGTTTTCTCCAAAGAGGGAGATGGAGTGTTGAGATACCAGAGAAGATTGTGTGTTCCGGATGTGGATGGCATTCGAGATAGAAACATGGATGAAGACCATAGCACTAGATGTTCCATCGATCTAGGCTCTACCAATATATACCCCGACATGAAAAAAGTTTATTGGTGGAGTGGAATGAAGAGGGATATTGCTGAGTTCGTTTCAAAGTGCTTGAATTTCCAACAAGTGAAAGTTGAGCATCAAAGGCCATGTGGATTGGCTCAGAACTTTGAGATTCCTGAATGGAAGTGGGAGATGATTAATATGGACTTTATTACTGGTCTACCAAGGTCTTGAAAGCAGCATGACTGATATAGGTGATTGTAGACAGGATGACTAAATCGGCTCACTTCTTAGTAGTAAAGACAACCAACACTACGGAGGAGTATGCCAAGTTGCACATCCAGGAGATTGTGAGGTTTTTGGAGTTCCCTTTTCCATCATCTCGGACAGAGGATCTCAAGTCACCTCCCAACTTTAGAGATTGTTCCAAGAAGGACTGGGTACTAAAGTGAACCTGAGTACAACCTTTCATCCACAGACAGATGGTCAGGCAGAGCGCACAATTCAGACATTAGAGGATATGTTGAGAACTTGTGTTCTTGATTTCAAGGGAAATTAGGATGATCACCTACTATTGATTGAATTTACATATAACAGTAGTTATCATGCAAGTTTCAAATGGCTCCCTATGAAGCCTTGTATAGAAGGAGATGTAGATCACCAATTTGGTGATTTGAGGTTGGAAAAGCGAAATCAAATAGGCCTGATCTTATCCACCAATTGATGGAGAAGGTTAAAATCATTAGAGAGAGATTGAACACTTCCCAGAGTCACCAAAAATCTTATATTGACGTGAGGAAAAGAGACCTAAAGTTTGAGGTAAATAATTAGGTGTACTTCAAAGTGTCACCTATGAAGGGTGTCATGAGATTTGGGAAGAAGAGAAAGTTGAGTCCATGCTATATGGGACCATATCATATTGTAAAGAGGATTGGGAAGGTTGCTTATGAGTTAGAGTTGCCTTCCGAGTAAGATAGAATTTATCCAGTATTCCATGTGTCAATGTTGAAGAAGTGCTTGGGAGATCCTACCTTGGTGATCCCTGTTGATAGCATTGGAGTGAAAGATAGCTTGTCCTACGAAGAGGTTTCGGTCCAAATCCTTGATCGTCGGCTTCGTAAGTTTGGAAATAAAGAGACAGCCTTATCAAAGTCCTATGGAGTAATCTATTTATTAAGGAAGCCACATAAGAAGCTGAGGGAGATTTGAAGGACAAATATCCACACCTATTCGTGCCAAATAATGAGAACATCAAAGGTAAATTTCTTACCATTAACTGAATTGATTGATCTATTCTTGAGTTGATTGTCTATTCTTGAGCCCGAGTAGAGTAGATTGAGGTTGAGGAGAAGTCGGGAGTTTGATTGGTTTAGGTGAGTGTTGAGATAAGTCTTGAGTCTATTCGCGCCTTGATAACCACCTTTACTCATCATTCGAAGATGAATGATCCCAAGGGGGAGATAATGTAATCCTCAATAAAATTACCAAAATACCCCTAGAGAAGGATATGCGCGTAATGCATCTTTTAATGTTCGTATGGCAAATCCGAGGCCGGACTTGTGATAAGCATGAAAATTCAATGGGAAAATGATCTCGGATGATTTTTAAAGCAATTGAATCAAAAGATAATTTTTGACCCGAAAATCGAAAAAGTTTCGGTGTGCGACGGAGGTGCGTCGCGCCTCTGCAGCGGACCCACAATTATATTTTCTCAAAATTTTTTGACGGGATTGAGAAAACTCGTTCGGAAATTTTTGGATAAAAATACACTGTACACGACCAGTTCGCATCGTGGACTAGGTTATTCTGAAGTTGAAAATTTTTAAAATTTTGTGAGGTCCATTCTGGTCAATTTCCAACCCCTCCTGAACTCAATAAATGATCTAATCAGGTCGTTTTGATGTAAAAAGGGTTTAGAACTCCATTTTAAGTCCTTTTCTAACAATCTAAAAAGACTAGGGCTTGAGAAAAGAGGAGAAGAGCTTGAGATTGAGGAATTCAAGAGGAAATCCTTGTAGTGATTGTCGAGCTTCATCCTAGCTATATAAGGCTAAACTAAAAGCATGAGATTGTCCTCTCATGTGCCCCATAGATGGTCATAGAGGAGTTGAGTGTCCATGAGTCCCCATACATGTTCGTAAATTGATTCTTGAATATCTTTTTATAAATTATATCTATTTTCATGTACTTTCGTATGTTGATGATCATCATAAACTTATTTTCTTGAATTGGATATTTTCATGAGAAATTGCATAACCTTACATGTTAACTTTTGAAAGCATGCATAAATTAATCTAAGGGTTGAGTCTACAGCCTTGACGGAAGATTGTTGATATGATTGTGATTATGGTTAGAGAATGATGATGAGTTGATAGAGCTTGATAATCCTATGAGTCTCCATAAATGAAATTTAATGATGGTCTATTTGATTGTTCCCTAACGATTATTCCAAGCCTAGAGATATTGATTGAGATTGATTGATGAAAGGGTTAAAGTCTCTATGAGTTTTATTGATGATAGGGTTAGAGTCTTTATGCGCTTGATTGATGAAAGGGTTAAAGTCCGTATGAGTTTGATTGATGATAGGGTTAGAGTCCCTATGAGATACTGATCGATGATAAGGTTAAAATCCCTATGAGATTGGTTGAGATGGAGGTCATATAAGCATTGAGTCTTGGGAGGAGTATTAAGCACCAAGAGAGTGAGAGTTAGTACAAATGGAACTCGTCAAACTACGTCGCCAAATGTAGATGAGGATTAGAACCATCCGATTATATTGTGGTTCCCTCTTGAGTTGAGTTTATGTCCCTAAAACAATAGAGAACTTGTTGAGGTTGTTTCCTTTAAGGGATTCGATTCGTTCCCTACTTGGGAAGAACAGAATGGTTGTGGCAACATCAGCGGGATTGTTGTACAATCACTGGCTCATAAGTGATTATTGCCGGATAAGAGAACTTTCCAAAAGTTTCAACATTGAGTACTCCGAGATGAGTTAAGTCCCATTGAGTTGAGTTGAGTTCCCTTGAGATGAGTCTGATTTGATTGATGATGTTGAGGTGTTAATGGGTCACTTATCTACTCTTTGTTCTTGCTTTAGATAGACAATTGACATTTTGATTTGATGATTGTTTCGAGTCGATGATTATTCCATATTATTCTACCTGTTTCTGTTTCACTCAGCCATTTTACATATCGTACATTTAACGTACTGACACCACTCGGCTCTAAGTCTTTTTACGATACGGATACAGGGATTATGGATCGTCAACAGGCGCATCGTTGAAGATCCAGGACATTCAGCTTATTGGTGAGCCTCCCCTATTCCGGAGGATCGACTATTATTTATTTCATCATGCCTTTGAGTAAGACTAGACTAGAATTATATTTTGATTTTGGTAGCCATGGGTCTTTCATTGGCACCACTTGATTAGTGATAGAGGTTTCATAGATGATAGATGGACGTTGATGTTTAGATTGTGAGCTAGCTCTTCCTACAAGCCTTTATTATTAATCTATTATTATTAGAGACATTAGATGAGATAAGCCCATTTACTTTCATTTACTTCCACTGATCTGTAGAGTTGTTGGATTGAATGGATGTGATGAGGCGAAGTGGTTTACTTGGGGACTAGCAATAGTCTTTGGGTGTTGGCCACGTCTCGGGTACCCTCTCGGGTTATGACAAACTTGGTATCAGATCACAGAGTTCAATTGTCTTAGGGAGTCTATGAAGCTGTGTCTAGTAGAGTCCTTATTATTGGTGTGAAAAACTCCATATCCATAATATGGAGGCTATAGGACATTTAGAAACTGTTTCACTTCTTTCATGTTCTAAATAGTGCGATAGAACATAACTCTATGAAACGTTCTCCTCTAATTCATGCTCTACGCGTTACAGAGTTGCGATCATGCCTCACAGAAGAGCCGTCAGAGGTTAGGGACATCCCGCCAGGCAAAATGTTAACCCACCGAAGCCTCAAAGACACGAGGAACTTGCGGACCATGCTTTCCCTATTGAGAAACCCTCGCAAGATAAGGTTGCTAACGCTGAACTACGCCAGGGTATACAAACTCTAGCCTAGGCTATCACAGACCCTGTCCACATCACGGGCCCCATGTCCGAAGATGGACTTTTTTTGAATTTCATGAGGGGCATTCTAGACCTTTCCAAATCCCTCCTGGACTTAATATATGATCAAACCAAGTCATTTTAAGTATAAAAAAGGATTTTAAGCCCTATTCTAAGTCCTTCAAAACCTTTAACGAAAACATCTATGGCTAAAGAGAAGAGAGAAGAGCGAAGATTCGAGGAATTCAAGTCGGATTTGTGCTAAGTTGATCGTGTACCTTCTTCCCAGGTATTTAAAGCTATCACAAGGTTGGATTGAGTTCGTCCATGTGCCCCTTCACGTACTTTGATTTAGAGTTGAGTTAAGTTTGAGTTTTCTCGAGTTCCCGAATTGAATCTTTCAATTATTTATCATTCTATTTAATAAGAATGTATTGATGATAATGTTGAGTTGAATATTCGATTGGACACATGTTCATGTCTTCTTTTACATGAACTAAACCCTAATTTTTTTATTTCATTTAATATTTTTTGTATGCATTTTTTGAATTGAGATTGATGGTTGTTCTGTATATTGAGCAAGGATGATTTTTGAGCATATTTTATTGAGTCTGCATGAAAATGAGTTTTAGAGCATAAATACTGATTTGAAAAAGAGTCTTGATGATATGTAAAGATTTTTGAAGCATATGTTTTCAAAAGAAAGAATTTGGTGTTTGAGATGAGTTTTAGAGAAAATGTTTTGGGGAGCAGTATTGAGCACCGAGTTGGGTTGAGTACAAGTTACACAAAACCCCATAACTACATTGCTCGCGTAGGATAGTTGTGCAGCATATTCTGGCAACTCTTGTCCCAAAAGATAAATGGGGCTGATGGATCATGATTCATGATGTGGAGGTTGACATCTTTACGGGTGAAAAACGACGTCGTGTCCATTGTGCATGATCAAAGAGGGTGGTGGGATGTCTTTCAATTAAAGAAACTTCCCGATCTGCATAATATATTTGACTGAGTTGCATACTAGAGTATCTTTTGAGGAGCATTATTTTGTTATAAAATTTGAACGATTTGGTGTCATTTGCATACTATGAAGTTATTTTCAAAAGCATGACTTTGTTCTTACACTTGCATGTTTTACTAGGTTGAGATGAGTTCATTTTGAGTTGAGTTACTTGATTTAATTATGTCCTTTCCCTTCCATCTATTTTACATACCAGTATATTCCATGTACTGACGTCCCCTTTGGACAACATCATTTTATGATGCAGAGGCATGTTTGAGAGGACTCCAGCAGACACATCATTGAAGTTTAGATTCGTCATTACAAAGATGGTGAGCCCTCCTTACCTTCAGAGGATCCCTTTTACTTTCACTAAGTATTTATTTTATTTTCTTTTGAGATGGATAATCATGGCCTGTCATGGTACCATCTAGGTGTTAGAGATAGAGGCTTCATTGACATTGAGTAGAGGATGTTGAGTATTATTTTTCTAACTCCCGTTCGTTAGAAATTTCCTTTTTATTAAAAACTTGGTTTACTTACTTTACAGTCTTTTCTTTGAGTATTTTCTTTCGCTATTAAGTATGAGGTGACAATGAGGCCAAATGGTTCGCTCAGGGACTAGAAATAGTCTTTGAGTGCCGGCCACGCCAACGGTACCCTCTCGGGGTGTTACAAACTTGGTAGCAGAGCACAGAGTTCTAGTGTCCTAGGGAGTCTATGAAGTCGTGTCTAGTAGAGTCTTTATTATTGGTGTGAAATGTGCCACATCCATAATAGAGAGGCTATAGGACATTAGGAATTGTTACCCTTCTTTATTATTCTGATTCGTGCTACAGAGTTAAGCTCTAGAAAATCTCTCTTCTAAATCGTGTGTTACACGTTTGCAGACAATGCCTTCCAAATGTTTCGTGAACCCGAGGAATGTTATCATCTCTGAGGGGCTTGAGCCTACTACTAAGCTTGTTTTACATGCTCTAAAAGTAGAAGACGACAAGGAGAATGAGATGGAAGAACCTTGGAGAAAAAGGCCGAGTTAATAGGACATGAGCATAGTAAGCATAAGCATAAGAATGGAAATAGGTCCCCTTTTATGAAGAGGCCCTGCAATTATGTGCCACTACCAGTTAGCGCACCCACTTTTAATAGTAGATATAATATGAGGAAAAGGAGAAACCACCCTTTCAGGGTCTGGAATCCTTCGTCCCGAGGAAGTATGACTCGAGGCCATAAAGAAAAGCCACCATGTGGAAAGTGTGGAAAACTTCATTTGGGAAATTATCAAAAGGGTACTGAGAAATGCTATAAGTATGCTCAAGAGGGTCACTTTCGAAGGGACTATCCAAAGTGGGCCAACCAAGCCCAACCCACTACATCTACACCACCAGTTAGAGAAAGTTAGAGAGATGCTACCTCTAGCATGAGTGAGGCCATAGACCAGTTGTGTGCCATGGTAGTCCAGGATGTTGTGACGGGTATGAATCGAGTCCTTACTCTTTATTGTTTTGTGTTGGTAAATCCTAGTGTTATTCCATCAGTTGTGTCCCCTTATGTGGCTTGAAATTTGATTGAACTCCTGAGTGTCTTCCTGAACCTTTTAGTGTATCTACTCGAAGTGGTGATACTATTCTAGCTGAGAGGGTCTATAGATATTATTCTGTGCCAACCCACTATAGAAATATCATGGTTGACTTAGTTGAGCTAATTGAGATGCAACCCAGGCCCTCTTATCTGAAGCTTGCCTTTGATTTTATCCATGAGAGAGAGAAAATTATGTCTCTAGAAGTATAATGTTACCATCTAAGTGTGTGATTTGAGGTCTTGTAAACCATAAGTAGAGTTGTTATCCCTGAGCTAGAAGGAAGACGAAGGAGAGGAGGAGACTAAATAGTGAGAGTGGTGGTTGATTGGGGCTTGTAACTAGAGCCATGTGTCCCTTAGGTAAGTGATGTAGTAATGATTTTATCCCCCCCAAGTTCTCACGAGAGAGTAGTAAATACTATTTCATGTTCATGATGAAGTATAGAGAAAAAGTTATTGTTAGGATGAGTTGGAGTGTGCTCAAACTAGGATGAGGTTTATGGTAGAGGGGGAAACATACATGTTGAATAGGGAAACAGAGTGTTTTTAATGTGATAGATCTAAACTAGGCTTATGATTCCAAGGTTTGAGCCCCGTGAGTTTCATAGAGTTATGAGCTTAGCTAGATAAGGAGGTGTAGTGCATGGGCATATGGTACTTGAGTTGTGAAGAGAGGATGAGTTGATCGAGTGTTCTCTATGAGACTTTAGTGGGCCTGTGTTCCTAAATTGTTACCTAGTAGTGATAGGTTGGTATGATAAGAGGGGAGTGTGTGATGCCAATGTTAACACTAATCCCTAAACTTGAATTTTGGGGAGTGATGTGAAGAAGGAGATAGCATGATGATAATGATAGTCTTCGTTAGAGATTTTCTCTAAGATTCTTATTGTAATATGTGTTTGATGTTAAGATGTTGATTGGCAAGGAGGGTGAGGCTACGAGTATAGTAGAGGTACCCCTTAGATGGAGATAGTAAATTGGGGAGGAAACACTAGATAAGAAGAGGCTTAAGATGTGTATTCAGGATAGTTTAAAGTTGTGCGAAGCTCTTAGACATGACTTGTTATGAGAACCTAGCTAGTATATTTGAGTTATTAATGTGGAATAAGTGGGTGTAAGCATTGTTTGTCACCCTTACTAATTAGGTCGATGGGGATTTATGTATGAATGACAATGAGTTTTACCTTGTAATCTAAGACTTCTGTAGTCTATTATATGGGAGCTTAGAATTTGAATGTTAGCAAAATAAACAAAGAGGTTAAATGATAAGAGTTGTAGAAAGCGATTATGCATACCAATAGGAACAGAAAGTATAAAAGGAATTCCATAGAGCTAGAAGGAAGCTAAGAATTGTATCCTAGGGGAAAGTTCTAATAGCAACCTTATATCTTTGAGCATAGAATAACAGGAGAGTGTAAGATGTTTTTATGGATAGTAATGCCCCAATCGTGTGGAGAGTTATACCTATAGCTTTGTAAAGAGGATTGGTTCTCAAACTTAAGGAGTGGACCTTTGATCTAAGGGGGAGATTAGGAGTCAATAAACTAAAGTCAGTCTTAAGTTTTCGATGGTGATGAGTTAATCAAGATGAAACATTGATGCTTTTCTATCTCTTATACTCCTTACATCTCGGTTAAGGTAATGCTTTATTCCTGTCTTGCATATGAGCATCGTGCTCATCACCTAGACCCATGCACTCAATGTTGATGCACGTTCATGTTAAGTTTTGAGGATGAGGGGTGATACTTGTACTTTTATCTTGCGAAATTTCAGAGTTCCCAACCTTATGGCACATGAGATGCGAATTGAGTTTCACAGCATGTTCGATTCCATAAACTCATGATAGGTCCTAAAAGGCTAATGTGATGGTATCACATTATGAATGCTCTCATATCGAATTCCTCGAATGTGTCATGCTTATGATCTTTCTCTCTAAACCTTTCCAATGATCCTTTTTTCAGTCTTGATAGCAATGTTGATGATAATAGATGAGTCATTGCTGATGAGTAATGGTGAATGTTCTTTGATGTGATGATTATAATGTCTTTCTTTCATTAAGGGTGTGGATGTGGAGTAAGAGAGAGATGAGGTCTCTAGGCAAGAAGTGTATTGGTGTGTCTTTGGGTGAGAGCTCATTCAATGATGGAGGTAGAGTGCTGAGTAGGCTTGATAATTCTCAGATATAGTTAAACTAGTTAGAATGATAGGCTTGAATGTGTGGATGTCATTATATGAGTGATTGGAGAAGGATATTAATGACTTTTGAATGAGTGTTTCAGGTAGATGTATTAGAGTAGTCAGAGAGAGTAGCATTCGCTAAATGAAAATCCCTGAGGAGGTATAGAGCTTGAGTTGAGGGTTAGCTTTGTATGAATATGATCATCTTAGGAGTAGCACTTTGAGACTTAGAATTAGGCTTAAACAAAATAAGAGGATGTGGTTAAGAAGAGATTTTAGCTATAAGCTTTAATTGACAAACAATAGTGTCGTGGAGAAGAGCATACTTGAGATAAGGTGAAAAGTTTGAGAGATTACCCATGGAGTCTTATGCATCTTGATGGTCCCATTCTCGATTAGAGTTTTCCTTCTTGAGTCCGAACAATTGACTAACGAGGTGTTCAAATGATTCGAATTGCTTAAGTTCTAATGTTCCATTCGTGTCTACCGGTAAGGATGTCTAAGGTATAAAATGAGAACCTTATAGCATAGGTTATAGGATTGTGACTAACTTACGAGGTAGCACAAGGTGACTTTGACTTAGGTTTGACTTTTGTAAGAGTACGTAGCGAGACTTAGGCCTTGACGAAAGTTATGAGTTGCAAAGTATGATGCCCTCTAATGAGTTGAGTTTTCTACTCTTGAGTCTATATAAACCCATGAGTTAGAGTATTTGAGTAATTAAGTTTTTGATGTGTATATTCCCGAGTCTGAATAGAGACTATTAAGGTCGATGAAGAGTCGAGAGTTTGATTGATAGAGTATTAAGAGAAGCTTTCAATGGTTATTCCTGCCTTGATGTCCATCTCCGCTCATCATTCGAGGACGAATGATTCCAAGTGGGAGATAATGTAACACCCAGCAAAATTACCAAAATACCCCTAGAAAAGAGATGTGTGCATAACGTGTCTTCCCATGCTCCAATGGCAAATTCGAGGCCAGATTTGCGATCAGCATAAAAAATTGAGTAGAAAGTTGTCTCAGTTAATTTTTAGAGTAACCGGATCAAAAGATTATTTTTCAATGCGAAAACGCGAACCAATATAGGTGTACGACAGGGCCGCAACATGCCACCGTCGTGGACCAACACTTTCTAAAAATTTTCTACGGGATTAGAAATCTCGTTCGGAGAATTTTTGGTGAAAATAAACCTAGTCCGCATCATGGACCCCATGTCCCGAGATGGACTTTTTTCGGATTTCATGAGGGGCATTCTAGACCTTTCCGAACCCTTTCTGGACTTAGTATATGATCAAACTAGGTCGTTTTAAGTATAAAAAGGGTTTTAAACCCTATTCTAAGTCCTTCAAAACCTTTAACAAAAAGATCTAGGGCTAAGCAAAAGAGAGAAGAACGAGGATTCGAAGAATTCAAACCGGGTGCATGCCAAGTTAATCTAATACCTTCATCCCAAGTATGAAAGGCTAACACAATGTTGGATTGAGTTTGTCCACATGCCCCATGCCCCTTCACATACTTGATTTCGAGTTAAGTTAAGTTCGAGTTTTCTCGAGTTCCCGAATTGAACTTGAGTTATTTATCATTCTATTACATAAGAATGTATTGATGATGATGTTGAGTCGAGTATTTAATTGGACACATGTTCATGTCTTCCTTCACATGAACTGAACCCTAATTGATGATTTCATTTAATATTTTTTGTATGCATTTTTCGAATTGAGATTGATGGTTGTTTCATATATTGAGCAAGGATGATTTTTAGCATATTTTACTGAGTCAGTATGAAAACGAGTTTTTAAGCATAAATGTTGATTTGAGAAAGAGTCTTGATGATATGTAAAGAGTTTTTAAGCATATGTTTTCAAAAGAAAGCACTTGATGTTTGAGATGAGTTTTAAAGAGAATGTTTTGGGGAGTAGTATAGAGCACCGAGTTAGGTTGAGTACAAATAACACAAAACCCCATAACTACGTTGCCCGCATAGGGCAGTTGTAAAGCACGTTCTGGTAACTCTTATCCCAAAAGATGGATGGGGTTGATGGATCATGATTCATGATGTAGAAGTTGATGTCCTTACCTTGGCAAGTAATGGACGGGCGAGCAATGACGTCGTGTTCGTTGTGCACCATCAAAGAGGGTGGTGGGATATCTGCCAGTTAGAGAAACTTCCCAATCTGCATAACATAACTGACTGAGTTGTATACTGGAGTATCTTTAGAGGAACATTACTTAGTTATAAAATTTAAACGATTTGGTGTGAGTTGCATACTATTGAGTTATTTTCAAAAGCATGACTTTATTCTTGCACTTGCATTTTTTACTAGGTTGAGATAAGATTCATTTTGAGTTGAGTTACTTGATTTAATTATGTCCTTTCCCTTCCATCCATTTTACATACCAGTATATTCCATGTACTAACGTCCCCTATGGACTACATTGTTTTATGATGCCGAGGCAGGTATGAGAGGACTTCAGCAGACACACTGTTGAAGTTTAGATTCATGGTTACAGAGATGGCGAGCCCTCCTTACCTTCTGAGGATCCCTGTTACTTTCACTAAGTATTTATTTTATTTTCTTTTGAGTTGGGTAGCCATGGCCTGTCATGGTACCATCTAGATGTTAGAGGTAGAGGCTTCAAAGACATTGAGTAGATGATGTTGAGTATTGTTTTTTCCAATTCTCATTTGTTGGAATTTTTCTTTTTATTAAAGACTTGGTTTACTTACTTTATAGTCTTATCTTTGAGTATTTCTTTCGCTATTGAGTATGAGGTGACGATGAGGCCAAGTGGTTCGCTCAGGGACTAGCAATAGTCTCTGAGTACCGGCCACTCCATTGTACCCTCCCGGGGCAAGACACAAATTGTCTCTATTTTTACTTAAATCAGTACTCAATACTACTCTCCATTACACCTTTCCTCCATTGGTCAAGTGCACTTCTAAATGAGAAATATGTGCCCTATTGAACTTTTAAAGGTCAAGATTATATCATATTAACATATATTATAACCATAATTAAGACTCCAAATTTGGCAAGAACAAAATATTTTCCATAAATTTTAATATTCATTAATATTATGATTTTCCTCTTATATTTTTTATTTAATTATTAAAAAGTAGAACATAAATATAACAATATTTTTATTTAGTATGATACATAATAGTCTTCAAAAATATTGTTAAATTAAAAATAATATTTTCAATATTCACACACACACACAAAAAAGAGAGAGAGATTTTTTTTAAACATATATAATTCTTTCTTTTTTCTCCTTCAAACATAATAGCTTACTTCCTCCTAAACATTAAAATTTTGATCTTTCACATTTGTAATCTTGATAAGCTCTCGTCTTTATATTTTATATTTTATATTTTTATTGCATGTTCTTTTATTTTATGATTTTTGTCAATCATTGATAATTTTTCACTTTCTTTTTTATTTCTCAACATAATATTTTAAGAATAAAGTTTGTTGACAAAAAAAATTATTTAGTCGATTCTCTTCTTAAATATTGTAGAGTTTAATAATTAAATAAAAAGAATATATAAGATGAAAATAATGAGATTTAATTGATATTAAAATCTATGGAGAATATCTTGTTCTTGTCAAATTTGGAGAGTAATTTTCTAAAATTTATTGATTTAACTATGATTATAACATTTGTTAATATAATATAATCTTGACCTTTAAAAATTGAATAAGACGCATGTTTCTTATCGAGAAATGCACTTGATGAAATGGAGAGGAAGTGCAATGAGGGGAGCCACATCCATCTGAAAGATACAATACAGCCGATAATAATGGCACCCCTTAAGCATCGTGCCTATCCTGTTTAATTTATCCTATTCCAAAAGATTCCAAAAATTGTCACTTCAAGTGTTGCACTAGTTGGCCTAGCACCCTTGAAAAGGTTGCCACGTGGCCTGGCACCCTTAGAAAGGATTATCAGGATGTCAATGCACATGTAACTAGAACTATTGGAAAACATTAAGGAATTGTTAATTTTTCCACGCTCCATCGAAATATTAAAGACACCCCAAATTCAGAGTTTTGGAATCGATCACTACAGCTTGTCATTCTTATACCATTCGTTTATTAACAGGCTATTAGCATAACAAATTCTAGGATCATTTGCTCTGCTAGCCTTTTAGATTTGGACATCTCTTCGAGTTTTGAAATTTCGCAGGTATTAAGAAAATAAAATTGTAAGCAACACTTGATGCACATATACCATTTCTGAAGCTTCATTCTACTCTATCTATATGAACCTCTCCCAAATAATGTTTGGTTACTTATGTGCTCCTTGGGAAATAAAAAAATAAATAAACACCCCAGTATTGTGGCCCATGGAGGAAATAAAACCACCACCGGTACCTGAGATTTGATGGTGTTAAAAAAGAATATGTTTGCCTCCCTATGTCCCCAACTTTAAAGGAATACGTCTAAGTTATTAAAAGAAGAATATGGCAGTCATTGTTTGATGCGCACAAATCAGGCATACAGTTCCTATTATTAAATTACTTGCACTCACTATAAACAACGAAAAATAAAGGTGATTTCAAATGCATTTGAATTGATGCATAATTGAATACTATATATTAAGTTAGTTTTCAAAGAAAATGTTTTTATCATGATGATGAGGAATCTGGACCTATCAAATGGTTTATACAATGGGACACGATTGATTTGTACAGGTCTTGATAACAATGTCATATACACCGTACGCTATCAAGCAAGTGTTTATTCCAAAAATCCAACTATCAATATTGAAGAATGAAGGACATCCTTTTAAATTTATTGGAAGCAATTTCAAATATGTGTTGTTTTTTGCAATGGCGATAAATATAGCTCAAGGTTAAACAACTCCCAAAATTGTATTGTATCTTCAGCAACATATTTTATCACATGGGAAATAAGTATACGTAGAACTATCATGGAAAATCTCAATGGCGACGACAAAAGTATTCGTAACCCAGATTCGAAGGCTAGGACATATACAAGAAGTATCGAATACAGGGAAGTATTAGTTGAGAGACAATTGTTATATTTTTTTAATGTAAGGAATAAACTAACGAAACATTTATTGTGTTGATAGGTTTGTTCTAAAAAAGAAACGAGATGACCATCATTATGCAACATTAGAAGAAAATACTACCATGTAGACTTAGTTATGAATAATTATGATACAAATGAATGAGTACCTGTACTCCTTTGACACGCAGATACTTATTAGGTTTATGCCCACTAATATCTATTTTATGGCTTATCTGTTGAAAAATTAAGTCATATTACTCTTACATGGAATTGACTATATAGTGAATAAGATGTCCTTAAATCAAAAGGAATGTGCCTAGGGTATTTTGCTTTGCCAAGAATATTATTACTAAATATGTACTAAATAATATTAACTTCTTCCACCTATCAAATGGACTTTCTCTTTAATTTGTGGATATTACATTTGATAGTAGGAGAATTCTTCCAGGATATTATATGCATATTAATAATTATTTTCTTGAATGAGAATTGAAACAAGTTATGCCAAACTTTATTTGAACCAGTTTTGCGTCAAACATAAACTAAATATCGAAGAGTGGATGAAATTTTATTCAAGTAAAAAAGTAGAATAACAAATATAGTATGGATACAAGTTTCCAATTTAAATATGTAAAATGTAGTATGCAGATTCTTCCAACAGATATATTAAGGCAAATATAGTATGAATAATGTTTCGAAGTTATATGACTCTCAAGACGAGGCAAACACGTGCAATGCATGTGTGATGAATCTAGTGTGTGTATATTTATATACACACAAAATGATACAAAAAATACAAGTATAAAGATAGTCTGATGGCAAATTGATAGTCTAACGAAAACATAACAGGAAAATTTATAAAAATTTATAAAATTATGTTTGTAGTTGACAAATATTGAACTAATCCTACTTGGTAATCTCTCTCTCTCTCTCTCTTTTACGTCTTAAGTCAAAAAGTTCACACATTTTTCCGGTTACTCCCATACTCTTTTTTTAAACTACCTGTTCATCTCCCCCTCCTAACCTTATTTGTGTGTTTATATATAATCTCATGTGCTCAATCAAGTGCAACATCCAAATTATCTCATCTAGTTTCATTAGGTTCTCATCAAACTTAATCTCATCTCAGATCATTATATTTCTTTCATTTAAAAATATATTTTATAATCACTCACATCTCGTTGAAACTCTTTTCTCAAAACGTCATTTAAACTTAAATTCCATGCTTGTTAAAAACTCAATAATATATGCATAAACTCGATTTAAAATCATGCTCGGTTTAATTTATGAAAATCATTGTCCTCGAAATATCAAATTAGATGCATAATAAAACAACGATCATAAACTCAACTAGGTTTTATAGGGAAGTAGTCACAATCAACAATTTCAATAATTTAAGAGATACAAACAATATTAATCTCAATGCATAATTATATGACATTCAATAGAAGAGAAGAATCAACTCATTTGAACTCAAGGAATTAAGATTAAACTCAACTCAAACTCAATTAAGATGGAATTTCGATGTTGGGCGCGTGGACAAACTCAATTCAACACTACAAATAGCCTTACGTACCTCGAAGATGAATATACAATCAAAACTTGAAGAACTTCGATGGAACGCTGGAAACCTAGAATTTTTCCTATTCAATCTTGCTCTCAAAATATTCTAAGTATAAATGAGAGAAAATACCTATAGGGTATCGATAAGGGACCTAAATTAATCCCAATCGTCAAGGTTTTGATTGAAAAAAAAGTAAGAAAAAAATAAAAATACCCTTTATTAAAACTGTTGAAGTGAACCACGAAATCTAGTTCATGAGTCGTAGTCCACTTCATGGGCCATAGAAGGCCTTCAGGAATTGGGAACAAATCTGGGTTCGTGAACATTAAGTCTACATTTACTTTCTAAGGGACCGTTTTATGAACTTGTCCTGTATGTTCATACAAAAAGCACTGAGACAATATTTTTGGACTTGGAAACTACAAAACCCATCTGAAGGTCAAGGATAGGAATATACATGTAGTAGATCCTTCTCGTGGATTGGTTAGTAAGTCAACTCAAGGTTGCAGGACTTGAGTTCTACGATCCCTTTCTACGGGTTGTAGATCGATGATCCATCCTTCTAAGTGGTAAAAAAAGTATTGAGACTTAAGTTCCAGGACTTGCGTTCCACCAAATCCCATCTTGTAGAATTCAACTCTGCAGAATTGTACTTTCTTTTTTGACTTTCTGGACTTTCTAAGTTAGATTATTTTAGGGGGTGTTACCCATTAAATGAATGAATTAACTTAATTTTAGGAAGTAGTGCATTATGAAAAACATAAGATTTATTGAGGATATTTAATAAAAACAATCCTAATCTTTCATAAAACACTCATGGCAATGAAGAAGCAGGTAAACCAAAACTTAATAATATTCTAAAGAGGATATTACATTTGTATATATAGTTCATGTTCAATCATAATGCTTGCTCCCAGAGATTCCATTTCTAATGTGCAGCAAATAGATGGGAAAATATGTTATTGTTATGGATGAAGAAGTTGAAGTTCTGATCTAAACTCACCTACCCTATGCCTAACTCTAGCCTTAAATCCAAGTAAGTCAAATGACATCCAACATAATCCCCTCATATGAATTTCTCCAAGACTTGAAGAGGAGCATACCTGAAAGTTTTGTAATAACATGTAAAAATGATAGAATAAAATGAAAAGATCAATCTTTCTGGATTTTTCAAGAATGGATCACCTACATACAAAACCTAGAATTGAATTCATTTTTCCAGGCAATATAGGTAGTTCTACATTAATGCATGAATTATAAGAAAAAGGTAAGAAATGTTGTTGCATTAATTAGATAAAACAGGTGATTGAACACAGTATAATTTTCTACCATAATAAGATAACTAATTTCTTTCCTGAAAAATCACAATTTTCCTTAATTCAATTGAACAGATAAACTGATTTGAAATGATAAATATATTCTTAAAAAAATATATTCTTAGGTTACAACGATTATCAAATATATTCAAACCTCTACTATATGAAGATATCCATTTGTAACAGAACTTCATAATATCAAATTTTTATTAATTCAAATAATCATCTGTAAATAAAAAAAAGTGTTGTCACGATCCAAAACCGGATCGCAACTAAAGGAGGAATGATTAAAATAGAACAACCAAAACACTTAGATTAAAAATTTCAAAATCTGAAGTCATAAGTGCGAGAGCTTCTAAATAGTACGAAAGAGTAAATACAAGGTTGTCTAATAAAAGAAATACAAAGTCTGCTATGAAATACAACTAGAATAGTCTCAACAGTACAACAGCGACTCGAAGTCTAAGCCTCACCACTGTGGTCTGGGGAAAGATAGCAGGACTCTGCCAGAGTAAAATCAACTACCACAAGGGGGTACCTATGCTCAGTCTGCAGGGAGGAAATATTGTAAGGGTGAGTACATAGAAGTGTACCCAGTAAGTTCAACCGATTGGGCAAAAAATATTGGATAAGCATGTACATAGAAGTATACCCAACATGTAAAAGAATCTCGTGTGTGTGTGTATAGGACAGACAAAAATAACAAGTTCAAATGACGATGCAATGCAAATGAAATGAATGAATGTAATGCATGGGATGGAATCAAGACTGTCACACAACCTGTCGTACACATCTACCGAGCTAAGGCTACCAGGTAGAACTCATGAGAGTCTCGTCAATCCATATACAAAATCTCAACCTTGCCACCTGCCCGTGGTCAACGGTATGACAATATCTCAACTTTACCACCTGCCTATAGTCAAGGGGTTTTAAAAGGTGTCTCATTTTATGTCCAAAAAATTCAATGTCAAGTGGTACCAATGCAACATGGAAATCAATGCATGCTATTGCCACAATTCAATGAGAATGACGATAACATAATAAAATAACCAATAAATAAATGTCATAGTATCATAAAGAAATGACAAGTGTCACAACAAGAATCACAAGTCCTCAATATATCTCAAATTACCATACTTTCACCAATAGTCAATTATACCAACAATATTTGACTTTACAAGTCCCAAAGTATGCAACAAATTCTCAGAAAATACCTCCAATATCAAACAATGACACAATATTTCTCAAATGATTTCACAAGTCTCATATTATCACAATAACATCCAAAAGTATCTCGAATATCAAGGATTCATCTCAGTTTTACCAAAAATTCTATATTTTTTCGCAGAATACCATCCACCAATCCAATTATTCACGAAACAATCTAATTCTTACAATTATCACATAAACAAATCCAATAACTTCAAAGCAATCCCAAAAAGTTTAGCCGAACCTATCTAGATGCCGAAACCGCAATCGAACCAAGCTTCTGCACATTCGGAGACTAAAAAACGAGCTTGTATCAACCAATCACTATATATCAAGATTAGATAATACGCGTCAAAAGATAAATTTTAATGTTGTTATTGGCACGAATTCGATCTGGGATAAAATGGTCAAAATTAGGACTAAATTTTGAGGTTCACGAATCTGAAAATAAATTCAAAATTATGATTCTACACGAGAAAAGAATTTTGTAGGTTAAAGTTCCACTGGAAATGAGTTCAAATTGAAACAGAATTCATCATTTAAAGTTTCCAAACTTACACTATGAAAAACCTAATTTTTTTATGTTCGAAACCATGATAAATTAAGAGAAAAGTAATGGGAATTGCTAAGTTTGAGAATAGAAATACTTACTCAAAGATTTTGCCTCGAAAATCTATGAGGAATTCCGCTAGAACCGAGCTTGCAATATTAAAAATGATGGGAAAATGGTGAAACTCGTCACTTTAAATCATTAAAACTATTCTGGTATTTTGTACTCCACAAACGCGAACAGAGATTCGCGAATGCGGAGTCCAAGGTAATACAAACCTCCGCAAGCCTGGAGGGGTTGTCTACGAGCACGGAGTTCAAAGAAAATGGGCCTCTGCGAACGCTGGGCCCAACTCTGCAAACGCGAAGCTTAAAGAGTGGACCTCCGCGATATGTGAAGCAGCAAATTTCCAAAAACCAGCTAAATTCAAGACTTGGAATGGACCTACGAGGTTCGTTCGGAATACAATACACATAAACCAAACATGTAACTCTACTAGAAATGACATCCCGCAGTCAATGAAATTATCAGAATTCAATTCTAAGGTCTCTTAGACCCGAACCCAATAAAGCTCATTAAAACTAGTCAAAAACTCAAATACCCAAAATGACCTCAGTAACTCCAAAAATTACAATGAGACCACTTCTAGTGTTAGTTTCACCATTCGGAACCATTGAAACTGTAGAAATTCGATTAGAGCTTCCGAACTCCGAAGGTTGACAAAAGTCAAACTTAGTCCGTTTTTAACTCATTTATACAACTTTTGACCTAAAATCCACATACGGACTCCAAATTCGATTTCATCAATTCTCCTGCACCAAATTTGACGTTTTAAAACTAATGGAATCAACGGATTTTCATTCCGACACTCGAAACTCCAAATGATTCAAAAACTTACTTTTTCAACAACTTAAGCTTCCTAAAATGCTAAAACTCACATTTTTCGCTTTTTAAACACAAAATCCTAGTTCCAACAACATCAATAGGTCCAAAGCAACTTACAAAAGGGCAAAGTAGTAATTTCACAGATAAACTAAAAAATGATTGGACAAATCGTTACAAGTGTAAACTATATATGTGTTAAACCGAACATCAAGAAAAAGAGACAGAAAAAATGAAAGGATGATCACTATATTTATCAAATCCCTGATGAAAGCATTCACATGCTCGAAAGTCAGATTTAGCAAAGTAAATAAAAAGTTCAAATTTTTTCTTAAAATTCGAAATAGAAGCAAAACAAGGTCATTATCCAGTTGAAAAGGAAATGAGAGGAAGCTACAGTTGTAAAACTGATGTATATCAAAACAAACAAAGTTGAGAAAAAAAAAAACATAATTCCGCTAAAAAAAAATATGCATTCTCTCAATTTTTTCTGTGTGAATTGAATGGAAAGAGGTAGACACGTATCTAGCAAGAAAGAACACTTGTTTTTATACAACTAAGTCCCAAAAACATCGGAGAGAAGAAGATGGCAGAACAATAACCACAACCACCAAAATAAAAATCTAAAAGAGAAGTGGAAGAAGATTTAGCAAAAGTTAAAAGAAAAGCATATTGGAAGTAGTGGAAACCAATATGACAAGATGGACAAAAGTGAATTTTAGATAGAAAATGAGATAAAGTATAAAAATACAAACTATAACTGATAGTTTAGGTATGAAACTCACACTTTCAATAATTTAGGTATGAAACTAAAAAAAAAGGATAGTTTAGGTGTGTTGTTGACACTTATCTCTATAAAATATTTCTTAAAAGTTCGAACTCCAGCCCCTACTCTACTCCTATCTAAAACAATTGATATTTTTTTCAAAATAAATAAAATTCTATCCATCTACCACTACTAGAAATTTGATCTATTGCCACGGTTCAAAAACCGCCGTTATAGGCAAAAAAACGTGGGCATAAGTTATAGCCACGGTTTAGAGAGGCGCCACAACTGATTGCGTGGCAATAGATCTATTGCCACGATTTTTCCCGACGCTTGCCAAAACCGTCGTAAAAGGGTATCTGTGGCGACAGTTTCCGTCAGAATTAATTGGCTACGGTTTGTGCTATATAAGGACGGTTAACAACCGTCTCAAAAAATTTATTTCCACGATTATATAACTGTAGCAATAGATATCCCTATTGCTACGGCTTTTTTTCTATTGCTACGGTTGTTGTTTTAGGTTTTTTGCCACAGTTTTTACCACGATTTTCAACCGTTATAATAGGACTTATAACACAGTTGTCATAAGCGTCGCCATAGATCATAATATTTTTAACCGTGGCAGTAACCATCGCCATAGCTTCTTCTGGCAGATCTATTATCTCAATTTGATTAATTGTAGCTTATTGTGACTAATGATGTTAATATAATGAGTTACACAATAATTTTATAATAGAAAATATAAAAATTGATCCTAAGAAGAAACTTTACATTACATAAATAATAATTCAACAAGATCGATCCATAGTGTTACTAATAGCGATAAAAGCAAAACATATGTACATACATACATATAAGTATGTTTTAACTATTACAAAAAGGTGAAAATTAAATACGTGCACCACATTGTTTTCGATCTTCAAAAATAAATGATATTTGCAACATAGGTAATTAAAGTGAACAACCCGGCTTCAATTTCATTCCTCCCCTTCTTCAGCACAAAAAACCGCAATTCATCCCTCCCCTTCTTCAATTTCATCATGCAGCACTTTCATCCCCTCCTTCAATTCCATCACCTATGTACAAAAAATATTTGCAAACCGATAATTTATTTCTATCCCAACAGAAAGATAGATAAGCTAAACCAAAAATGTCACTTAATTGTCTAGAAAAATGTTAAGAATGCTTCTGAAATCTGATTCGTAAAAGCTAAGTATTGCAAAAATCACTCTAAGAAATGGGAGTATAATTGTTTCCAAAAATTTAAGCTTCTACCTTGTGAACAAACACAAGATTTTGTTTAATCAAGGAACATAGCTGCATATTAGTTTCAAAACGTAGCAAAAGATATAGCTCCACAAGCAGTCTGCTGGTACAAATACATGCCTCCTATCATAGTGACCATGGAGGTTTACCGATGAAGCACAAGCTTTGTGGAGAGAGCTGATAGTAAACAAATATGGTATGGATAGAGATTGCTGCTCTACTTAGTTTCAGTGTGGAGAACCATCAGGAAGTTGTGGCTCAATCTAAACAAAAACACAGACTACAAAGTGGGAACTAGAACCAAAACTTCATTCTGGAAGGAGAACTAGATCAGAAATGAGTCACTGATGGTCTTGTTTCCAGACCTCTTTCCCCTGAGTACTAATCCAAAAGAGAGAGTGGTTGATGTTTGGTCCCAACAGGAATGGAATACTCTGTTTAGAAGATTCCATAATGCTGGGAGATTCACTGCTTATTACAAATATTGGATGGGTTTAGAGGGACAACAATGGAGGAACACTATCAGATGGAGACATAGAAGAGATGGGTACTATCAGTAAACGGATTGTATAACAAGGAAATGAAAGATTTACAAGGTTGCAAGAATGGACCGGGAACTAGATATGGAGGACGAAGGTACCAAGCAGGGTGAACTGTTTCTCCTAAAGGTGGCAAGAAAAGCTTGCTCCACTCATGAGATTAAAGAAGAGAGGCTTTCACATTGTTTCATGGTGCTCTCTCTGTAATGAAGCTGAGGAAACTAATAACCACTTGTTCTTGTTCCTACACTGTAGACTGACAACATTATTCTATACAACCATATCAACAAAAGATTAACATAAACTGTCTATAAATCCAGATAAATACTTCTCAAATATATTAAAAATAATTAGACATCACGCCCTGCTACAAAGGACTAAATCTTGTTTCCTCTAAACAAATATCAGTAGTTATAATCCAATTAGCTCTGGCAAACACCTGTCATTTTTACATATCTAAAACAAAGTCTTGATATGAGCAAAATCTAGATAAATGCTTCTGAAATATATAAAATAATTCGATATTACTCTCCGCTACAAAAGACTAAAACTTGTTTCAATATCAGTAGTTCTAATCCAATTATCTTGAACAATAACCTTCCATTTCGACGTATCGAGAACAAAATATAAAGCACAGTGAGTTAAACTAAGTTTTCCCACTTGAGCTAGTTCCTTGACTGATTACCACCACAGCATCACCAACATACCTAGTGTATCCCTCAAGTGTAATCCGTTATCTAGGGCATAAACTTACTATCAACTACACCAGTACAAGTATTAAGGTTCCCCCAAAATTAATCCATTATCTTAACAAAATCACTATGCATCACATATGCATCTTAACAAAATCACTATCAAGTGTAATCCATTATCTTAACAAAATCACTTCTCAGCAAAATCAGCCCATATGCATCACATTCACACAACCATGAGACAACCAGCTAGATATGTTACATATACTCAGCAAAACCAGCCCATATATGCATCACATTCACACAACCATGAGACAACCAGCTAGATATGTTACATATACTCAGCAAAACCAGCCCATATGCATCAGATTCACACTACCATGAGACAACCAACTAGATGTGACACACTTCTCAGCAAAACCAGCCCATATATGCATCAAAATCAGATTCAAAAAATCAGTTTCAAAACAACCAGAGAGGATATTTTCTGGACAAAATAATCAGAGAGGACAAAATACTAGATCACAACCAGAAAGAAGAAGAAGAAGAAGAAGAAGAAGAAGAAGAAGAAGAAGAAGAAAAAGAAGAAGAAGAAAAAGAAGAAGAAGAAATAGTCGAAACTGAAAATTAGTAACACTAACCTTCTCCGACGGCTTGTGCAGAAGCAGCATCTCTTTGTGATGGAACAGTCAATGCTGCAAGTATGTTAGGGTCAATTAATCCGGCATGTTGTAGTTGTGCAATTATATCAGCAATAACTTCTTGTCTCATGGTCTTCTTTTGTTTCTCCATTTGTTTCTCCATTTTTTGGATCCTTTCTTCCATTTGTTTCACTACACCATTCGTCGCATTTAAAGTTGGTTCAGAATTGCCAACTATTTTCTTCAAAGTAGTCTTTGTAACCCCCGTTCCATATAGTCTAAGACGCCCAGGGTGTTCAGGACCCATGACTGCAGAAAATGAATCAATAGACTGGCCATTTGCACTCGATTGTGCTTCAAGTTCCTCCATTTCAGCCTAACAAATTAAAGCATATCCAACAATCAAAGTCTTGTATATAATTCTAAATAAAGAATTAATAATGTCATTGTAAATCCATTAATATACACTATACATACAATTTTACTAGCAGTGTTTTCATAGGAGGCCTTGTACACACGGTTAGGATTTCTCATTCTTGTGACCACAAAGAGCTCCTTAGATGATACAATTTCCTTCTCTTTTTCCTAGGCACAAGAAAATTGATATAAGAAATTGCTTAGATGATATATTAATACTAAATACTAAATACTAAATAAGAAAACACACCAATCTATTACGAATTACAGCAAAACTCTTTTAAAACAGTGCAAAATAGTCGTTTCTCTTCTGGTTTCATAGAGAAACAAGCTTTAGCCAGATGAATGTTTCCAGTATCACAATCTTCCATTGGTTGAAGCTCTCTGCATATCCCCATATCACGCAAATCATAGCGCGATTTTATATGATCTTTTGATTTTCCAAATATATCCAATAAAGTCCCAAGCAAACTATCACAAATATTCTTTTCTATGTGCATTACATCAAGATTGTGCCTCAACTTATTGGTTGCCCAGTATGGCAATTCAAAAAATATGGATTTTTTTTCCATGGACCTTCATTCTTTCGCTTTCTTTTTTTTTTTTGGCCCTTCATATTTTTGAAATCACGAAGTTCTTCCAGCACTTGTACACCCAATAAGGGCATCGGTGCAGATTTATGCTCCTCTTTACCATCAAATAATTTCTTATCTCTTCTAAAAGGATGATCAGGAGGCAAAAATGCACGATGACCCATGTAACACATCTTACGACTGTGTTTGAGATATTGGGAACAAGTATTATGATTGCAAGTGGGACATGCCCATCTCCCCTTGGTGCTCCATCCCGAAAGCATTGCCAATGCTGGAAAATCACTAACTGTCCACAGTAAAGCTGCACGCAACATAAATGTTTGGTTAGCTACAACATCATATGTCTTCACTCCCACTTCCCATAGTTCTTTCAACTCCTCAATCAGTGGTTGTAAGTATACATCAATATCATTTACGGGTGATGATGGACCTGGAATAATCATTGACAACATTATGTACTCTGACTTCATGCAAATCCATGGTGATAAATTGTAATTCATTAACATAACCGGCCATGTGCTGTGGGAAATGCTCATAGTTCGAAATGGATTGAATCCGTCACTTGAAAAACCCAATCTAATATTACGAGCATCATTAGCAAAGTCAGGGTGAAGGGAATCAAAATCCTTCCAAGATTCTCCATCAGCGAGATGTCTTAGATTTCCATCTTTGGGTCGCTCGGTATCATGCCATCTCATAGCTATAGATGTTTCAGAACACATGAATATTCTCTGAAGCCTAGGCTTTAAAGGAAAGTACCTCAAAACCTTCACCGGGATTTTAGTGACCTTATTTGTTAAGTCACTCTGAACATTCTTCCATCTAGAAGATCCACACACAGAGCAATTATCTAACTTTGCATTGTCTTTCCAAAATAACATGCAATCATTAGAACATGCATGAATTTTCTCATAATTAAGACCCAAATCTTCTATCACCTTTTTTGCCTTGTAAAAAGACTCAGGTATCTGAGCAAATGGAAATGCCTCTTTTATTAAGTCTAACAAGTCTGAAAAGGCAACATCACTCAATTTGTGAATGCATTTTAACAAGTACAATCGGATGGTGAAACTCAACTTAGAAAAATTTTTACAGCCCGGATAAAGCTGTTGTTTTCCATCCTCTACTATTTTAAAGAATTTTTTAGCATCTTCAAATGGTCCCTCTTGAACTCCCTCTAGGTGATCTTCTACATTTTGAAAAGTATCATGAAGTAGTTTACCAAAATCATCATGCATGTTTGAAGTTTCATCATCATTGGTTGATTGTGGCATATTTCTTGAGGAAAAACCTTCTCCATGAAAAACCCATTTGATGTATCCATGAACAAATCCATGACAAATCAAGTGATCATCCACTATATTTCGACAATGCCAATTACGATTAAAGCACTTTTTACAAGGACACAATATTTCATTTCCTCCAAAAAGCTTGTTCAAATGCCTTATCAAGAAAATCATTAACTCCATGAATATATTCATCGATGGATCTTCGGAGATTCATCCAACTTTTATCTCCTATATCCATTTAATATCCTACGTAAATGATCAAAATAGTATAGGCAATAAATTAATCAAAACATAAATGAGTAAGTAATGCACCTAGGATGGTTGATACAATCAACATATGATAGAAGCAAAAAAACCATTTATTCTGAAGCAACAGCCAAATAAGCTAAACAAATGAAAGATGGAACTAGAGGGGCTTGTCATGGAGCTTGGGTAGTGTGTGAGCATTTTAACACTACTAGATTCCCAACAGAAAGATGGAACTGCACTATTTTATCTAGAGCTATGAAGGACTTCTCTAAAATCATTGAATACCTCGAACTTATTGACCCTCCTCTTGTAAGTGGACAGTACACATAGTTTAGGAGTAATAATCAATGATTGTGGAATTCTACCAGAAACTTTACAGTGACACAGAAGCTTGGAGACCCTCCTCAAATTACAGTGAGAGACCCTACCAGAACTTCAGTTGGTTGACTACCTTAACTCTCACTTTATTGGTGAGGGTTACATTGTAATCCCCTTCCCATTTTCCCTCCCCTACCACAATTTTTAAAATTAAAAAAAAATTATAAAAACTTGTCTTCCACCAAATATAACTTTAGCCACATCTCCATTTATGGAGGTATAATTCAAGGAACCTTGCAAAGAATAAGTGTATAGAAGAGAATTTTGGACATGTGTGATGGTATTTTTATGCCTTTTCCCCATTTTTTTTAAATAATATTGACTCATTGAATATTGATGATAAAATAAAATTCTAGATCGTGATTCGATTAAAGATAAAGAAAGAGAATTCTTGATTAAGTGTATATAAACTAGAATGTATTAGTAGTAAAATACTTGAGGAAAAGAAAAGAAAAAGATAAATAAAGGCAAGTTGTGGAATCCAAAAGAGAAGTGACCGTTTCAACAAACCAACTTTTTCTCTGGTTTATAGTGAAAGTGATTCCAAGGACTATTCAAAGCAAAGAGAGAATTTATTGGAGTATTGTAAATAATAAATGGAGACCTCAATTGAATGAATCAAGATTCACTTAGTTTTGAACATTTTACATCATTAATACTACCCTATGTAACCTAATATAGTAGTACAAATACAGACTAAACCAAAACTGTTAAATTATGTTGCAAAGAAAAAGCTTGATAAGGGTACTTCAAAAGTTAAAAAGGAAATGAAACAATAGCCAAGTCCACAAGTCCCTTCGTAAAAGTCTAATCTTTGGCAAAAGAGAGTAACATCATAGCCATGAGAGAACCAATGAAATAATGCCCTTTCCTAAAACAACAAAAAAATTGGTAGCATAATTCACGGATTCCTGTCATTCTGTCATGGCAGAGACTACTTTCAGCAATAAAGTAAAGAATGATATAAAACTTGAAAGCATGTAAAACTTGAAAGAAAATCTTGAGGGCTATCCATTTATATGTGCCAAGACATACACATATACACCTTGCATATACTTATATATGTCCAAAAATATACTACTGTCCAGAAACTGCAAATCAAGCCAGTAGAAACTGCTAAACCCTTACAGCAGTCAGTGAAAATTTCGTAGGGTAAAAAACGTAAGCAATGCGTTTAAGATGCAACAACTGAAGCCAAACCTTCACATTTTCTAGCATAACATTGAGGAGGTAAACTACTAAGAATCAACATCTTAGACAAAGTACGACCAAAATAATATTTCAATGTTCAATTATTGACACAATCACTTTCATAACTATGTTTGTAAATCTACTCTTAGTCATGCCTCACCCCTAACATCCCCATCCGCTTGAACTAATCTGAATCAAGAAACCAAATAACAGACAATGAATAACAGTCCATAAAAGGCTATGTTTAACATTTCCAAACCATTTATGGACAACTTGAGTTTGAGACATCAACAGTTTCTAAAAGCAAAACAGTGAGCAAGATACCAGTTACAATTTTTATACAATTTTGACAAGTTCTGAATGATAGCATCAGAAAGCAATTCTAAATTTGTTAAAAGTTCAGGGATAAAAGCATTACCATCTAAAATATCATCACAAAAAGAAACATTCTCTGAAGAATACTGAAATTCAGTTGGCGTATTTTTGGCTGGTCTAATGCCTGGTCCAACTCTCAGCGCCACTACACTCTACACCAAGGTATTACTCCTATTAGTTTGCCAAATTCAGTCCCAACTATTTCTTGTTACAAACTGTACAGTCAGTAATTTTTGTTATAGGCTAGAAGCACAATAGCATTTCAAATCGATAATCGTGTTACATACGACAATGGATCCAACAATCCTCCAACAACCTTCAAACAGTCAGTAACATAAAAACAGAGCACATACAAACACTACAGTCAGTAACTGCAAACAGAGCACACATCATCCGTAGCATAAAAATAAAATATAAGGATGAATCAACAAACACAAAGACTTTCAACCAAAAAAACAAAGTAATACAGCACATATATTTATGATTTTTCAAAACCCTATAATGAAATTTCAGCATTTGAAAAAATAAAGTACATGCACAACAAATTACACATTGTGGGGACTTAGAAATCAAGAAATACGCAGAGAATGAAGAGTATTTTTCGAAATCGTACCTCTCTGCAAGTTCTAACTTCTCTGTGAAAACAAGCCCTTGAGAACTTAAGACGCGTTTTGAAGATGTTTGAGGGATTTGCAGCTCAACGAGGTTGTACCTCCGATAAACCCACCGGAGCTCGACCTTTAACCTGGTTCGCCTGAGAGACGAAGATTTTGAGCTTTGGGTGTTTGAGACAACGATAATGAAATGCCCAAACGAACCTGAACCTGAGATGAGGTGTGAAATAACTCACCTTTCCTCGGGTCTACTGAACTGGAGACGAAACTAAAGCCCTAAATCTTCTTCATCTTCATCTTCATCTTTTTTGTTTGACAAAATATGACAGAAATTTCGAAACTAAAGCCCTAAATCTAGATGAGGAATGCCCTAGGTTTGAAGAAGATGACGAAATCGAAGAACCGTTTGAAAAAGATGAGGAATGCCCTAGGAATTTCGAAACTAAAGCTCTCTTTTCAGAAAAGGTTTTCAGAAAAGGCGCTCAAGTTTTGGGAGTGGAGCGAAATATATTTTATTTCGCGGGTTTTTTTTTGGGCCTAGTAACCGTTGCCATAGGTACTCTATTGCAACGCATAAAAATAACCGTTGCCATACCAAATATATAGCTACGGTTGTAACTCTAATGGCACGATTTACGTTAATCATATATTGCCACGGTTAAAATCGTAGCTAAAAGACTTATATTGCTACGGTTATAGAACAGTTGCCATATAACCATTGCCATATATCTAATTTCTAGTAGTGTACATCTAACCCTCTGCTACTAATTTATTTTTATCTTTTTTTAATCTTTTATAGATATGTACACATATACATTGGTTTGTTCGAGGGGTACAGTGAGAAGAAGTGGTTGGGTGGGATTAGAAAAATATTTTATAATCTTTTTTAAAATAATAATACTTTAATATTTAATTAACTTATACAATAATTTATTTATTTTTTCGCCAAGGTGAAATGTTTTGTACATATGGAGTGTGATATGAGATTTTTTAAAAAATAAAAGAGAGAGTGTAGTACACACACTATGGTGAGAGTGGAATAAAAGATAGAGGTATGTTTCTCAAACTAATAAGTGATAGTTTAGATATGAAAATCACAATTCCAATAATTTAGATGTGAAACAAAAAAAAATATAGTTCACATAATTTTTTGACACTTATCTCATAGAAAATTAATTTCTTACTTATTAAACAGTCTTTACAATTTATTGCAAGGGTTTTGATTTCAAGGGATAAAATTTTTAGCAGTACAGTTAATAAATTAGCTATTCATAATTCCAGAAAGCAATATTCATCAACAATAAAAAACTAGATTCATATCATATAATTGTATCACTGCCACTTTATAAACTTTTCAGTATATATGGCATAAAGGAGAAAAATTGAATGTACTAGCTAGTATACGTTTCTTGCTTTATTCCGTCAAAACTACCTCACATTTAATTTCTATCAATATTGGAAAAAGTTGAATGTCTTTTATTCCTGAAATCAAATAATATTGCTGATTTTACAGGAGTAAAGTGCTTCTCTACTTCTAACACATCAAAGAAAAACTACAACCATTATTTCTTCAATCCTTTTAGTTCTGCTGATTTTAACAATATTTGAAATAATCTTTAGCTCTAATTCGGCGTGTTGCTTAACAGAAGGGGAGTTTTCAAAAATACCAAGTTTTTGGATAAAAATTACATGTCCCTACCGAATCATTGAAAAATACCATATAAAATACCAACTTTATTTACAAATTTAGGAGAGAGAGTGTTTTGAGTGTGATTATTGTGGTGTGTGGTATGATATAATAGTGTTGGAAAATGAAAAAGAGTGTGTTTTTTTTGGTATTTTAATAAATAAATTTTAAAGTATAATTTTAGGGGTGAAAGTTGTTATTTGTGTAAAAATTTCTAACAGAAAATGGGGAGACCTTGAGACGAGGTTCAACACAGAATTTTTTATATGTCTGACAAAGTGTTAGGTGTTTGAATTGGCTTTATTTTGAATAACTTATAACTTAAAAATCAAAATACATAAATAGGGATTTTTCAACTTTTGAATTTTGGCTTTTTTATGCTTTTTCAACTTTAAAAAAAGAATTTTTATGCACTTTTTCTGTTTACCCAACATTTTCAAAAGTATAAAAGTGTTTAAAAACGAAAAGCTACTAAAAAAATCAACCCAAATTAAACAGCTACTTATTTTGAATACACTTACTTTCTTTTCCAAATGCATCCACATTTTCTGGATGATCAACAAGACAAAAAAATACAAAAGTTTATCACAAAATTAAATAAGAAGTTTTATTGTATTTTTAGTAGGTATGAATTTACCGCCCGTAGACGAAATCAGCTCTAGATAAAACAAAATATAAGCTTATAAAACAATTGATAAAGTTTTTAATTTCTATGAACTAAGAATTCCTTTATAAGCTGAGAGTTTTATTCTATTACATTATACTTGCATAATTTTTGTTATTATTGTAATTTTGTACTAAGTGGTCAGGCGTGTGTCTTGATATTCATGAGTGCTCTAGAAATTGATCACAATTTCACAAATTACTCCACACTCATATAGGTCCAAGCATCAAGTGTATTTTGTAGAGCAATGCATCACGAATAAGGGATATAAATTGGATTAAGAATTCTAACTTGGCATCACTTTGCCTTCCACTATATTATTACACCATATTCACATATTATAGAAAGGACATAAATTTATAGTGCAAACTTGATCAACTAATGACTTGTTATTGTTCATATGAACTTAATTCATGAGATCTTCAATTACATAAATTGGGTTACCATCATTGTTGATCTTCTCAGATGATAAACGTTGCAATTCCCTCACTATTTCAATTAGTCAGTGAATTAATTAAATTCATCTTTGACTACGCATAATTTGCGTAAGTACTGTAATATCATACCTAATGCTTTATCACATTATGTCTCAAAAACATATATCTAATTTTGCACGCCATTGAAAAAATTATTTTTGACCATAACTATTATTGTTGATGTTGATTTTATTCCAGTTGAAATACTAAGAATTCTCTTATCCATTTAGCCTCCTCACCAACTAACTCCAAATAATAAATCTCAATTCCATAGTTCATCTAGTTATTTTTGGTTGGTTTTATGTTATTGCACCCACCAAGAATAAACACATAACCACACATGAATTTTAAAATTTACTTACTATCATTGTACTCCTCTAGCACAATAAAATATTTAACTTATTGGGTATTATACTTGTGATGCCTATCATGCATCACTAATCACTTTTTTTTTTAAAAAAATATAATGCATCAAGAAATAATGCATTTTTAATAACATGAGAAATATTATAACTCGTAACGACTCAACAATATTTTATTTATTTTTTAACTCTAATATTGCATTCAGTCACATTACAACTGATTACTATATATATATAGTCTCTAAAGCCTCTACGTACTCTAGAGAATATACTCAATGTAATTACTAATGTACTCCCTCCAAACAATATCATGCGGGCATCTGCCCCTGTCAGTACTATGTATTAGTAAACATTTGCTTTTAATATAATTATCTTGACAACCAAATATATATATATATATATTAATAAAGTGATACACTAAGCATAAATAAATTATGATTATTATTCTTTTCCCACAAATACATCAATTTGTTAACACCTTATATAATTCAAATAAAACTCCATTCAACTTTTCCTCTTCATTCCTCAAGAATCAAATTGACAGAAATAGTAAAATCATGTACCCTTTCAAATAATATTAATAATTTAAAAAGGTGAGTTTTCAACAAAAAAAAAAATCTAATAACATGAGCAGGGGCAGGTCTAGGTTCTTCAAAGGAGTGTCATGTAACACAACTTCATTAAAAAAATTTAGTATATATATATATATATATATATATATATATATATATATATATATATATATATATATATATATATATTATTAAAAGTAAGTGGTTAAATTATACTATGTTATAAAGGACACTACATGCACAAACGTGCCTGTAGCTTGAGTCGTCAGGCGCCTTTGGGTCTCCTGAACGTCCAAGGTTTGAATCCCTAAACAAATGTTCATTTTAGTTTTACACGGTTTTGTATTACAAATGTGCCTGTAGCTCGAGTGGTCAGGCGCCTTTGGGTCTCCTGAACGTCCAAGGTTTGAATCCCTACACAAATGTTCATTTTAGTTTTATACGGCTTTGTATTATGGCAATGCAAATAAACCCCCCTATTTATACAACTCCTAAGGGGCTAAGGTGCAAATAATATTTACATAACAAGTCCTTCTATATTTACATATTAGTCCCTTTTCTAGAATCTTTCACACAGTTCTATACAATTCTAGAGAAAACTACACACTACAAGAATAATCTACACAGATCTAGAGTCTTTCGTAAACTATCCAAAGGCTCTGAATTCTTTTCCTCCGTGCAAAAATAGTGGCGGGTCCTGACACTCTCCCCCACTTGATGTGGCGAGGTCCTCGACGCAATGCTACCTTTGGAACTCCTAGTCTCTACCTTAGGACTGCAGCAAGTCTCCATGTTGTCCCTCTGTGGTCTTCTCTGGAGTTCGTCCCTTCCAGCACCCAAGGAGCACCTTGGTCATAACTACCTCCCGACTTTTCTCCTTGGTCTCTATCTCGCCTGTTGTTTTGAGAGTCCATCAAAGCCTCTGCCTGTGTGATGGCCTCGTCGATGGTCCTAACCTTTCAGTTTCCAGCTTTGTTCTGGCCCATTCTGTAGGCCTTCCATGAAGTGGAATATCATATCTTCATCCGTGAGGTTGGAAATCTGAAGTGTGAGGGTAGTAAACTCTTTCTAGTAGGCCCTTAGCGACCCGTCTGCTTCAGCTCCCTAAACCCTTCGCTTCGCCTCATAGATGACATTGTTCAGGAAGAAGACCTTCTTGAACTCATTCTTGAACTGGTCTCATGTATCGATGGTGCATAGCCCCTTTCTTACCTTCAACTCCTTCGTTTCAATCATAACATGGCCATCTCTATTTGATACAACATGGCTATGTTGATCTTTGTCTCATCGTTTGTCACATTATTACACTTGAAGTAATTCTCCAAGTGCCATAAGAAGTTCTCCACCTCTTGGGCGTCACAGACGCCTTTGAAGACGGGTGGCTTGGGAGCCTCAATCCTTGCCTGCCTTTCTCCAGCAATCCCTACGCATCTACTGTCAGCCATGCCTTCCTCAAGTGCCCTCACCCTTGCACCCATGGCCTCTATGGTGGCACTCATGGCCTCTATCTTGCTTAGTGCCTCCATGAGCCGGCACACTAAGGAAGTAATGGTCTCCCCTAGCTCGTGCTCCGCCGCCTGACGTCCGCCCAACTCTTTCTGGATGTTATCATTCTCTTCAAGGGTGAATTCCTCCAAGGTCTGAAACTTGCCATCAAACTGATTCAAACGCTTGCCTAAGAACTCTACTGCTTGCTTGGCAACATCCACCCTCACAACCCATCCCATGTCGAGCGTGACATCGGTGGGTTCCTTACCTCGTTCCTCATCACTCAACTCAGCAGCCGAATGTGAGTGGGTTGTTATGGCCTCGCTCGGTGTCAGTCCGACCAGTACCTCCTCAACTTTTCTTGCCAACATCCAACATAACGTTGGCAGTGTTGGTGGCGTTGACGTCTCCTTCACTTGCCATGATCCTCTTAGTGAAACCTGCTCTGATAGCACATTGTCTTGGGCTTAGAACTCTCGCTAATACTCCCGTGCGGCATTAGTCGATTTGTTCACAACTCTTTCACGATCTTGCAAATACTAGTAAGCCTTTCAACTAAGATCGCTAAGGGAACGCTAGATAAGAAAACTATAAGAGAGAGAGCTTATAGAAAGAAGGCTTGTATTACATTGGAAGAATTTTTTACAACTTGCTTTCTAGATAGTTTGGCAATGCAAATGACCTCCCTGTATTTATACTATTCCTAAGGGGTCAAGATGCAAATAATATTTACATGACAAGTCCTCCTGAATTTACATATTAGTCCATTCTCTAGAATCTTCCACACATTTTTATACAATTCTAGAGGATACACACTACAAGAATAATCTACACGGATCTAGGGTCTTTCGTAAACCACCCGAAGGCTCCGGATTCTTCTCTTCCGTGCAGAAATAGTGGTGGGTCCTGACACTAGCCACCTTGACATTTCAATTTGTTCAAAATCAACCTACTCCTTTTTGTTCGACAAAATAAAACTTAAAATTTTTGAATCTTTTATCAATTAGTATTATAGTTAAATAAAAATAATAATATTATTGACTCCTTATATTTATATATTTGCGACTTATACTTAAAAGAATATTTAGTTTTTGTTTACCAATCATTGTCATTCGGCATTTTGAATCTCCATATCATGTTAATATATTTTTTAATTTTATTTATTTGTTTTTTCTTAAAGTTTTTATTTTTAGTTTTTTAATAATAATAATTTTATTATTTTCTATTTGCTTATTACAATGAATAATTTTGGATTTATTAAATTGGTACGATATTTAAATTTACATATATTTTATTTCTTTTGATTTTTTTATTTTCATATCACCAATTAACTACAGATTGTTTATTATATTATTTGCAGTTCTCTATTATTTGATCCTAGTTTACTAATTGTGCAGATTATATAATCTTAGTCTAGATTTAGTGGAGCAGTATTATTCTAAAAAAGATTTCAAACGTAAAAAGTTAAATTTAACAACTCAAGCTTCAACCAACTTGGAAGAACCAGCTAATGAGACAAAAAAATATCGACTAAATGAAGAAATTGATTGAAATTCCTTACCGGTTGATCCTGAGGAAAGATTACCTATATCATCCAAACGATCATGATGCAATAAGAATGTCATATTTTCAAAAAGGTCATTTGTTTGCAATATAATCTGTTGAATAATGTTATATAAAATTTTATTTACTAATACCGAGTGAGTTATTTAATTTAAAATTTTAAAATATTATCTAATATAAAGATTAGAACAATTATTATTTTAATTTATAATTTTATTTAAATTTTATATCATTTAAGCAAAATATTTTTTTCATAAAGTTCACTATTAGTGGGCCTCAAATTTTTGGAGGCTAAAGCAGAAGCTTTCATTGATTTTCTTCTTGAGTTATCCTTATTTTTTAAATTATGACACGGCTTAAAAAAAGTTCGGCGAAACCACTGCACATGAGTAGTTCTAGAATCACCAACATCAATAAATTATTATTCTTTTGGGTGTAGAACACAAAAAATTCATTTGAACAAATATACTTAACAACATCAAAGTCTAAAGATCCAATCTTTCACTTACATATTAGTCCCAAGATTCAGTAAGAAATGACCACAATGATTGATATCTTTTGTTTAACTATTTCTTCTTAATGTGATTATCATTATTATCTGAGGTATATTGAGTCAATTTGCCATATCATCACATACTTATTAACAGGTAACCCAAAAGTTTAACTATGGGAAACTCCTTTGCAATTGTGGGTTTCCGAGTAATTACTTTTCTTTGACTGCTATAGCTTCGCCTCTCATTAAACCGGGCGTGGAGGAAGCCCATGAAGTTGTCATATGCGGGTTTAAGACTAGACTCATCTCTCAAACCATTCACAGCAACACCCACAACTTTTTTTTTCTCTTTTATATCAACAAACACTCTCCTTCTCACATCCAAGTTTGTATCAACCCCACACATAGGTTCAATTCTTTGATTATTCCTCAATCAACAAAGCTTTGAATTATCACAAGTCGATCTCAGCAGACCCTTTTATTATCTGCTCTTCCTTCTTAACCATGAAAAGTCTCTATTTATTGCAGAGATATGATTTTCCGTAAGAATAAACCTTTAATTATTCTTAAGATTGTTGGAAATCTTATGAAAAATATAAGTGTGTCATAAGACACCGACCTTATCGATATTTCACTTGCTATAGGTGTATTCCCAGATTAATAGAGCAACTTTTATTAAAGAGTGTCAAAATATAAAGAAGTAAATTTACGAAGAAGTCGAGGAATGGTAATATGCCAAGATATACATAAAAAAATTATTTTTATCTAACGACATAATATAATTTTCTAATGAAAGGATGTTGAATAACATGTGCACAGAATTGAACAAGCTTTTATACTATAAAATTAGGAGCACAAAACTTGCCAAAGATTCAATTAGAAAAAAAGAAACCCAGCACGGACACAATATATTTTATGAAGGAAGAATGCATATATAATATATGTATTCTCCCATTCCCTGTGATGAGAAGACTTCTATACTATGTATATCTTTTTCTTCTCGTCATAAGAATGGCATAAGGAAAATATTATATTTGTAAGAAGAAGAGCAACGGTCAGACTGATAATTTGATGATTATGGCCACTCAAACAATTAAAGGAATAATGACTAGTCAAGAATAACTAAAGGGGCTTTATAATCTGTAGTAATGACTATCAATCATGACCATAAGAGTAATCGAAAAAAAAAACATATATAAATTTAGATACTAAAAATGATCATTACTTAAAAATTATTATTCCGATACCGACTGCCTCAACTCCTTCCGGAGCTTGTGAGAGAAAGAGCGACAAGCATCCATACTAAGATCCATGGCAGCTGCCAATGCAACAAAAGCTGCAGCATCCTCCGAGCAGTTCACGTTCTGCACCCCGATAACCACCTCCGGCTTACTACATTTTCCATCACCCTCCACCGTCGAGGACATCACAAATCCACGGTACAAGAGCTGTCCCCATGATCCAGATGACCCGACATCCGACCAGGACCCAGAGCCCGACCGGAAGTCAAAGCTGCTGTTTCTACTAGTCATTGGGGTGGCACCATACTTGATATCTATGCTAAATTTCCCACCATTCCTGGTGTTGATAGTTGAATTGGCCAATGTAATGGTATCATTGGCACCATCAGGGATGATTTCAAAGCGATAACCGAGTTCACCCTTGGGCTCCAGCCATGCTTCTAGGCGTCCCCATGGTTTCCATGTACCCTGAGTTGGACGGAGGATGAGCCAGGCTCCGGGGTTTGATCTGCTGACCCTATTTGAACCTTGTGATGGAACAAATGGGGTCACTATGGATGCTGCAGCAATTGGTGAGCCAGAGAGATCATAGATTGTGACTGACCATCCCTTTCGCTCTTTTGGCGGTGAATTATTATCAATTGTGAAACACTTAAAGCAGCTTGTTGATGTGTTCGCTTCTGATAGTGAAGATCTACAAAATCACAATTGAGATTTAGATGTGAGTTCAAGATAATTATCATTGGTTCCTGGATGCTACTCGAGATAAATATGACTCAACAAAGAACAGGCAGGGTGAAATTAGGGCTTAGAATGGAGCCTTCTCTCGATTCATGTACATACAAATTTTAGTTTTTCTTACAAATACATAAACTAATGAATTCTGCACTGATTTAATCAGTCATTTTCCTCTAATCGTCACTCACTCATAAATACAGTTGGCAAAGCTCGTACTAGTTCTGACAAAATCAACTTCAACTAGAAAAGATAAACTAACCTGGATGGGAAATTCCTGTCACCGGAGTTCCTGAAACTGAAGATGCAAGTGAAAACAGGTTGTTTTACATTGCCATTAACTTGAAAAACTTGGGGACTACACTCAGGTTCACCACCAAACTGGAAAATAAATCTTGAATCATGTTCAGCTTTGACATTCAGATGTAATAGTGCTGCACCAACCAAAACCCATCCATTCTGAACAACGACTGCTCTTTTACCATTAATCTCCAACACCTTTAAATCCAATGGCACCAATACACTTCCCAAGAGCTTCCCTCCATTCAAATATCCACAACCAATCCCCTTATCCTTAGGTGCACAAATTTCAATCCTTAAACAACAAGTTTTAACTTTGGCGATTGATTTTTCAAAGTCTGTTTTGTTCAAACTGAAAGAAGCGTGAATTCTGTTATCTAAGATAAGCTCGTGAACAAACGCTTGGATGGTTGAAACTTGGGTTGGGAAACCCTTAAGCTTGAACTTACAATCAAGATGTGCAGGTAGATTGTGTTCATCGGGAAGCTTGACGGCTAAGTTGGCGATTGTTATTCGAAGGAAGGGACAAGGATCCATTAGTTCACAAGAGTAACGCAGCAGAAGAAAAGATATAGCTATACTCAGCTGGCAAAATGCGTGGGAAATGAGGTGGGGAGCCTGTAATTATAGAGGGTGTGTGTCAGCATAACAACATCATTTCTTTGTCAATTAGCCACTAATTTAACTTCTTGACTAAGGAGTCTTCACCAAATTTACTCTCGCAAATTCACTTTTACATATTAAGGATTAAGAATTTAATTTAAAAAAATGATATTCCATGTGTTCTATTTCACTTGGTAAGTTATTTTAAAAAGACATAAAAATCGAAAATACCCCTAAATTTGCTCTGAATTATTAGTTCTGTCCTCAAACTATTAAAAATTTTAAAACACCTCTCTACTTGATGATAAACTCCTCATCTTGTAGCAGGAGCGAAATACACTCCTAAATTTTTCCCCAAGTTTAGGGTTGTTTTCAACACTTTTCTCGACCTTTTATTAAGATCATCATGCTCCTACAAGAGTTTGAGTCCATTACTATGTCATGGGGCAAATCGAGGGTGTAGTTAAGTTCAGTTAGTCAAGTAGAAGAGTGTTTTTAAGGTTATCAATAGTTCAGGGATGAAATTAATAAGTTACATCAAGTTTAGGGGTGTCTTCAATGATTCTCTCTTAGAAAAAAAAAAGAAAAATTTTGAAACTTATAGTCTAAAACAATCTTTTGGCTAAAAATTATTTCATTAAGGATAAAAAGAAAATTTTAAAATTAAATTAATTTCTAATTGTAGCAAATTGATGTTTCCTTTGGAGTGGACTAAAAAGAAAGAGTGACACATAAAATGGATGGAGAGAGTAATCGAGATGATTATATTTTCATATTATTTTTATTAATTAGTATTTAATATGAAGTCGTGAAAAATAATTTAAATAAAAAATAATTAATATTAATTAAGAGTAAAATATACTTTATTTTTTAATATATGTTAAAATTGAAAATCTAGGTTTGGAATATCATTTACCCATACTAGTAGTCTTCGTTAGTCGTTACGCCCTAAATTTTTCTTTTTGGTAGACGAACCTATTGTCAATGCTCAATGCAGTACGAGGTATATTTTTCCAGAGATGAAAAGATGATCTCTAGGGGGTGTTTTATTGAAAATGGATAATCTACACCAAATCAATAAACCAAGTCAAACATTAAAAAATCTATCAATAATTTAATTTAGCATTAAAAATGAATCCAATCATGATTAGTTTAGTCTAAATTTAACATTTTAAAAAAGTCAAATATCTAATATGTAAACACATTTTTATTTTTAAAAAAGGGCTCAATCTTAGAAATATTTATGATAATATAATTAGTAATCTTTAATTTCTTTATTCTTTTCATATATATATATATAGCGCCACACACATACATACAAATAAGAGCTAGACGTTAAAGCAAGTGATATTTAATGTGTAGATACTTTTCTTTTTTAAAAAGGACTCAATCTTAGAAATATTCAAGATAATATAATTTGTAATTTTTAAATTTTTTTATTCTTTTCTTATTATATATATAGACACGTACATATAAGAGCTAGACATTAAGCAAATGATGTGATACACCTCTTTTGTCTTTAAAAAATACTTTTAAATTTCTTCATTGTGTCTTTTTTTATTATATTTTTTTGTAAGATTTTAAGCATTAATTAAATAATTTTAAGAATTATGAAAGTGAAACACACAAAGTTATGAAAAAAAGAAAGGTGAAAATTAGGGGGAAAGTCAAAAAAATTGAACAAGAAAAATGACCAGTGACTATATAAGAGATGTGTGCTACTACTTCAAACTCCGCAATTATATAATATATGGATGATAGACATACTCCATAAAAATAATCTACACTATTATATTCCCCAAAAAATTAGAATGAAAGGGAAAAAAAAATTATAAATACATCTCAAACAAAAAAGAATGGTGACAACGAAAACAGATTGTTACATACGCAAAGAAAAACCATGACATCATATAGTATCGGCTTCATAGTGAAGCAAGTAGGACACTTGCTTTAGCCCCCATTTTGGGGGGTCCCATTTTTTACAAATAGATATAGATGTATAGACATAAAGATAGTTAAATTTAGAAAAAAAAATAGTGTTTATTTTTAAGTTGAAAATGATATTTAAAAATTGGAGTTTGTATACATGAATATAAATTAAATTTGTTTTAAATATTTTAAGTGATTTGAAGTGAAAATAATTCTTTTGGAGCTTTTCAAATTCATATAAAATTATAGTAATTCTACGTTCACATAGTTTCGAAATACTTAAGATGTATAGATACCTATTTGAGATCATTAGATCATGATAGGAATTTAAAATAATATTGTTTTAACCTTGAATGATCCTTAAAATATAATAATTTGTCATGATCTAATTCCTCATATCATGATGGCACTTACTAACAACCCTCTAGTAAGTAAGTCTTAACTCATAGTCTGCGATCATAGGTATCGAGTTATCACAAGCGAGAGAAGGAAGTAGACCGTAACAATAATACTAATAAAAGGAAAGAAGGAGAATAAAATCAATACAACAAGATAAACCCTAAGACTTGATATCAGTCAGTAGTCGAGCTTCTAAAGAAAAAATAAAGAACTACAAGGCATTTACAATTACAATAATAATACAGACTGTTATCGTCGACTACAACATAAAGAATGGTCCTAGTTACAACAAAAGGAGATAGGTAGCTACGAACTCCAAATGCTCAACCGAGTTTTCAAATCTCAAGAGTTGATCCATACAATGTCCAAATCAACGATGAGAACCCATACTATGATCAACAAGGTGCAGAAGTGTAGTATAAGTGGCACTCAATAGACATAGTTGATTAAGCTCCGAAGATAAAGAAAGCATACATAATAGGCAAGAAAGGAGTATATATCACAAGTAAGGAAAGTAATAATAAAAAACAAATTGATTTAAGAAAAAGCGAGTAGAAGGAAATAAGTAAAGAAGTAAGGGATGCACCTGGAGGCGTTATCCTAGAACTTACTCACGACGATACTCTATAAAGGGGGTTAACTACACAAAGGAAAACCACTTAAATTAATCACAAATATCACATAAAAGCTAAGAAGGTCATCCAAAATCAAGCTGTGTATAAAAATGTCAGATAGAGAAGAATACGAGCAATATCTACCTTCAAATAAGAGACCACTCTTCATACTATCACAAGTACATAATTAGTGAAAAAATAACCATGCCGAGCTCCTTTGTGCCTAGAAAGTACACAATAACAAACTAAACCGTTACGACCCTCTATAAAACCAACAGGTACAAATAACAACTAATTATGTTGGTGACAAAAAAGGCAATAAATGAGAGTTATCCAGTAAAGCCAATAGTACCATTAGTGCCAAGTATCTCGTGCCAAATTACATACTCCTATCTTTAGTTCTCACCAGTAAGGTGGGGCTCATGTGCCTCTCTCTTCCTATTCAAGTAATCACAAGGATAGAATAATCCATAGGGACTCAGAAATGCCCCTACATACTTTCTGGTCCCAATCAAGGGCTAATATCCTCAATCATCTTGGATCCATCTTGTAATGATTCGGATCTAGGGCCTAATCGTTATACGGTGGATGGGATATCTGTAATCACCTCACTCAAGCCATTTTAACATATCAAGTATTCATAGGCATAAAATTCATAAATTTGCGGATGTAAATGAGGTAGGGTCTATGGGAAATAATTTGGAATAAAAACATCTTAAAACATATATAGCATCCATAAACATACCAACCAACTAGACCATGGATAAACATGAACTGGTATTGGTCGGTTTCCCTTAAAGAGATTAAATTTCAAACATTTACAACATAGAATGTAAAAGCCTCCATAAACCAATTCATCATGCATGTTCCATTACTCATTATAGCTATCCTGTTAGTTGCAAGGCTTATGGAGGTCTGTTTGGGTTTTCTTCTTAATTATGTGCATGAGTGTACCTTTTGGGCTTATGAGAGCCCAGATAGATTTAGTTATACTTACTTCTTTTTATGTCCTTAGTAACTCACATGTATTGCATTCTTACTTTATGTTCTTGGTCTTTTTGTTTGTTAGAATCTAGCATTTCATATTACTATTACTTTTACTGCTCAATCGGGGTATGATGCCTGTTGAGTATCTATTATTTTAATACTCACAATACACTCTGCATATTTATTTTCGTGCTGCTGGTTTGAGCCCCAGCTACCAGTGTTGATATCGACCTTGCTATATCCTGACAAGAAGGTGAGGATGACCACATGGCGTTTTGAATCATTATCTGACTCCTGCATTCTGTGTTTCATCTTTTGTTTTTGAGACAAATTGTATTTGTCTACATTTGAATCTTATAGTTTTTTTATTTAGTAGCTGTGTACATATGACTTCCGGGTTTTAGGAGGAAATTTTATTTATATAATTTTTTGGCTTGCTTCTGGCTTATCTTTTGTTGCTCTTAATTTTCTGTTTCCAGTTGTTTCTACTCTTTAACCCATAAGTTCATGTTTCTGGTTGTGAATTGTCTTACCACTAGTGGGTCATAGGAGCTGCGATCATGACTCAAGAAATTGGTTATGACATGAACTTGCTTGAATACTATAATCACATGCTAATTTAATAACATTAATTTAAACACTTTAGGTCCTTCCGAACTCCAAAAGCAGTTCATGTCACTAACATTGCCCTCAGCCTCACCATCTAAGATCCCTCTACCTTCAAATTTTTGCCTTCCATTGTAATTATCAAAATTTGCTAGAACTTAGTCCAATCCTTTTTTGTTCTTCAAGAGATGGACAAAACTACTCACCTTAAGCATTTTGATCCAAGGTGGGGATCATAAGATGACAGATTTCCAAGATCAAGCCTCAAAAAGCTCATAAGAGCAGTATGAATGGAGTGGAACACTAAGATTGGAACAAAACAATTAAGTGCAGCCACAAAATCATTAAGTCCAAAGGAACTCGATAGAATTGAATTTTTGTTAATTCATACCTGAACGTCTAGATCTACCCTTTTAAAGACATACATATCATGAACCAAATATATACACGTAATCAAGAGTAAAAATATTAGTACTTAAAAAAATTGACTAAAAGAAGTAGATAAATTTGGACAGGCTATATTTATTTGTGTTCACTAAAAATAAAGTTAAACTTATCCCTCATCAATTGGCTTACTTTTTTTATAAAATTTTCCTTGACATGCATATTTGTCATTTAATTGTCAATTTCTCTATCCCCACACTTGTTATCCTCTATGATCTCTATATGGAAAAAAAATAAAAATTTCTCCCAATTCTAAAATGATCACACTCAAAACTTGACCAGTCAACTTAGAAGATACCCAACCCAATAATAGATATCAATCCAACTCCTAATATTACACACTAATTATCACCTAACTATCAATAAAGAGTGCATTTTATTTGAATATTCTGAAAGAGCTTGCTACTTTAGAAATGGTCTTTTTGATTCGTGACTGTAGGTACGGGATGCATGGTTGCTGCAATATGCAGAACAACCCTAAAAGAACTTATTATAGGTTGGAAGCCATTGGTGGTCCATAATGAAGGATCATAAAGAGATTGTCAGTTTATTATAAACTAAAGCCAAAATATTAGTAGTACAATTATATGAGCTAACATATTTAATTTATTTAAACTCCTAAATATTAGAACTTCCAACTTAATATAATATAAGAGAAAAAAATTTAATAACTAAGTTTGTATTGATTTCAATTTTTGAATATTAGGAAAAATAATAAATGACATTTTTTCAATATAGTGGACGTGCATTTTTTCACATGAATTCGATGATTATAAAAAAAAAAGGATGCATAAAATATACATAGAGCAGCTATATTTTGCATGGGGCACCGTGACAGAGCCACTAACAGGTTTATTCGAATCTCTTTCAGCGAAAAATTATTACTATTTATATAGAGTAAAAATAATAGATGTTGAACCCTCTTTCTTTAATTCGTATGTCCACTTTTTAAAATTTTGAACCCCTTAATAAAAATTCTGGCTCCTGTACTGATAGGACATATGTATATAAATCCACGTATAACACCACATAATTATTTCAATATTGAAAACATACATACAAAACATAAATCAACACAACAATCAGGGAAAAAACTTTTCAGATAAAAACAAAGCAATAATCGAATCAACGAAAAATCACCATGATAATAATGTCATATAGAATTGTCTTAAAAAATAGTACTACATATTATTGGTATAAATATTAAAAACGCATAAAAGCGATAGAATAGCTTTGAAACAAGTAAAAATTTGCGGTAACCAATCATGAGTCAAGGAATTGCATCCAAAGAAAAAATTTATCAATGAGGGAAAAAAGAACTTTTAGTATCTTTTTGCTAAAAAGAAATAGCAACACTTGTTATTTTGGAGCATAAATGAGATCCTTGAAATATTTTACAAAAAAATCATGAAACCCTTGATAGAAAATTATATACCCACAACAATATGTGAAAACATAATATTTTAAATTCATAAACGGAAGAGAATATAATATGCAATTCTTCTTTTAAAGAAAAAAAAAGAAAGAAAGAAATACATAAGAAAAATAAGTAAAGTCCTCTTGACGTCTCCTTTGAAAGTGTAAGTTTGGATTTGAAAATGTGGGACAAAAGAAAAGGAAGAAAAGAGGAAGTGGTAAGGAGAGAGAAGCGCTTGCATGGCTGCACATTCAAGAAGAAGGCCCCCACAGCCATCAGGGAGATCCGGAAGTTTGCAGTGAAAGCAATGGGCGCAAAGCAAATCTGGAGCAGAGAAATCCCGAGTGTCCCGACGAATGATGACAAAGATGCTAAGGAGGAGCTCTATTCTTTGATTACTATTGTAGACGATAAAATTCGTATAAAAAAAACAATAATCAAGAACGAAATATTGCAACATTCATGGTATTTGATTTCAATATGTGAGTGTTACAATCTCTATAAATTCTCTGATTCACCTTTTCAAGTATAAATTCAAGGGTTCTTGTACTTGTTCTTGAATTTGAAGTTTGTTCTTGAATCTTGATTTTGTTCTTGTTCTTGATCTCGTTCTTGAGTTCAAGAGCTTTTAAGCTTGTTCTTGGACTTGAATGTTTGAATTCTTTAATATGTAGAGAAATTTGTGTTGTTTGATTCACTAACTCTCTTTACCTTTTCTTGTTAGAATTCTTCCTCCCTCTTTGAATTATGAAGAACTCTATTTATAATTGTAGAATAGAGGAATTATAATAGGAAAGACTTCTCTTTAGCCAATTTTAAATTTAAGTGACATGGCATATTGAGCTTTAATGAAATAAACTTGTCATTTTGACACATGACATGATCTTATTGGATTCTTTGTTTGACTTGGTGTAACACGTCATTTGACACGTGGCGCCAAGATGGGTGCTTCTTTGTTTGACTTGGCATGCCACATCATTTGACTGGGTGCCTCTTTGTTCGACTTGGTGTGCCACATCATTTGACACATGGCGCCAAGATGGGCACTTCTTAAATGAAATAATATTGGACTTATTAATTTGGACTCTTTTATTGTAGCCCAAATCAATTAATATGAGTTTTACTTAAATCCGTATTTATTGGACTCAAATGATTAACCCATAATATTTATTTGGACTAATATATTCATGAATCTAATATAATTTGAATCATTTTAAAATTTATATTTAATAAATTTTAAATAGTCAAAATATTTTATCATTTGATGACCAGACTTGAAGTATTAATTTAATATTATAATATTAATAATAATAATTATAATATTATAAAGAAGTATTGACATAGTATTATAACCTTATTATTATAATATTATGTAGAAAAAGAAATTATTCCGAACTTTAACTTATTTGAAAAAGAAAGAATGAAGGTTTGACCTTTTCTTTCCTTTTTTTTCTTCCTTTTCCTCTTTCTTTCCTTCTTTCCTTTTTTTCTTTTTTTTTCTTTTCTTGGTGGTTCAAGACCAACCTTTTTTTTTCTTTTCCTTTTTTTTCTTGGTACTTACATGTACCATCATTTTTTTTCCTTTTTCTTATATTTTTTCCTTTTCATTCCTTCCCTTTTCTTTTCTTTTTCTTCTTGAACAACATCCTATAAATAGGAGTGTGCTTCTTCATATTTTTTCAATCAAGACTGAAGTCCAATCCCAAGCGCCTTTGTTGAGTTATGACTTTTTTTCACTTCTTTTATCTTATCTGTCCCGCTTTTTTTTGTAGGTCAAAGGGAGCAATATCTGCATTTTGCAGATTCTATAACGCAAGAATTTGATCTCGAGGTGTGACGAGATGTGTTCTATGTCCCCTCCTTGAGATCACCAATTCGAGGCTTTACACTGTTCCAAAACATAGAGGACCAATCAACACGAGGCTTTATGCTGTTCTAAATGTTTAAACATAGGGGGCCAACAACACGAGATTTTATGCTGTTCTAAATGTTTAAACATAGGGGACCAACAATGCTAGGCTTTATGCTGTTCTAATGTTTAAACATAGGGGACCAACAACACGAGGCTTTACGCTGTTCTAAATGTGTAAACATAGGGGACCAATAACACGAGGCTTTACGTTGTTCTAAATGTTTAAACATAGAGGACCAACAACACGAGGCTTTACGCTGTTCTAAATGTTTAAACATAGGGGGCCAACAACACGAGCATTTACGCTGTTCTAAATATTTAAACATAGGGGATCAACAACACCAGGCTTTACGCTGTTCTAAATGTTTAAACATAGGGGACCAAAAACGCGAGGCTTTATGCTGTTCTAAATATTTAAACATAGGGGACTAACAACGCGAGACTTTATGTTGCTCTAAATGTCTAAACATAAGGACCAACAACGCAAGGCTTTACGCTATTTTAAATGTTCAAACATAGGGGGCCAACAACGCGAGGTTTTACGCTGTTCTAAATGTTTAAACATAGGGGACCAATAACACAAGGCTTTATCATGTTCCAAATATTTAAACATAAGGGATCTCTAACTCGAGGCTTTACAAAGTTCCCAATGTTTAAACATAAGGGACCCCCAATGCGAGGCTTTACAAAGTTATCAATGCTTAAACATAAGGGACCATCAATTCGAGGCTTTACAATGTTCCCAATACTTAAACATAAGGGACCCCCAATTCGAGGCTTTACAAAGTTTCCAATGTTCAAATGTGAGGGACCCCTAATTCGAGGCTTTACAAAGTTCCCAATGTTTAAACATAAGGGATCACCAATTCGAGGCTTTACAATATTTCAAATGCCTGCAAAAAGACCATATCAAGGTGTAACAGGACCATTTTTGTCCACCTTAAGACATGGGAATTTGGAGATCTTTTTAAGGATAAGCCCATGAAAAGGTCAGCTTAAGGGACAAATTTTGTCCACTTTAAGACATGAAAATTTAGAGATCTCTTTAAGGATAAGCCCGCGAAAGGGATAACTTGAGGTGAAAAGGGACAAATTTTTCCATCTTAAGACATGAAAATTTAGAGATCTTTTTAAGGATAAGCCCACAAAAAGGCCAGCTTAAGGTGCAAAGGGAAAAATTTTGTCCACCTTAAGGTATGAAAATTTAGAGATCCTTTTAAGGATAACTCGCGAAAAGGACAACTTAAGGTGCAAAGGAACAAATTTTGTCCACCTTAAGGAATGAAAATTTAGAGAGATTCTTGTGGTATTATGGGATGGACTGGAATCCTCACGATGCAAAGAGATAGTTACTCTTTTTTTTTAACTTAAGAAAGGTAAATTTAAAGGTCAACTCTTGAAGGCTTTAACATTCAAACTCGACAACCTTAAAAGCATTTGACTTATAAACATGGTGGATTTGAAACTTCAACTTTAAGAAGAAGAGAATTTGAAGACTTCAAATTACAGATTTCGAGAATTTAAAGTGTTTAATATGCATACTTGATTGATTTGAAACCCCAAATTGCGCACTTGAAGAATTTGCAAACTTTAACCTATATACTCAAAAATTATAAATGCTTCAACACGCATGCTTGGAGGATTTGAACACTTCGACTTGCAAGTCGAAGAATTTGATTTGCATACTTGGGAAATCAAATACTTCAACTAGCATACTTGATTAATTTGAGAACCAACTCATAGACTTCAACTTGCAGACTTGAGGAATTTGCAAACTTGACCAAACTTGAAAGTCACAAACATGCTATTCAATGAGCTCACATTCCATAGGATTTGCCCCATAAGGAATTTGGTAAGGACATATAGTTTTATAATACTCATGCAACTGAACTTGGAATATAATTCCAAGCACCTATGTACCTCAATAAAGAGGATCAAGTCACAACGTAGTTCTGGGGGAGTATTTTTTTAGGGTTCCGTGCATAGTTTATACTCTTGCGGGCTAGGAGTATCATGCATTTTTATACCCAAATTTCAAGGAGCATAATTTTCCTCAAGGATAGTACCTCTTAAGGAATTTTGCATTTATAGGACCAATCCTTATGCCATCTGCACCGACAAGCTTGTAAGCACCATTTGAGTATACTTCTTGCACTACATATGGTCCATCCCACTTTGAGGTGAATTTGCCCCCATACTTACATCAATGATAATGGGCCTTTTTACTGTGAGAACTTGGTCTCCAACTTGAAAACACCTCGAGCAAACCTTTTTATTGAAAGCACGAGACAAACGAGCTTGATAACATTCAAGGTTCTGTTGGGCTTCTAACCTCTTCTCATCACGTGCTTCTAACTCGGCAAGATGTAGTAGGGCATTTTCTTCCTCAGTGAGGCTTTCTTTGATAGCCAGTCTCAAGGATAGTATTTGACGCTCAAGTGGCAGGACTGCTTCAACTCCAAAATTAAGCGAATATGGGGTTTCTTGAGTCGATGTACGATATGTCGTCCTATATGCCTACAAGGCTTCTTCCATTCTTTCATGCCAGTCTCATTTGGACTTAGAGACCACTTTTTTTTAAAAGATTACATAGAGTCTTATTGAATGCTTCGGCTAGACCATTGGCGGCGGCATGATACGCAGAAGATTTTCGCTGCTTGAAGCCAAAGAGATCACATATTTTATTCATCAACTTATTATCAAACATCTTGCCATTATCCGTTATTATGTATCGTGGAATGCCAAATCGGTAGAAAATGTTTACTCGAATAAAGTTTGCAACATTCTCCTTCTTGACTTCTTTAAGGGCTATAATTTTGACCTATTTTGAGAAGTAATCTTTCGCAGCCAAGATGTACAAGTGTCCACCAGAAGATTTTGGCAGTGGTCCAACAACATCTAGTCCGCAAGAATCGAATGGCCAAGATGAAATAGTAGGGTGTAAACCTTCAGGTGGTTGATGTATGAAGTTTGCATGGAATTGACAAGCTTTGCACCTTAGAGCATAATCCAAGCAATCATTTACCATGGTCAGCCAATAATACCCCTTTCTTTTTATGTGAAAGTGGAGATTTGGCCCAGACTGATGTGATCCACACACTCCTGAATGTGCCTCTTGCAAGGCTTGAGTCGCTTCTTCCTCCCCCCAAACACCACGAGAGCATTCCCTCAAATGATCTCCTATACAATATATCTTTGTAGTAGAGAAAAGGAGGTGCCCGACTACGAATGTCAGTTCTTCTTTTAGCATCTTTTGGAAGTATTCCATAACATAAGTAGTCGATGATAGCTTGTCGCCAGTCCTCTTTATTGGCTTCAGAAACTGTGACAACATGCTCAAGCTTATTCCTCATATGCTCATCTTCATACAACGATGGTACTATCCATTTTTGCCAGTTAGTAACTTTCGTCTGATCAGGAAGAGTCAGAGTTGAGGCTAGTGCAGCCAAGGCATCAACTATTTTATTTTCTTTCCTTGGCACATGTTGGAGGTCACATCTCCACTCCATCCTATTAACTTTTGGGCATAACAGTGTTATGAGTACAACTCAGGCTTCCTGACCTCATAGGTTTTCAAGAGTTGTCTAATCACTAATTGAGAATCACCAAAAACTTGCCACTACAATTGCTTCATGTCAATGGCCATTTCGAGTTCGAGTATTAGTGCTTGATATTTTGCAATATTGTTGGATCAACGTTGTTTCAATGTGAAGATGAATGGTAAGACCTCTCCTTGTGAAGTGACAAACACTACGTCTGCACCAGCTCCACCACGATGCGCAACCCCGTCAAAGTACATTTTCCAAGGGGGTTGGATCTCGATGGCTATTGCATCTTCATCAGGATGCTCATTAGTTAACTCCCAATCATCTAGTATAGGATGGTCCGCCAAAAAGTCTGCTAATGCTTGTCCTTTCACAACCTTTTGAGGGATGTACATAATCTCAAATTGTTGGGATTGAAGGTACCACCTTGCTAGTCGGTCACTAAGGACCGGCTTCGACGTAACAAATTTGATAAGAATTGCTCTAGAAACAAGATGGACAGTATGAGCTTGAAAATAGTGCTTTATTATTTGAATCGAGAAGACCAAAGCTAAACACAATTTCTCGATTGGTGAATAATTCAGCTCATTTGGTGTCATCATTTTGCTCAAGTAATAAAGGGCATTTTCTTTGCCTTCATTATTCTCTTGGGCCCGTAAGGCTCCCACGGAATTTTCTTGCGCCGCAATATAAAGTATCAGTGGCTTTCCAGGTATAGGAGCTTCTAAGATCGGAGGTTTCGCTAGATATGCTTTGATACTTTCAAAGGTTTTGCTACATGTTTGATCCCACTTGAAAGGGACACCTTTCTTCATGAGATGACTAAATTGTTGGCATCTTCCAGCTAGATTCGAGATGAACGTCCTCAAGTATGCTAATTTTCCCTGGAGACCTTTCAACTCATGAATGTTTCGAGGCTTAGGCATCTTCAAAATTGCATCAACTTTGGCTTGATCAATCCCAATTCCTCGATGTTGCATGATAAAGCCAAGAAACTTCCAGAAGAAACCCCAAAGGCACACTTTAGTGGATTCATCCTCAGTTGATATCTTCAAAGCAACTCAAATAGCATTCTCAAGTCTTTCTAATAGTCGCTCCTTCTTTTTGACTTCACCACCAAGTCATCAACATAACACTTAACATTTTTGTGGAGTAAATCATCAAATATAGTTTGCATAGCCCTTTGATATGTGGAACCAACATTCTTCAAACCAAAAGGCATCACCTTGTAGCAATAAATACCTTTAGGCGTACGAAACGCTATGAGTTCTTCATCCTTTGGTGACATGCGAATTTTGTTATAGCCAAAAGAACCATCCATGAACGACATTGCCTCATAGCCAGTTGTAGCATCAATCATCAACTTTGGAATGGGTAGCGGGAATTCATCTTTAGGGCATGCATTGTTGAGATCTCTAAAGTCAACGCAAACTCGAATTTGGCCATTCTTCTTCCTCACAGGGACAATGCTTGAAATCCACGTGGGGTATTTAACTTCACGAATAAAACCCGCCTCAATGAGTTTGTTAACTTCTTTCTCGATCAATCGAACCAAGTCTGGCCTAAAGCGTCTTTGAACCTGCTTGACGGGACGAGCATCGTGCCTGACTACTAATTGATGGACCACAATCTTGGGATTCAAACCAGGCATTTCTTTATAGCTCCAAGCGAAGACATCCCTGTACTCTTTGAGTATATTCATATAAGCCATTTCTTCATCAGCTTCTAAGAAAGCACTCAAGTAAGTTGTTCTTGGGTCTTCATTAGTGCCAAGGTTAACTTCTTTTAAGCGATCGATCGTGGTCTTCACTCCCTCTTCAAATTCTGGCAGAGCATCTCCAGCGTCCTCCTCTTCCTGTGGGTCATTATCATTAATAGATATATGATGGCACCAAACAATACCTCCAAGCTCTTCATCAATTCTCAGTTGACACAAGGCATCATTCTCAATCTAAGTTGTAAGATGACATGAGGAGCCTACGCTTTCTTTATCTTCCTCGCGCTCTTTGGTGTACACCACAGTGTGAGCCTTCACCTTTAGTACCTCTTTATATGAAACTACGAGTTCCACTCGTCGCTTCATCCCGGAAGGAATTATGCTTTCTAAATCCTTTTGGATCATAGGTGAAGGAAACGTTGTTACCCTTAGATGACTTCTTTGATGTTTATTATTCTTCTCCTTCAATGGACCTAACCTCTCGAACATAGAAGTTCTTGCAGTAGGTTTTCTAAGTCGATCAAAGGCAGAAGGCCCTTTATTAGAAGAGGCACACCCATCTTCTATAGTGACATAGTTATTGCTTGCCCTTCTTATGGAGATGTGCACTGGTGGTGGTCGACTATAGCCTAAACCTTCACGTGCTTGCCTAGTTGTGGCCTCCGATGGGAGTTTCCCTAGCCTAGACGGCTCATCAGGATTGTACCTAGTCTTTGCAAGTAACTTGTAAGTATTTGGATCAAAGCCTTTTGTACGTTTTGTGGGGAGTAATGTATCTAGTGACAGATTTTGAGACACAAAATTTCCCAACAGCTTTGAAGACACGTTTATTGCATCGATCCGTTTGATAGGAAGGGTCAACCGTCTTAGTACATTCCCTTGTACATCAGATGATTGACCCTCCTCTTTCTTTACCTTTGGGACATAAAGGAGTGTAGGGGGTGTCTTTCTTTTTGAGGGCATGTTCTTCCCCTTATTTGGACACACATTAGGCTCCCCAGTATCAACCTTGGCCCTTTCAATTGCCGCATTGGTTGCTTCGCCTTTAAGCCCATCAGACTTGGTTGGTTTAACACCCTCAAACCTTTCCCCTTTCACGACATAACTCTTAAAGTAAAACTTTGCGTCGGCAAAATATGACTCTACTTCAATGAATGGATTATTGTCAGCAACTATTTTCCTTTCAATTCCATCTTCGAGGTACTTCAGACATTGATAGTAAGAAGATGAGTCAATTTTGTTCTTATGCACCCATGGCCTTCCCAGCAATATATTATATGAGGTCTTTGCATCAATTACATGCATCCATGCACTTGATCTCAAATCACCCATGTGAATATCTAGCTTAATCGAGCTTATAGACCTCTGCCCCCTTGATTGAATCCTTGTATCAACAAATGGCTTTCACTAAGCTCTTCAGTTGTGATGCCAAGCTCTTTCAATGTATGGATGGGTAGCATGTTGACCCCAGACCCTTCATCTATCAAAATTGTATTAATCCTCTTCTCTAGCAGGAGGCCCACTATATACAAAGGATGATTGTGTAGAGTTTCATCAAATAGAAGATCATCGTCCATAAATGTGATTTTTGTGTCACATGCATGTACTTCTTGAAAAGAGGGCCCCACAAACTTTTCAGAAGATGGTAGATATGCCTTTGATGGAATTTCACCCACTACTTCTTCTTTTTTTTAGAAGCGGACACCTTCAATGAAGTTCCATTCGTTGTTCCCCCTTGGTCAGTACTGAAACATGATGCCTCATCATTGCCTTGAGTGGTCTCCACACAGAACCAACTTGTTAAGAATTCCCCCGAGGTCACAGGGTGTTGCGATTTCTAGCGGTGATGCATTTCTACCTTCGGCCCCCTTGGACGCCTGACCGACTTCTGCTTCTTCGCTCTCTTTACTACCTTTTGTCTGGTTGGTTGTTCAAGTGATTCTTTTCGTGGACTTATTTTTTTGCGTCTCCACCTAGTCATGAGAATCCAACCTTTATCGTCATCCATATCGACTTGGGATTTTTCTTTCTCTAATGTCCCTTCTTCTTCAGGTGTTTATACTTGGACTGGGTCAAGCGAGCCGAACATGATAGAGATTTGATTAGAGCTTGCCTTTCTATCATAAAGGACAGTCTTCTTTTCATTAGCTGATTGCATAACCTTGTCTTTGAAGACAAAACACTTTTCAAGAGGGTGACTTACGAGTCTATGATACTTGCAATAATTTGGGTCATCAGTTTTTCCAGCCTCATCGGGTCGTTTCATCTCTGGCAACTCAATGAGCTTTAGCTCAACCAATTCCTCAAAAATTTCAGGAACATTAGAATCCAGAAAAGGGTATTCCTTTTCTTGCATCTCTCTCAGGGTTAGCTTTCGGTTTGAATGCTTTTGAAAAGTCGTCTTTACGCTTTGCTTCCTACTCTCCTTTGCAGTAAACTTCACAGGCGACCTATTGACATTTATGGATTCTTTGTTGTCATTTCTGGGCACAAATTTGCTCCATTTCTTGGGTTCCTGTTTGTCCTTTCCTTTGCGAGAATCGTGAACCAGCATTCCATCCTTTCCGGCAGAAGACATGCTCAACTCCATATCATGAGCACGAGTTGCTAGATCTTCAAAAGACTTAGGTTTGATCCCTTATAGGATGTACAGAAGCCCACAGTGCATCCCTTGGATATACATTTCTATAGCAGAAGCTTCGCTAAGTTTGTCTTTGCAATTAAGGCTCGCATTTCTCCATCGATTTATGAAGTTGGTAACAGGTTCATCTTTCCTTTGGCAAGTATTTGTGAGTTTTACCATGCTCACTGTGTGCCTTGTGCTATAAAGCAATTAAGAAACTCATGCTCCAGTCGCTCCCAACTGTCAATGGAATGAGGCTCAAGGTCTGTGCACTAGTCAAAGGCATTTCCTTTCAAGGAGCAGACGAATTGTTTGACGAGATGGTCTCCATAGGTTCCAACATTATTACATGTCTCCACAAAGTGTACAACATGTTGCTTTGGATTTCCTCTGCCTTCGAATTGCTGAAATTTAGGGGGTTGATAACCGGTGGGCATTTTGAGGCCATCAATCCTTGCAGTGTAAGGCTTAGCATATGCATGGGAAGACCTTGTGGAGACTTCATACTTGTCTTTAATGGTCCCTTCGATGAACTCTTTTAACTGATCAAGTGGGATCTTCCCCTCACAGGAGACTGGCATCTCCTTGATACGTGACGCTTGGTTCATAGGATTTTCAGTCTCTCGAACTCAATGCCTTTTCCAGGTGCATGGCTAGATTCTCCACCTAGTAAACCATACATCCTATCCATTAGCTTATCGATGCGAGATTCTTGACTTAGCACATGCTTGCTCAATCTTTCAATCATCTTTGACAAACTCGTAAGTTGCTCCTCCATGAATGAAACATCAGTTACCATTGCTTGAATGACCATTGGTGATGGACTTTCGTGCAAGTTAACCTTCAAAGGGCTCATATCACGTGAGCCTTTCTTCAAGATAGAGTTCTTAGAACCAGAAAGCTCAAGTGAAGCTAAAGTCCTTTCGATCTTTTCAGCAATATTGCTTTCTCCATTCGTAACATTTGTAAAGGATCCTACTCCTCTCAGAGTTGAAGACCCCAAGACAGGAATTGATGTGGACGACACATGAAGTGTTTATTGTCCTAGCATGGTAGCCTTGCTCCTCGTAACAACACCAAAACACCCAAAGGTAACACCAAGAATTCCCTCCAATTCAGCAGAGAACTTGGAGTCAGTAGCATTGGAGAAAGTTGATAAGGAATTTATCTTCTTGGAAGCCATTTGAATGTTCTTTGATGCTTGAAATTGAGATGAGAGGTAGAGGTTATCCCACTGGGCGTGCCAGAACTTGTAGACGATAAAATTCGTATCAGGAAAATAATAATCGAGAATGAAATATCGCAATAATCGTAGTATTTGATTTCAATATGCGATTGTTACAATCTCTATAAATCCTCCGATTCGCCTTTTCAAGTATAAATTCAAGGGCTCTTGTGCTTGTTCTTGAATTTGAAGTTTGTTCTTCAATCCGATCTTGAATCTTGATTTTGTTCTTGTTCTTGATCTCGTTCTTGAGCTTGTTCTTGAGTTCAAGAGCTTTTAAGCTTGTTCTTGGACTTGAATGTTTGAATTCTTTAATTTGTAGATAAATTTGTGGCGTTTGATTCACGAGCTCTCTTTAGCGTTTCTTGTTAGAATTCTTCCTCCCTCTTTGAATTATGAAGACCTCTATTTATAATTGTAGAATAGAGGAATTATAATAGGAAAAACTTCTCTTTAGCCAATCAGATTTAAGTGACATGACATATTGAGCTTTAATAAAATGAGCTTGTCATTTTGACACATGGCATGATCTTATTGGATTCTTTATTTGACTTGGCGTAACACGTCATTTGACACGTGGCACCAAGATGGGCGCTTTTTTGTTTGAGTTGACGTGTCACATCATTTGACGCATGGCGCCAAGATGGGCCCCTCTTTGTTCGACTTGGCGTGCCACATCATTTGACACATGGCGCCAAGATGAGCACTTCTTGGATGAAATAATATTGGGCTTATTAATTTGGACTCTTTTATTGTAGCCCAAATCAATTAACATGAGTTTTACTTAAATCCGTATTTATTGGACTCAAATGATTAACCCAATTATAGTAGTCCAACATATTTATTTGAACTAATATATTTATGAATTTAATATAATTCGAATCATTTTAAAATTTATATTTAATAAATTTCAAATGATTACAACTAGCAGAGATCCCACCAGAATGATTGAAGGGGCTTGGCACCTAGATCATCCAGGATGAAGATTAAACTATCAGCAGTGGAGAATGAGAGTCACATGATTTGTTAGACAAGTATCAATTTTGTTTGAAAGCTTATTTTTTTCTTGGATTAGTATGGTCTACTTTCCAATTCAGATTGTTAGATTGTGTGCCTAAGGCCTACCAGATCCAATTATCTGCAGTGTATGACAATGCAAGTATTTGGTTATTTTGCACTAGAGTTTTGTTGTGCTTTATACAATACTAAGGGTTAATGTTGCGTGCCAAAGAAGAAAAAGTAAACTCCTAACATTGAAAATATATTCATCCACTTTCAAAACTTTTATTAGATTTAGAACTCCTTTAAAATTCATTCTACATTAAATTTGTTATAATACATCTAAGTTAAAATTCCAGATTTCAAAGTCCTAATACATACGAAGAGTCAATCTTCACATTATCATAATTATTTTACACAATATAATAATCCTAAAGGTCATTTTCTGAAAATTTTAAAATATTATTATTTTACCTCTCATGGTAGTTGCTTCGAGTCATATTTGCTCCACATGTATGATTGATTTTGGAGTTTACATGAAAAGTTGAGTCATTCAAGAGTTTTTTAAGTTTTATAGGCTTAAATTATTCAGAAGTGATTTTTGGTACTAATCGAAGCTACGAGTTAGGATGTAATTGAAATTGCTCTAAAATATGAAAATAGGTCTAGGAGTGTCATCATTTTCAGGTTTGGAGTTGCTTTTTTGGATTTAAGGTCCTAAGTTGGAAATTAGAGTTAAATTGTATCAAGGTTTGACTTTGGTCAATATTTGAATTTGGATGCTTAGATTGAATTTTTGATGATTCCATTTTACTGAGGAGGTGATTTTAGACCTAAGATGAGCTTCGTTTTATTTTTCAAAGTTTTGGAGGAATTTTAATCTTTTTTAGCATTAAGTATGTTTAGTTGCAAATAATCAAATTTTAGGTGAAGGAGACCTCGGATTTGATTTATGATACTTTCATTGAGTCCGAAATATCAAATTTAAGAGGACAATATAGTTGCTTTGTGCATACGAGATTCTACACGAATCTTGAGGGTCAGATTGAAAACTTTGAGTTTGAGAAGTTGCTACCTTTTTATGCAGATCCCTTTACACTTTGCATTCATGTCCTTGTTCTCGTCTTCACGATGAGTACCCTCCTTGTGCTCATGGTTGATGTCGCTCAAGAATACTCTTCATGCAAGTCCAGAAAGTAGGTGATCATCAATTAGTATACACTCAACTAGGAGTTAGGGTCAATCTCACAAGAAATGTAATTCATCAATTTGAGCAAGGAAGTGAAATCGTGAACTAATTGTCTTATAGATTGGAGTAAGGAAGCGCTATTGTAATTAAAGTGATTAAGACAACAATTAAGAATAATTTTGAAATTGGCAATAACTTAAAACTGATATGTCAACATAGAGTTAATTCAATCAATGGAAAATAGCTCGAAAATGGGTATACTTGGGTAGTGATTTAGAAATATAGGTCCAAGGTACTGATTATAATGGTCCATTATCAATAAGTTGACTAGATTAGCTTGTGATTACAATTATTTTGCAATTAATTACTGCAATCCACATGATTTCTCTCTAATCTCATGCGCATAACAAATCATAACTATTCTTTTGCCTTAGCCAGCTAACCCCTTTCAAGCATCAACCATAGCAAAAACTTATTCTAAAACTATCATGCATTCCTTCATCTTTAATGTTCAATTTAATGTAATTGTAAAAGATCTAAGCTACATCTGAGTTTGCAGCTTCAAGCCATAGGTGAACATATGACAAAAAAATATGATTCCATATCAAATCGACCAAAATTACATCAATTAACAAGGACCCATCATAAAAAACACTGTCAATTAGATAACTCACCCCGAAGCAATGTGTGTTTAGCCTAACATAGTAAAATAGAGATGAAAACTGTTGGGATGTGGAGCCTGATTAATATGTAGATGTACTATTTATATATTAACGATCTCGCCGTTCAACCTCGGCGGTGAGGTTGCCGGGGGTGTGGGGGGCGGGAGCCCCCCACCCGAAGGCGGGGTTCAGGGCGGAGGCCCGACCCGAATTTTAGGCTGTACTATTTTTTTATTATTCTCCGTGTATTTTGTAACAGTGTTATTTTATTAATATAAATACTGCATCACCGTGGAGGTTACCTTCACTAGGTGTTACCACGAAATTACTTTCTCTCTCTTAGGTTTACTAAAACTGTCTTGATTCTTGAATTGTTCTTCGAAATCACCAAGTGTTGTTGTAATCGATCCTAACAAAAACTACCCAATTGTTCATCCATGGTTGCAAAAAATCTGAATGTAACAAATGAGAAGGATGAACTTTTGAATATCTCTATCCAAAATTCTACTCCCAAGTACAAACTAAGTCTCAATTGAAAGATTCTATTCTTGGAATAGTAAGTAAAAAGCTGGCAAGTGAAGTGTATTTAATTCTCCACAAAATTTTTCTTTATATACTTGGAATCCTAGACTTTAAAACACCTCACGTGCCCATTAAACAATGTATGTTAGACTCACCACATTGCCGAATGACTACTTTGTCTCCCTTCTGCTCTGGATTTCCTTCGATCTATTCTGAAATGATAGACAGAGTCATGTTAATCTGTATACTTGATTTTGTGATGCAGTAAATATTTTCCGTTATCGTTGATTGAACTCATGGAGTTTTGTTCATGTTATGCTTTTGTAAAGTCCGGCGATCTCGATTAATATTGCCAACTACACTCTGTGAAGCGCGGAGTTACCATTCCATCACTAACTTGACATCATCCTATGGGGTTTGGCTTCTGGAAAATTAGGCGATCCGACAACCTCTTTGGTGATGTGCCAATTTGCATCTAGGATCCACATTATCTCACTTTTTATACGTTTTCATTTATTTTGATTTGTTTCTTCTTCAGTTGTTCTCAATCCATCCTTGCTCAAACATTGTATTTCACATGAAATTTGACCAATCTTTTGGCGATAGTAATGCATTGAGGACATGTTTTAAGAAATTTAAGCTTATTTTGAATCCAAATCATAAACTTATAAGTACCCCAAACTTAGACTTTTATTTGTAATCAATCAAATAAAGCACCAAATAATGCAAAAAAATAATGCCTACAAATAGTGTCCCAAGAGTGTAACATGCAAATGACCACAAAGCTTCTATTCACCAATTATGTGATTAAAATCCTCAAGTGGTGACTAACGAGCTTCAATGCAAAGAGATGCTCGCACATGCACTCAAGGTGGTAAGTAAATGCTCAATAATGAATCTTAGTGCCCTCACATCATGGATGATTCCAACACAGGCAGGATTTTGCACTTATTTTTCTTCCTATAAATCAATCAACTCTTAAGCTCACAATGAGAATGACATGCACGATCTTTCCCATAAGTTTGCCCTTATTGTCCACCAATCAAAGATTTAACGACACTTAACTATGGATCAAAAGGACTTTGTTAAGGCTTGTAGTGCAAGCTTAGGAAAGTTAGGAAAATATTTGAATCAAAGTGGCCACACCCTCTATGAACTTTTTCTTTTTTAATTTTCTCTTCCACTTCATCTCTTACGCCCAATCTAATGGCATATTTCAACTTTAACCTCTTTTCTTCTTAATTCCCCAATTCTCATGTCCCAATTTCCTACTTTCTAAATTTGGAGGATCCTACTTTGCATATTCTTTTGTCTTTTGCTCAAGTTTCTTTCATTTTTCTTTTTTTTTAGCACATGTTTATCCACTCTTTAACTTTTCCAAGCCAAACCTTCTCATGGTTTATCCTAAGGTCAAACGGGGGACATCTTGGGATACAATTTTGCATAATTTGTTTAATTTTGGTTCATGTGTGCCTTAGAACACTTCCCTATTAAGTCCATTGAGTACCTTAATCAGAAGACTAACTACGCAAGTTCTAGACATTAAGATACATGCAATTCAAGTAAGACTCGCCACACTAGGCAATTCGAATTCAGAGAACTAACACCAACCTGACAGATTAGTTTGAATGTAGTTATTATAGCATAACCAAGCTTGATAATTAATTAGCCACAACAAAGTTCTTTTGATCCATGCATGGACCATTTTCACTTGAGATGGACTAATAAAATATTTACAAACATGTTTCTGCTAATGCGCTATTCAAGCTAATGATGTTGATGATCAATACTTAAATTTTTCAAAGAGAGACAACATGATTACCAACCAGATTTTCACATATGCAAAGGATTCCACTATCACAAATGAGAGAATTACACTAAATAAACATTGCACAAACTTAAACAAACACAAATGGATGTAAACTACTACATCATCACTCATTTATTTACAGCCCAAAATGTCAAAACTCAATAATTATAGACCAAAAATATTGGTTAAAGCATATAAAGGAACTACACACATCTACAAAAGAAGAAGCATTATTCATAATGCTAGAAATAATAAGCACAAATGAGGAAAAAGGAGTGAAAATCCTTATGAATAAAGACTTTGGAGGCTGCATAGTTATGGTGGGCTCATATGAGGCATTAGTTCCCAGTGTAATGCCAACCTTCAGTGTAGAAGATGAAGGGGTAGGAGTGACCTCTAGTGGTAGGGTGGGAGTAACCCGAGAATCCACTAGGCTTATACAAAATTTAGTAAAAGGTATGGATTCACTAGACTCAATCATAGATGTGTCACTTAGCAGCCGCTCGAACTATATATTTCTCCGAATCTACTATATTCTCATAGGGGTCTCCCTCACCTCATACCGCATTATCCCCAAAGGAATCCTTATATGTCTTCGGTGTTTTAACTATATGCTTACCCATAAGTCATAGTTATATTGAGAGTAGATGTAAGAATCTCTAGCCCTGTACGCACTACAAGAAAAGAGACTTTTAACGACCATTTCTTAACGACGAGAAATGAATCCGGTCGTTATAAATACACTTATAATGACCAAATTCTTTTCCGGTCGTTATAAATTTACTTATAGTGACCAAATATTTTTCCGGTCGTTATAAATATACCTATAGTGACCAAATTTTTTTTCGATCGTTATAAATATACTTATAGCGACCAAATTATTTTACGGTCGTTAAAAATATACTTATAGTGACCAATTTGTTTTCCGATTATTATAAATACACTTATAGCGACCAAATCTTTTTCCGGTCATTAAAAATAAATTTTAATCTATTATTAACGAGGGGACAAATTTAATTTTTAAAAAGCATACCATGCCATTGTTAAAACATATTAGTTAGTGTAAAAATATGTTTAACTAATATGAGAATAAAGAGATCAGACCAAATCATGTTATAAGTGTAACAAGTGGTGTTTTGTTAATCATTCTGATAAAAATACTCCATCTTTTATAATTTTGCTTATTTCATAAAAAAAAACTTTAATAAAAAGAAAAAATATTAATTTATTATTTTCTAATAACTCTATCCATCATTTGTATTATATTCAATTATATAAAGTTTTGAAATATTATAAAAATATTTAGTTACAATCTTTTTGACATAATTTTTTTAACTTAAATATTTTCTTGATATAGTTTTTATATATGTTTTTATTTTGAGAGACAATTTATTCATCTTTACTTGACATTTTTAAAGATGCAAGATGAAGTAGGTCAAAACAAAAAATTAACAATAAAAGTAATAATATTAAATATATAATTATGAGCTTATGAGATTAATTTAAGGTTGAAAAGTTAAATAAATTTGGTCGTAAGTAATTTTCTCAAGAGGAAAAATGTTTCTCCACTTGCAAATTACCTCAATCAATAAATTTAAGAATCAGTATCCAGTAATAATGTTTCTTCTAATAAAAATATATATTGTGCTGATTTTTTTTTTCCATTATTGGTTGTGAAACCAACAAGTGTATACAAAGAAAAATCATTTGTTTAAGTTAGAAAAGTATAACGTGAAATTTTACAAACAGAAAATTTAAAAACTTTACATGACATATAATCAATAACTAATTAATTAAGAAATCGTGATTTTTTTATTATTTAAAATTTAAGATGATATAATTGATTTGTATCTTCATAATAATTTTAATGATGTTGAATTATTTATATTAGGTGAATACCATTAGTATAAAAAGTGAAACTAAAAGAAGTTGGGGGTTTTATCCATGAAGCAATGTGCAAAAAGTCAATATCTTAAGGTGCAAAATACAAAACAAACAATTTTAAGTCTAGAACTAGGAAGCTAAACTTTCTTTTTATATGGTTGTGAGAGCAGAAACAAATTTTATATTTTATTGTAGTTAATCTTTGATTTTGCGAAAAAGAAAAAGGAATATAATAGTTATTAGGAGTATTATTAATAATTTTACATGAAGTTTTTATACTTGTTTTTTGAAAGGTCATGCAGTTTGAAGAACTCATCCTCAGAAAAAGTGTAAAGAAGTATAAGCAACAGAAAATTTTGAAGCACAGGAAGAATGCATTTCATATTTCAAAAATTGTTTTAAAGAATTCTAGTTTTTATTTTATCAAGAGTTAAAAAATATAATATTATATAAATTTGTATGTCTATATTTTTGTAACTTTACGCAATATCATTCTTTGTAGTGAACTATGAAGTTTTATATGAATATAAAAAATTTGTATATTTTCATATGTGCATGTTTTTGTATGTTTCTATGTGTAAATCCATACGTAGTTTGTACTTTTGCTGATTTGATTTATGGTTATAATTAAGGTTTTAATAACTAAAATAGAAGAGAGCCTTGGAGTAACTGGTAAAGATGTTGTAATGTGACCAGAAGGTCACAGGTTCAAACCTTGGTAACATCATTTGGTAGAATTACAAGGTAAGACTACTCTACAATTGATTCTTGTGGTTAGACCCCTCCTCGGAAGTGTATCGGGCTTGCCTTTTTGTTTTTAATAGCTAGAAAATCAATTAGTGAAGGAAAAATTTGGTTGCTACAGAAAAAGTATAACAACAGGATTTTTATCGTCGTTAAAGCTTTTTTAACGACCAAATTTAATTCGGTCGTTAAATTTTAACAACGGAATTTAATTCGGTCATTAACTTTTAACGTCGGAGCTACTAACGACCGGTGACGACGGGATTTTTATCGGTCGTTATTGACTAATAACAACCGGATTTATACTTTTAACGATCGAATTTTCCCTCGTTAAAGACCTATTTTCTTGTAGTCCAATCGACACCTCTATAAATCCCCTTAAATATGTAATATTAGTGGACCTTAGCACATCCACCTCATCTCTCAATGCAATAATATCGACCTTCAAGGACATCACATCAGCACTAGCCTTGCTTTACTTTTCATAATCTACTACTCGAATAGTGAGATAGACAAGTCTAAATTTGTACTCCTTTACGAGCTGCCTTTAGTCCTTCATTTCTACCTTAATAAGAGAATGTGAGGCGTTGATAGCCTTATTAATCAAGCTTGGGATAGAAGCCTCAACCGTTGAAACTCAAACATCATCAAATTGGGTAAGGCAACCTATCTGATATATGGCGACGTGAGTCAAAGAAGGTGAAGGAGTAGGAGTGAGTGTAGGTGTAGAAGGGGGTGCTAGGGATATACCATAAGAAATTTGAGTAGTGGGACTGACCTATTTGGTAATAGACTCTAAATACTTGACATTAGCCATTGGTCTAGTATCAACTGGGCATTCTTCTTCCTCTCATTCGCATACCTCATGCAGTCAGCCTCAATACACCAAATGTCTAGAGAGGATGACAGAGTGCTTTTGATTCAATTTTCTAGATAAAAGGAACTCCATCATTTCGAAAAGGGTTGTGATCAACACTAAAAAGAGAAGTGAAGTCTAATGATATTCGGCCCTCATTAATATCTCCGGTGCAATGATCGAACCCAAATTAAATTCCCAACGATCCATGTTGCACCTAACTAATGTTGTTTTCAGGTGATAGAGTATAGTTACATACTTGGAGGACATAAGATAATTGCTAATCAAACCATAGAAATATTGAGTCGCAACATTAATATCCTTCTTCTCAATAATTGCCCCCTTACGCGCGTAATGGGGGAGTACTATCAGATAAAAGTAGGGCCGACCCTCCCTTCAGATCATCTAGTGTGTAGATTTTGATTTTATCTACCAAAGAGTGGTGGGTATAGACTGAACATTCCAAGAGGTCAGTAATAATTATCTCATTTTATGGGACTTTCTTGCCATGAAACTTGATCTCATCGACCATCTTAAACTCATTTGTAGCCTTGCCATTCAAAATCAACTAGGCATAGACTTTGTTGAACTCTCTAACCCAAGTGGAGACATATAGATCATGGGGTTTTGTGAATTGTTCAAATCCATGATACATACGGTCTACTATATGTCGAGTTATCTGTCAAATACCCTATCAGTAGATAACTACTTCTCCTCTAAAATAGTTTGCAACCCGGTAGCCTTTGGTCTTTGTAGACTACAACGTGCATTGACTTGTGCAATCTTGTGGGGACCCTGAATCAGTGGGTCATGTGTCTCCTTAGGCCTCGTTTCTGTATGGTGATCTTCGATGGTGGGTTTTGTGATGCTAGATCATCATTTGGTGTTTTGGACCCCCTTTCTTCTTCTTAGAATCCTATCCACTTAATATTATGGGATCCTTCTTTGTCACTACCATGTTTACCCTCAGCCTCAAATGCCTTATTGTTTCCTTTGACCCACACCTTTTTTCGGGGTCTAGTAGATGTTCTTTATTGTGCAACTTACTTTGAAATGATCATACCCTTTTGTTTCCATTTTGATAGGTTCTTAGGAAATATACCCTTTAGTCTACGCTTGTCTACAAAGGAAGAAATAACAGGTCGTGAGTGAAGAGTATGTATTAGATAAACCAAACAAATTGACTTGAAAATGAACAAGGAAGTCAGAGATTGATTAGCCTACCTAACAAACTCAATGAGCCATTCAGTGAATTAAGTTATCTAAAATACCACTCACAAATGAAATCGAATGAATTTATAGAATTTCAAAGAAAAAGAGCGAGCAAATGGTGAAATCGTCACACCACCAAATAACTTTGGGAAGCCAAATGACCATAGCCCAATGTGACAGAACAACACACAACAAACTATGAAATTTTAGCAATCAATTCTAACAATTGGCGATGCACTTAATTAATTTGGCTAGCTAATGAAAGGTCCTCTACAATCCTATTACATCCCTACCCTGTAATTTAAATTAATACTATCAAATACTCATTTAACATGGTAAAAACAACAAGAGCAATATTTATGAAATTTTACCAGGCCTTAATTAAGATATTGAGGTACTCAGACTTGCCCCTTAATCCACAAAATTCAACAAAATTATGAATTTTCCTGTAAGAAAGATATCACCCGCTCTATCATCGGACCAATTCATGTTATCTTTTAGAAATGGGTTACTCAAAATTCACCCAGTCACAACTTGAAACAACAAGACAAAATACAATCAAATTTTAAGCATGCTAATAACTAAGAAATACATCATAAAATCACACAAATAAATATCGATGTTTCCACTTAAATAATTAAATTTCCATTAGTCGTTGCAGATTCAATATAATTAGATTCAATCACACTAGTCATACTTCCCCATAATCCACATAATTTAACAAAACGATGAAGTTGTCCTTAAGAAATATGTCACCCAATCCATCATCAGGCTAATTCAAGTCATTTAGTTAGAAATAGGATACTCAAACTTCACACAATCACAACCCAACACAACAAGACAAAATATAATCAAATTTCAATCATGCTCATAACCTAGACACAAATCATAAAACCCGGGAATAGTTATCGAGGTTGCTGCTCAAATCAAATCAAATTTCTATTAGCTATTGAACACTCCTAAAAATTAGACTCAATCAAACCAGAAGGCTTCGAGACATCCTAAATACATGGCATCCCTCACACAACCGAGTTCAATTCTTGCACTCAAAACCCTAGGTTGCCTCATAACAGTTTTTTTTTTATAATTTTTTATACCTGATACATGCGCTCATTGACTTGCGGGTTCTTTTGCTTCTTGAATTCGATTCTATATTTTTTTATTTGATGGTATGAAAAAGTTTTATTTTTGATTTTTATTTCAACTAATAATTTCATTGTACTCAAAATGAAAAGAAAGAATTTGTTTGGTATAACCCACGATTTTTATAGACATTATAAAGAGGCCCTAATGACTATAAAACCTATTAAAGTTTTACAGTATGATGTTTGGTTTTTCACGGCCTAGCCTTACCTATCGTCTTTTTTGGAATAAATATCAGCAATGGAGTTCATCCTATGATAAACTAAATTATAAATTAAAAAATTATAGAGCTATGATACAATAAAACACGAATAAACAAAATGTTGGTTTGCATCGTACTAGTCTCTACTTGGGGTTATTACTCATTTTTGTACTTGCTATTTTATTTTTCAATTAGTTCTTCAAATAAAATAAAGAATCAGGACCCTGATCAATAATTTAATCATGAACCAATCCACTCAATAACAAAGCTGAAACATGTATAAATGGCTCCATTCAAGCACAACACTATTCAATTGAACTTCTATTGTTCATTGGGTTTACTAGGATGAGGCAATTAAGGTAACCCACATAAATTTAAACAACCCTAAGGTCTTAATTAATAAATTTACCGATCACATGTCTGACAACATCTATACAATTTCAATACCTTCCCATTGTAGAGAAAATTTAAAAGCAAGAGTAAGCAAACATACATGACATGAAGATTTATTGATAAAACCTAGAAAAAATCGAATGAAAAAATAGCAAAGCAGTATGATGATAATAATGAAGGAGAAAAGAATGCTTAAGTGTGTGGGAAGTGAAAGTTGAGAGAAAAAAGGGATTAAAGAAGAAGAAGGTGTTTAGGGTAAGTTAGATCGACGAAAGCTGAGTAACTGTGCCAACTCATTTGATTAGACACTGAATAAGTTCTGGCCCACCAAATTTACCAGTGTTTCCAGATGAGCTTATGCTTCAAAAGGCGGGCTTACAAGAAATTTTCCACTATGATTGGCAATGTGCTGAATGCAATTTTGTCACCAAATATTATAGTATTTATAAATGAACATTATTCCTTACAAAAGCAAAATCAATCTAGCTCACATAATATAGTCGATAATGCATCAAATAGGCTTGAGCTTATTGAATTTCTATTCTTCTCTATTTGACTCCTTACCTGCACATCCAACACATATTATTTGAAAAACAACTAAATCATTGAATTGCCTTCCAAAAAGTATCTTATTTAAATTCATGGCACAACATAGTCAATATTTTCAAAGATCATTCAATTACATAACATAAATCACTTTCACACTTGGAGGCCTCCCAAAATATAGCTCCAAATGCTTACTATTGACCATGAAATGCTGTCCATTGATGTTCTCAATCTTAATAGTACCACTAGTATTGACATGACTGACTCCAAATGACCTAGACCGCTTGGATTTCAATTTATTCAGAAATAACCTCAACCTTGACTTATAAAGCAACACCAGATCTCCCTCATGGATTTTTTTCATGCAATATGATTGCATCATGCCAATTCTTCATATTTTCTTTGTATAATTCTTAAACTTTCATAATCTCTCCACAAGAATTCACCAGTTTTGTGTAACTTACTCAGTCATGCATTCAATTCTTTAGCCTAATCCAAGTTCAATTTCTTTAATGCCCACAATGCTTTGTGTTCCAACTCAACTAGCAAATGGAAAACTTTTCCAAGGACTAATTTGTATGATAAAATCCCAATTGGAGTCTTAAATTCAATGTGGTAGGCCTAAAATGAAACATCAAGCTTTCTAGATCACTCGATTCTATTAGCGTTAATCATCTTGGCCAGAATGTCTTTGATTTCTCTATTGGATACCTCACCTTGTCCACTAGTTTGTGGATGATAAGGAGTCACGACCCGGTGCTTGACACCATATACTTAGAAATAAAGAAAATATGCGATTACAAAAATGAGAACCACCATAACTTATGATAGTACGTTGAGTGCCAACCCCCCGAGTAAAAAAGAACCACTTCAAAAAATTAATGATACTTTTCCATTATCCATCCATTTAGACATGTATTCAAAAAAAACTAAGATAGAGTTATTCATAAAGGAGCTCACAAAATGGTCCCATGAAACCAATTCCCCATACATCGAATTGTTTAATCTCAAGAATAGGAGAAAGGGAAATTCATGCTTATGACTCACATTACCGTGTGTTTTGAATTATCTCTTGATACGAGAATTTGTATCATGAAACATTTTAGGCTAGAAGTAACCACTTTTCAACAGTTTCAAGGCCGTTCAAATCTAGTTATGGTGACCACCCATTAAGGAAGCATGACATTATATAAGTATCTCTTTAACCGAAACTTCTGGAATGCAACTTCTTATAATGGGGTCAGCACATTCTGTAAATAAAATGTGTTCATCCAAATAGTATTGTCATAACCCAGACCTAGGGTCTAGGAGTAATATGATGACTGGAAACTCTAGAGTTCCCAAATAAGCCTCAAAGTATCCTCATTCACATTATCGGTTTGGAAACATATGATGAAGTAATAAACACATAGTTCTAATGGATGGGAGAGTAGAACTCACACTATGGGGATGTTATAGGGATAGGAATTATAATGTCCATATAGCATATAACACATAATAACTAAGGGGCGGGTAAATATGCCTCACGCTATGAGGATAGAACGAGACTTAGGACTTTCCACATTTTCACATTATATCATCAACAAACATCATAATATCCATATTTAATAGATAACCATAAGCAAAATCTCCAAATAGAAAAACATAGCATATATCCGTACAGGAGTCTACATGTTATCCAATAATGCCTCTAAGTTATAGAATAGGATGGGGGCCATGTCTCGGGCTTACCCTCCAAATAAATGAAATATAAGTGGAATTAACATGATAAGGTAGATCGATGGTGGCTTGTCCATGAATGATATGACTCACCATAACACTTTCACAATCCGAACTAGCAGTCAAAAGGTGGATGGATATAGTCTCCGGTCCCTACATGGTTAGATCATGTAGGCAAAAAGATTGCGTTAGTAAGTTTGAATGTATTAAGTATGCAAACATCCAATGTATATGAACTCATTAAACCTGCATTCAATGTTAGATGACAAGTGCACATATATATAGAAAACAATATATAAATAAGGAAGATTAATATATCAATATACCATGAAATCCATGATGCATGCAACGCCAAAATGCTTCAACGTAGAGGGGACGAGACCTCAATCGACATATAAGACCAAGCGACCTATTACTTGGAATCCTGATGTCTTCCTCACACCAGATAAGAGGTGATCTACTTGCCAAAGATAGTCCATACTTCTCTTTACTGGCCTCCTATTTCAAAGAAGTAACCTTCCTTATGGGCCTCTCATTTTAGATAGGATTTTATTCATATCAAAGTTGTAATCATACCTTACGGGCCTCCCATTTCAATTAGGGTTACCATAAAAAAATACTTATGGTGGCACATAGTTATGGGACTTGGGTACTGGACCCTTGGAGATAGCCCCCTCCCACAAGTCCGCTCGGTTCTAAGCATCATCCTATAAGAATACATATACGTATACATGCTTTCAAAAGAGGCACAAGTCTTTTGAAATCATTTTAATGCATACGTAGGCTTAAAAACAAAACATTCTTCATAATCATTCATACTTGGGCTACAAAGCCAAATCATACTTCAATTCAAACCTTCATGCATAGGAATAGATAATTCATATATATCAAAGTGGCATAAACAACTAGAGTTGCTCAAAGAGTCATATCATAGATATTTATGTGATCACATTCTTGTCATAATCATATTCTCATCAAAATCATGTTCATAAACATAATTGGGTCATAGCTCACTTCATAATCTTCATAAAATCCAATTGTCATATATGCATATGCCATGAATGATGTGAGATTAGCATGGGATATAGAGATTCAAACTTAAATCAGTAATAGAATATGAAATTCAAGTAAAACCACATTTAAATCACAATTTAGATTATCCATACTTAAATAATTTTAAAGGGGATATACATATTCATATCATCATAACATCAATGCAATCCTTCGTATTAGGGGTAAAATCACTTCAAAAACAACAACTAAACATAGCGCATATCTCAATTGAATCAAATAAACAATAATCTAAAAAAACCCATGTTAAAAGAAAGCTCAATTTCATAAATCAAGGAGTAAAAGAGTTTGGAGTTTTCATGATTAAAGGGACCATGAATCAATCCCACATACCTTAGCTAATAAGAAGACTCAAGAAGAAATTTATTGAAAAAGAAGACCCTTCCTTAAGCTCCAAGCTAGTTTTTGAAGGCTCACTTGAGAGGAGTTCTTTTGATGAGAGTTTGAATATTCTAAGTGTACGAAATTAATTTGAATGCAGATATAAAAATATAGGTCTTTTGATAGGTTATAAAGTCATAAATGACCTTTAGGAATAGCAAAAATTATGAGAAAATCACTAATGAAATGAAATTCATAAAGTTTCTAGGGGTCCTATAGGGAGTCTCACAGATCATGTAGGTGTCACACGGATCGTGTGGCCTTCCGTGTGACTTCACTTAGAAAAATTCTTCACTGATGAAGTTTCGAGATGATGATTCCATTCTTAGAAAAATTTTATGCTAATACCCTTACGGGCCACCACATGGATCGTGTGGTGTCACACGACCCGTGAAGGGGCTCGTGTGTGAAGTGCCTTAGCCAAAGTGTGACTTTCAAGGTGAAGGATCCTCCAAAGCCACCATACGGCCAGTGAAGTTCCACACAAGCCGTGTGGTGCTCAGTGAGGAATGCCTTGGTCTTGTACTCTTAACTTTAAGCCAAGCACTCTACATACAAGGCCAAGGGCTACCTCAAGGATCCTCCACATGGCTAGTGAAGCTTCAGACTACCCGTTGAGGTGCTCTTGTGGTGTCACCTTCATTAAAATCTTTTAGGAACCAAATTCGATGCACCATTAAGGCCTTACAAAGTTTGGGCCCTTATAAGTACAATTTCACATCAATGAAAAATTACTTTTTTTTATTTGAAGTCAACCATCAGAGGCACAGTTCCACATACCATATAGTTTGCATAATTAGCATACCATGGTGTATAGTTTCTTTAAATGGGAAACAAAGACTAATTCAAAAAGGAATCCTCAATATCTAACCCCTTGGATATATTGACATTAGAGTTCAGGTGGGAGAGATGGTCAAAGTCTTTATTTTCACAACCCTTCTGATCTTTAACTGTAAAGTAAAATTCTTTGATGAGAAATATCAAACGAATCGACTATGATTTTGCCTCTTTCATGGACATTAGTGTAATGACCCTCCAGGTTATTTCTATGTTTCCATGATTATTTTAACAGTTTAAGAACGTGCAAAATGACCTTGGGTCATTTTTGACTTGTTGGTACTATTGTTGTGGTTGTTGGATGATTCATTTGTGATTTATGTAGTTTTTTGAGCTAAATAGATGGTTATAAGTGTAAAATGAGTTTTCTGGTAAAGTCCTCATAAATCGCAACAGAGTGAAATTCTAATGGTTCTATTAGCTCCAAAATGGCCAAATTAGGCGAGAAGTATGGTTGGACAGAGTCTTGGGGTTTCAATATGTATTTAATTGGGAATTTTCAAAAATAATTTAAAAAAGAGCTAAAAAGTGGTTTTTGATGATGACCTAGGTAAACATGCTCAAAAGGAAATTTTGATAGAGCGGTCATCTGTGGTACATTGAATATAATCTTAAATGACCTTTTGTTGGATGGAGAGGACATTCGGATGCATTTTGACCCCTTCAGTTCTTTTAGTTAAAATTAGCCGGAAAGAAGTGAGATCCTCATTCTATCCTAAAGAGCTCCATTGGAAATTTCAACCACACTATTGGATTCAAAACATTAAAATTAGTTAGGTTACATAGTTTGCTTGCATAAAACAGACATCGGATGGACCCAGAATACCCCAATGATGTTCGCGAAAGGCATGTGTTAGGAGATGGCAACCTCTATTTAAGGTTGTCCGTGAATGAAAAGACAAAAGAGTTGCAAAAACCATAACTTTTGATGTATATATATACCCAAATTGCAATTGAAAAGGGAAAATTGTACAGAATTTTGTGAGGAACGTCATGGGGACCTCGGATTTCAGTTTTGGCTCATATTTTGAGGTAAAATAACTATTTTGCTATGTATGTTATCATAAATTGTTGAAAATTTGTGTTTTAATTTGTTAGCCATTTCTTATCAAAATTAAGTGAAATTTGTGTGTAAACTGTGCTACTTTTTAAGATGCACATTGTGGTATATTTGGACATTTCTAATTTGGTCATAATTTTGAGTAATCTTAAGAGAAAGCTGTTGTACATTATATATATTTCGATAAGAAATGTAACTCTATTTTTGGACTGTTTCTTAGTGTTCCGAGCCTCACATTGAACTTAATTTCTACCTTTAGACTTGGGGTGATGTAGAGAACATTTTATGAGGGTTGTTCAGTATTTCAGGCATGGACCCCATTTTTCCCTATTTTAGTCACAACTAATGTATTTTCCCCAGTTTCTTAAGATATTATGGCCAAAACAGTCATATTTATATTGAGACTCATGTTTTGACAATTGAGCATCATTTGAAGGCGATCGGAAAGGAAAAGCTTGTTTGGATTGATCTAAAGTGCGTTGATTCTCCTTCTAGGTACGTTAGGCTTCTCCTTCCCGTAAAATTGAGTTGAAATATGTGGTGAATATCTATATATGGACTTTTTTGAGTGCAGAGGCATAGTTCAGCAGTATGTGGTTGGTGCGGAATGAGTATTTTATATTATATGCTTTACTTGTTGTTTAGATCCTATTGTTGAGTACCTACTGTTTTTGGTACTCACCCCCACTTCTACATAGGTGTGTAGGTTGTGAGCGTAGCTTCCATCCTTTCAGATCGAGCTTCCTAGATTTTCAAGAGACATCAGATTATCCGTTTTGGAACTCGTAGAGTCCCTATACTTTTATCTTATCTTCTATTTGAGAAATAATACTAAGATTTGCATTTCCTTCCTATTGTACTTAATATTAGAGTCTTGTACATGTGACACCAGTCTTGGGATGATTTTATAGACTTGATATTCTAGTGCTTGTCCTTATTATTTAAACTTTATTTCTTCCACTTTAGTTTTATTATTGAATTGAGCAGGTTTGGCTTACTTATCTTGGTAAGTTAGGCAAGTGTTATCATACCCATTTTTTGGGTCATGATAATATGGTATTAGAGCCCAGGTTCATAGGTCTCACATGTGTATAAACCTAGTCAAGTAGAGTCTTAAGGATCAATGCGGAGATGTTCGTTGTCGCGCTCCATTTTTCCTCACGAAGAAACGGGAACCTGGACGACGTCGTGGCAACAACTCTTTTGGGATTTTTAAAATAAGGAGAGTTGCCACCTAATGATTTGAGGTGCATTAGGACACCATTTAACCTAAAGGGAAAAACTAACCAGAGAGAGGGTAAGGGCTCAAATTACCTCGAAGGGAAGGTGTTAAGCACCCTTTGAGGTCCGCAAATGCGGGTCCCGACCGTGTCTCACATTCTATGTTGGGGTTGCAAATAAGGGTCTCTTATTTTTTTAATATAATTTCCTAAATTTAATTCTAAGTGATAAATAATAAATAACCCATCAATTAACAAATAAATGGTTGAAAGGAAATCAAATTAATCGTTTACTCGGATCAGACGCACTTGGCTATTTACCAAACCAAAGGACGGAAACCAAGGTTCCGTCCTATTAAAAGGGTCAAGTGTAGATCATCATTTCCGAGGGACCTATCTACCCCTACCCCCTCCTAAGTTTATTTTATTAATTAACCTAGAGGCGTACTAAAGAAAAATAAAAAAATACTAACGATTCCCTAAAATGCCTATCATCCCTCCTAATGTCCAAGAGGCATTGGACGTCTATTTTGGTAGGATTCTAGACTAGGTTTCCTATTGAACTTGCGTCACACAAAAGAACATTAAAGACTACAATCAGCATATAAAGTCTCACACAACCTACAAAAATAAAAACGTGCTTGAAAACAAATGATGACATGCTAGAATATAGGTCATTTACTAAGAAAAATATTTTAAGTGAAAACTTTAATCTTTAAAGCATTAATTTTTAAACATAAATTCCAAAGAATATGATTAAGTTAGAATTAAATTAAATCCTATAGGCATGCTTCTAATAATGTAGGAAAGGAAATATTATAAAGTATTAAAAATCCTAAAGGCATGTTTTCTAAAGAAAAGTTATAAAGGTATTTATTTGGTTAAGTCCTATAAGCATAATTTCTAATAATGTTAGGAGAATAGAAAAACATTTAAAGTCCTATAGGCATGATTTCTAATAAAATTATATTACTATAGGCATGTTTCTAAAACAAAAGATTAAACCTAAACATGATTTGTAATTAATTATTATAGGCATGTAAAGAGTGAAACCTAAACATAATTTCAACAAAATAGATATAGCGGAGCCTATAGACATGATATCTAACATCTAAAATATGTTTAAAACACAGAATAATGATGTTGAGAATGTTATTCCCAGGTTTTCTTGTTATTATTTTATTTTTTATTTATTCTGTTTAATCTTAGATTTAAATTTGCCTACGACCATTAGTTGAATAAAACAGATAAGAAAATAAGGAAAAGCAGTTAGCACGTAGTTTCCCTCCCCCCATTCACTATATCCCCGCTTCACTATTTTCATTACATCACAACTTAAGAAAAATAAATACAACAAATATAAAATTAAAATAAGTCTTCTAGCTCCATCGAATTCATCCCATCCCCAAGCGACTCTTCACGTCCCTGTTTTATTAGGGAACCTGTAACACAAAAACGAACCAGCAGTACCAATTGCAAAAAAACAATACTAGACATAAAATAGATGAGCGGGCAACAACAACAAAATAAATAAATAAAACTGAAAAATTACCAATTAATGTCAACTTGATCCCGAAAGTGAACAGACTTAGATATTTCAAGAATAATAATACAGACTTAGATATTTCAAGAATAATAATATAACTAATACTTTTGTGTTTAAGAGAAGAAGTATGTATATAAGAGTTTTTTTTTCTAGCAGCAGTCTTTTTCCTTGTCCTGAAGAATGTATAAACACAAGCTTTTATAGTAGGAATAAACACTCCCAAAAGGTAAAGAAAATCAATTAATATTTACCAAAAATAAATTAGACTAATCAGCTAGATTATACCAAAAATAAATTCATTAAAAATCCCCTAATACCCCCAAATCTGCAAATTTAAATATTTAAATGGTACCTTATCAAATTGACTACTTAAAATAACTATTCAAGAAAAATCTACAGAAAATCTTCCCATAAAAAAGAATAAATACTCCAAAAATATAGTTTGCAGTAAATCAAATTACCATAACAGCAGGATGTCAATCCAAGCTTACCATAAGATGAATAAATCATGCTAAAAAAAATACAAGTCCTAAATATTGATTCCCGGATTGCATTATTCCTGCTAAAAAAAAATACAAGTCCAAAATTTTGATGAAAAAATACAAGTCCTAAAATATCATTCCAATTTCAAAGGCTCAATAAATTGTATGAACATCTCCCCAACAAACAAAAAAGTTGTGAAATTTTAAGTCCAGCATACCATCGCATAATTTCCAATCAAAACGAAAAAAAAGGTGGATAATAAATATAACGAAATCAAACCGTATTTTTTTTATTCTCGACTGCAATCACCGATTCCATGGTCCGAATTCGCTTATCCGTTGTTATTATTTCTGGCGAAATGGGATGGTAGTGGTCGGAAACGGGGCTGTTTTGGTTACGTTTTGGTGAGATTTTGGGGCTGTTTGGGGTTCGTTAAGGGAGGAGAAAAAGGGTGACGGGAGGGAGGGGTTTTTCCCGCGGTTGGGGAAAAGGAGAGAAGAGAGGAGGGGAGAGGGGCGCCGGGTTGTTTGGTGGACTGTTGGTGGTGGTTGACAGGAGCAGCTGTGGGGTGGCGGTGCTTGGTTGGTGAGGGCTGCCGGCGACTGGCAGCGACAGCGGGGGGAGAGGGAGACCGGCTGGGGGTGGCGCAGCGTCGTTGGGATGGTGGAGAAGGGAGAGGAGAGGGAGGCGGAAGAGAAGAGAGGGAGAAGCGGGAAGAGGAGGAGCGACGGGAAGGGAGAGAAGGGGAGGGGGCTTCCGGCCGTCGCGGGGTGTGCGGCGGTGGCGGCGGCTGGGGAGTTGGAGAGGTGGAGCCGGAAATGGGGGAGATGAGGAATGGAAAAATGTTAGGGTTTTGGGGTATTAGGGAGTTAAAACGGATTTGGGTCGGATCTGGGTCAAAAATGGGTGACCCAGATTTAAATATTAGCCACAGATTGTAAAAAATTAACAATTTAGCCATAAATTGATAATCCAGATTAAAATATTAGCCAAAAATCGTAGGAATTAAAAGATTAGGCCACAAATTGGTAATCAGAATTTAAAGACTAGTAAAAAATTGTAAAAATTTAAAATTAAGTCGTAAATTGACTCAATTTGGGTTAAAATGCAAAATTTTACAAATGAGTGGCTAGAATCGAAATAAATTCAAGGGCATTGGTTAGAATTGAAAATAAATTTCAATGATTTGGTTAAAATTGACAACAAATTTTATTTAAAAGGTCACGAGTTGAACAAAATATAGATAATTTGATACTTTGTGTCATAAATTCGCGTACTAAAACACATAATTCACCAAATTCATTGTGAAAATGTATTAAAAATATCTTTTTGAATAACACGATTCGAAAGATGTTACTAAAAAAATTAATGCGATACGCGTATTGCTAACATTAAAATAATAAAAGTAGTAAAATAATAAGAAAGATTAAAATATTATTACCACTATTGCTCCCTAGGATAATATACTTCGCTTGTTTATTATTATTATTATTTTTTTGTAAATAATAGCAAATATAAAATGACAATATAAAAAGCATATTTTGAAAAATAAAATCACTTATTCCGTAAAATAAGAATATCAATTTTGAATAAATAAAAATAGTAAAATAAGTTAAGGGTCGGTCAAAATCGGGTGTCAACAACTGCCCCTTCTTTGCTCGGGAATGAAGGATGAATTGTTGAGCAAAGAAAGTTGATGGAGTAGCCGATTTTGTCCAACCGATGGAAATTTATCAGACGGACCGAATAGAACAAAAGGTTTACGGCCGAGACTTCAGTTTAGAAGTCGCCTCTATATCCCTGGTTATACGAGAATCAGGCCGTGTGTAGTTCTGGATTCAGGAACGACTGAAATTCCTAAAAATGAAGATAATGATACGAATTTTGAAGTAGGGACAAATAGTAGCTTGGATTGGAAGGATAAGAGGGTACGAAAAGCGAAAATAGTTGATGTGGTTCGAATGTAGCAGAAGGGCGAGAGCAAGGCATAGTACGGACGATGTAAAAAAATGTCAGGGGTTTATTGCGAGAGGCATGTATCCGAACCGAATGCTACAATATACAGAACTCCATAAAATTTGAAATCTGTACCCATAAAACACTAGGTAAAACGGTTAGAACATGTATATTAGATAGTGAAATGAATTCATAAACATGATGCAAGTTCCCACTTAGACCATGAGATTTGCCATAAAACGATAAGGATGACGTTTTAGGCTATGATATCTTGGGCCATGCTAATCATACATTATATCCTCGGGTCATGAGATGATGTCCGTAGGCTATGAAGGATGATTCCTTTGGACGATGATATCTTCGGATCATGATAAACATAAATTAAATCCCCAGGCCATGAAATGATGTCCTTAGGCCATGAAAATGACGCCTTTGGACTATGACACCTTAAGGGTATGCTATTTTCATGCGATTTTTCAGGCCAATGCAAAATTTCCAAAAGGAGGCCATGCAATTTCAGTAGGCAAGATGTAGTTTCAGAAGGCCGTGTAATTTTTTTTTAATTTTTAAATGTAAATGCAATTTCAGTAGGCCACTCAAAGTTTTTAAAGAAGGCAACGTAGTAGGCCGAAAGTGTTGTTTTAATAGGCCATGCAATTTTCAATGCATCCTTGGTAGGCCAAATACGAATCTCATTCTCTCGAAAATGTCATTTTATGCAAAAGTGCAATTTCGCGTAATTTTAGCAGGCCGATGCAAAATGCAATTTCAGTAAGTTTAGTAGGCCAATGCAAAATATGCGATTTTCAGTAGGCTTAGTGGGCCAATGCAGAAAATGCAATCTTCGGTAGGTCAAATGTAAAAGTATAATTCCACGCCATTTAAGTAGGCTAATGCGAAAAATGCAATTCTCAGTAGGCCAGTAAAAGAAAAAATTGCAATTTCACGTAAGTTTAGTAGGCCAATGCAACAATGCCACTTTCATGCGAATTTAGTAGGCCAATGCAAAATGTAATTTCGTGCGAATTTAGATTAGGTCAATGCAAAAATGCACTTTTCAGTAGGCCAACGTAAGAATGCAATGTTTTGTATGCCAATGTAAAATGTAATTTCATATAATTTTAGTAGGCCAATATAGAAAAAGGTAATTTCATGCAATTTAAGTAGGCCGATGCAAAAAATCAAATTTTCAGTAGGCCAATGTACATAAAAAAATGTACATATTTTCTTTGCAATTTTTGTAGGCCAAAAAATGCATAATTCAATTTCATGCAATTTTATTTAAGTAGGCCGAATGTAAGTTCATTTTCATGCCATCTTGGTAGGCCAAGTACGATTTCAGTAACCAACAAGAAGTAGACTGATATAAAAGGGAATAAGATAATTTAACTTTCGCCCACTGTGAGAAAACGTTGATTGCTTTGTATGATACGAAGAGGCTATTCCAACCATGTATACCAGTCTGCATTCAAAGAAAAATTATTAGTTTGAAAAAGGGGAGGTTGATCCGTAGCGATGCCTCGACCCACACGTCTTTTTATTGATATCTCGCCTTTCGTCTTGATGTCCTCGTTGTTGGTTTTCCGTTCGTAATTTTTGGGAGCTGCTCAAACATTTCTGCCCCAGTTTGTAGAAAATGATCTTAAGAAATTTTTGAGATCCTCTCAAAAATTCTGCCCCAGTTGTCTTGTCTACTTATGCTCTCTTTCAAAAGAATTTTTGAGATCCTCTCAAAAATTCTGCCCCTGTCCATGGTCAAGTGAAGGAATAAGATTTTTATTAGGGTGAGACCGAACTTCGAAGGAGCGCCTACGTATCCCTCTTAAAAGGGAATCAGGTCTGACGTAGTTCCAAATACAGGATGAAAGAACACTAAATAAAAAGTACTAAAAGAAGGCCAGATAGAACCTCAACATGCTTATTGATGATTTGGTAGTGGATTGTTGGATGTATTTGGCACAGAGTCTTTCAAATTTATGACCTTAGTATCAATCAAGTTTTGAACCTTATCTTTCAATGCGCGACATGCATCAGTTGTGTGTCCCTTCATTCCTGAGTGGTATGCGCAAACTTTATTTGGATCATACCATTTGGATTGAGTGTCTGGATTCAAAGCCGGAATAGGAGTGATATAGCCAGCTTCTTTCAACCTCTCGTAGAGTTGGGCTATAGGTTCAGCCAGAGGAGTGTAACTTTTGGTGGGTTTTCTTTCAAAGTTGGGACGATTTCTATAGTTCGGCCGTTGAGGGGGTAGAGGTGGAGGTGTTTGAAAGTATCCTGGTTGGGTATGATAAATGGGGTATGTAGGTTGTTGATATGGGGTGTGAGGAGTTTGATAGGGGGTAGGTGGTGGATAAAAGGGGGGAGGTGTGATGTATGAAGACGTAGGATAGTGGGGGAGTGGCGGAGTCCAGATTTGGTGTCTTGTGGGAGCTCTATGTGCCATCATTACCAAACCCACCTCTTTCTTCTTTCGAATATCAGGCATACCTCCATACTGCAAGGCTTTGTTAGTAGCTTGTAAAGCCTCTAGGTTGATAATTGTGCCATTTTTTATACCCTCCTCAATTCTTTCGCCCAGCTTGATGATGTCTGCAAAGCTCTTTTCTGCCACAAGCATCATTCTATCATAATATTGAGGCTCTTGGGCGCGAATGAAATAGTCTTTTATCTGAGATTCCTCCATAAGGGGTTTAGCTCTAGCAGCTTCAGACCTCCATCTTATAGCGTAATCTCGAAATGACTCACTTGGCTTCTTCTTTAGGTTTTGAATATAGAACCAATCTGGTGAGTTCTCAATGTTGAACCCAAACCTATCCATGGAATCAGAATCCAGATCCTCCCATCTTGTCCACTTTCGTGAATCTTGCTCTATATACCATGTCAATGCTTCCCCTGTGAGGCTTCTTGTGAACAACTTCACTCTAATCTTTTCATCCTTTCCAACCCCTACCAATTTATCACAATACATGCGTAAATGAGCCTTCGGATCTCCAATACCACTGTATAGTTCAAATTTTGGAGGCTTGTATCCTTCAGGTAACTCAACATCTGGGTGCATACACAGATCTTCATAGCTCAAGCCAATTACCCCTTTATTTTCTTCTACATGTCGCATTCGATTGCTCAGACTATCCAATCTCTCAGTCAGGGATTTAATCAAAATATCCTTTTGAGAGGATTTTGATTCATGGTAGTTGTGGATAAAAGGGGATGTCTCGACATATATGAGATTATGGGCGTGAGTTCCAGCGGCATGGGCTTTTAAGATGTCGGCAGTGGACTTGGGAGGCATATCTTGAACGTAGGTAGGATTTTATGGGTACCATGTTGGTTCATGAGTGCTTAGTTGATGTGGGTTTTGATGATTGCTCAAAGGTGGTATATAAGTGGGGTTGGACTGGGTTTGGGAGGTTGGTTGAATTGGTGGAAGATGATTTGAGAGGGTGGTTTGAGTTGTAGTAATTGGGTCATCCATATGTTCTCCGAAAGGAGTGCTGAGAGAAATGGATAGTCTGGCCAAGTTGCGCATGTTGGCCATTTCATCCCCCAACTCTTGAATTTTCCTTGCTAACCTTAGAGTTAGATCATCCGGTTGGAATCCCCTTTCAGAAGTCTCCACTCTTTCGATAGCATTATTGTCAGTCATGTTGTCCTTTTTCTGGCGACTCAAACTTGGGGGAGTAGGCGGAGGACCTTTCGATCGTGTATGGTAGGCCAGAGTGCGCATACAGATCAACCTTTGGGAAAGGGAAGACATGAAAGTAAAAAAATAAGAAATAGAGGCTAAGCAGAGAGAAATAAAATTAAGTTAGTGACGTAACAACAAAATATATTTTAAAATAAGTAAATAAATAAATAAACGCCCTAAAATGCAGGGAGCCTTGTTAAGCCAGAGGTAGGCCTAATACGACAAGCAAGTGACCTTTGATAATCAATCCAAGCCTTAAATTGTTAATTGGAGTTTTAGAGTTAGAGGTGAATAATTAAAAGAACAAACTATTTTATTCATTAAATAAGCAAAGAAACAAATGGGAAGCTAGAACATTCAACACTTTTAATAAAGAAAGAAAGACAAAAATTAGGCCTAAGGGACAATAAGGGAAATAAACTTTTAAAAGATAAGAATAAATCTTCTAGGGACGGTGGTCATCACGATCAATCTCCTCAGCATCTCTTGTAATCCACTCGGAGTACTCTGGCGTGATGTGAGGCTGATACTGGAGAAGGCCGATGACGATAAATCTCTCCCACCTCCTCATTATGTCACGAACTTGTAGGAATCCTGGCCCAAATCATACTCGGATACCCTCATGTCATCTATTGGTGGAACCCTTTGGATCTGCCCAAACTGTCGAAGAACTCGCAATGGGGCGTATGGTTGGACACCAGTCAGGCTAATGAGCTCAAGATAGCACAGTTTCTCTCCTCTTATCATGGCGTGATATATGTTTAACCAAGGGTACATCCATTGAACATGAAGAGTAGAAAGGTCTTTCAAGAAAATATACCATTCCTCAGTTCCTTCAGGAGCAACAAATTTGGTCATTCTTCTTGAGTGATTGTGAATTTTGTTTTGCAACCCACTTCGAATATTATTTTGATGAAAGTGTTCGATGGCCCACAATTGGAGTAGCATGTTGCATCCCTCAAAGAATCTTCCACCTCTGACACACTTGGAGGATGCCCTCATTATTTCTGCCACGATCATAGGCACCAGAGTCATATCGCTTCGACTTCTAGCTAATACCTGGACCACATAGCCCAAAGAGGTGTCTGTTTTTCCATCTCCTTTAGGAAATACTAGGGTGCCTAATAATGCAATGGCAAAAGCATTTACACGATATCTTTCCCATGATTCTGCTGAACAAAAGAACTCTTCGGTAAAATTTCTATACCCATCTTGATGGCCAAATCGCGAATACAGAAAATCCACAGAAACCCAGTTGTAATTCAAGGTAATTACTCCCCGGTTGTACTTCAATCCTAAAGATCTTAAGAACCTATTTGGTGTTTGTTTGTGGGGGTATAATCATTCTTCCCCCATAATATTTCAGATCGGTGAAACCCCCAATTTCCTCGATAGTTAGAGTCAGCTCGAAGTGTTAAAATTTGAAAACTGCCCTAATAGGGTTCCAGGACATCAGCAGGGCCTTGATAAGATACCAGTCTGGGATGACATAAATGAGGAAGGTCAATCCACCCACCAATCGGGCTATTTATGTAGTGCGATCTTGCCTTTCATTTTCCCACCATCGCTGCAGGCTAGGATTGACATCTACCACCATCTGAGTGTCGGGAAAGTTTGGGAAGGCCATCTCAGTTCTACACGCAAAAAGACAAAAACATGTTCTAAAACTCCATTTTGACAATAATTAGGCTTGGATTAATTATGGTGATCACATAGACACATAATATGTAGTATTTTGTCTTGGAGGGTGATTGGAACCTCTAGATTTAACAGGGTGGCTATTATTATGTAGATTGACACCATGGGCCAAACTACCTAGGGTTTATGCATGCATGACCTAAATTTGAGGTGGGTAGCTCTATCTTTAGTTTCTACGAGAGTGGGTTAGACACAAACTTGATTTCCTATGTGAGAAGGCGCATGGTCCCATGGTAGCAAACCTATCCGCTTACACCACGCTTATGCCATCACTCTAGACACTGGTTTTGAAAAGAGGTTGTGAGAAGCACAAAGGCACAACATCACGAAAAAAAGAAAAAAAATAGAGGGTCCTAAGTGGGAGAAGGTATGAACGGTATGACAATTATATAAAGCAATAATCAATTAGCACCGAATTTAAAGCAGTAATAGAAATATAAAGCAAATAAAGGGAAATGAAAAAAGAAAAGGGAATAAGGGGAGAGGATGTTAGAGGGATGTTAGAGGGGATGAGGGAAGGGAGTCAGAGGAAGGGGGGGATGTTAGAGGGGATGAGGGAAGGGAGTTAGAGGAAGGGGGGGGGGGATGTTAGAGGGGATGAGGGAAGGGAGTTAGAGGAAGGGGAATGTTAAAGGGATGAGGGAAGGGAGTTAGAGAAAGGGGAGTAACAATAATATTGAACGAGTACGATTAAAGGGAAAGGGAAGAAAGAAAAAGCGTTAGCAGAGAATACTAACAATAAGCAGATGAATAACCCACATAAGAAATAAGCACATAATGGTAGGAGCCTAAGTCCCCAGCAGAGTCGCTATTCTGTGTCGCCCCATTTTTCCTCGTGAAGAAATGAACTGAATGACGTTGTGGCAACGACTCTTTTGGGATGTTTAAAATAAGGAGAGTCGCTACCTAATGATTTGAGGTGCATTAGGACACCATTCTAACCTAAAGGGCCAAACTAACCAGAGAGAGGGGGTAAGGGCTCAAATTACCGCAAAGGGAAGGTGTTAAGCATCCTTCGAGGTCCGCAAATGCGGGTCTAGACCGTGTCTCGCATTCTATGTGGGGGTTGCAAATAAGGGTCTCTTTTTTTTTAAATATAATTTCCTAAATTTGATTCTAAGTGATAAATAATAAATAACCCATTAATTAACAAATAAATGGTCGAAAGGAAATCAAATTAATCGTTTACTCGGATCAGACGCACTTGGCTATTTTCCAAGCCAAAGGACGGAAACCAAGGTTCCGTCCTATTAAAAGGGCCAAGCGTAGATCATCATTTTCAAGGGTCCTATCTACTCCTACCCCCTCCTAAGTTTATTTTATTAATTAACCTTGAGGCGTACAAAAGAAAAATATAATATACTAATGATTCCCTAAAATGCCTATCGTCCCTCTTAATGTCCAAGAGGCATTGGACGTCTATTTCGGTAGGATTCTAGACTAGGTTTCCTATTAAACTTGCGTCACACAAAAGAACATTAACGACTACAATCAGCATATAAAGTCTCACACAGCCTCAAAAATAAAACGTGCTTGAAAACAAATGATGACATGCTAGAATATAGGTTATTTATTAAGAAAAATATTTTAAGTGAAAACTTTAATCTTTAAAGCACTAATTTTTAAACATAAATTCAAAAGAATATGATTAAGTTAGAATTAAATTAAATCCTATAGGCATGCTTCTAATAATACAGGAAAGGAAATATTATAAAGTATTAAAAATCCTAAAGGCATGTTTTCTAAGAAAAAGTTTTAAAGGTATTTTTGGGTTAAGTCCTATAAGCATAATTTCCAATAATATTAGGAGAATAGAAAAACATTTAAAGTCCTATAGGCATGATTTTTAATAAAATTATATTGCTATAGGCATGTTTCTAAAACAAAAGGTTAAACCTAAACATGATTTCTAATTAATTATTATTGGCATGTAAAGAGTGAAACCTAAACGTAATTTCAACAAAATAGATATAGCGGAGCCTATAGACATGATATCTAACGTCTAAAATATGTTTAAAACACAGAATAATGATGTTGTTGAGCATGCTATTCCCCGGTTTTCTTGTTATTATTTTATTTTTTATTTATTCTGTTTAATCTTAGATTTAGATTTGCCTACAACCATTAGTTGAATAAAACAGATAAAAAAAATAAGGAAAAACAGTTAGCATGTAGTTCCCCTTCCCCCATTCACTATATCCCCGTTTCACTATTTTCATTACATCACAACTTAAGAAAAATAAATACAACAAATATAAAATTAAAATAAGTCTTCTAGCTCCATCGAATTCATCCCATCCCCAAGCGACTTTTCACGTCCCTTTTTTATTAGGGAACCTGTAATCCTAGAAGGAACCAGCAGTACCAATTGCAAAAAAAATAATACTAGACATAAAATAGATGAGCAGGCAACAACAACAAAATAAATAAATAAAACTGACAAATTACCAATTAATGTCAACTTGATCCCGAAAGAGAATGGACTTAGATATTGCAAGAATAATAATATAACTAATACTTTTGTGTTTAAGCGAAGAAGTATGTATATGAGAGTTTTTTTTTCTAGCAGCAGTCTTTTTTCTTGTCCTGAATAATGTATAAACACAAGCTTTTATAGTAGGAATAAACACTCCCAAAAGGTAAAGAAAATCAATTAATATTTACCAAAAATAAATTAGCCTAATAAGCTAGATTATACCAAAAATAAATCCACTAAAAATACCCTAATACCCCCAAATCTGCAAAATCAAATATTTAAATGGTACCTTATCAAATTGACTACTTAAAATAACTATTCAAGAAAAATCTACAGAAAATCTTCCCATAAAAAAGAATAAATACTCCAAAAATATGGTTTGTAGTAAATCAAATTACCATAACAGCAGGATGTCAATCCAAGCTGACCATAAGATGAATCAATCATGCTAAAAAAATACAAGTCCTAAATATTGATTCCCGGATTGCATTACTCCTACTGAAAAAAATACAAGTCCTGAATTTTGATCATAATACAAGTCCTAAAATATCATTTCAATTTCAAAGGCTCAATAAATCGTATGAACATCTCCCCGACAAACAAAAAATTTGTGAAATTTTAAGTCCAGCATACCATCGCACAATTTCCAATCAAAACGAAAAAAGGGCGATAATAAATATAACGAAATCAAACCGTATTTTTTTATTCTCGACTGCAATCACCAATTCCGTTGTCCGAATTTGCTAATTTGTTGTTGTTATTGTTTCCGGCGAAATGGGATGGTAGTGGTCGGAAACGGGGCTGTTTTGGTGAGATTTTGGGGCTGTTCGGGGTTCGTTGAGGGAGGAGAAAAAGGGTGACGGGAGAGAGGGATTTTTCCGGCGGGTTGGGGAAGAGGAGAGAAGAGAGGAGGGGAGAGGGGCGCCGGGTTGTTTGGTGGACTGTTGGTGGTGGTTGACTGGAGCGGCTGTAGGGTGGCGGTGCTTGGTTGGTGAGGGTTGCCGACGACTGGCAGTGGCAACGGGGAGACGGAGACCAGCTGGAGGTGGCGCGGCGTCATCGGGATGGTTGAGAAGGGAGAGGAGAGGGAGGCGGAAGAGAGGAGAGGGAGAAGCGGGAAGAGGAGGAGCGACGGGAAGGGAGAGAAGGGGAGGGGGCTGCCAGCCGTCGCGGGGTGTTGCGGCGGCGGCGGCGGCTGGGAAGTTGGAGAGGTGGAGACGGAAATGGGGGAGATGAATGGGAAAATGTTAGGGTTTTGGAGTATTAGGGGGTTAAAACGGGTTTGGGTCGGATCCGAGTCAAAAATGGGTGACCCGGATTTAAATATTAGCCACAGATTGTAAAAAATTAAAAATTTAGCCATAAAGTGATAATCCGGATTTAAACATTAGCCAAAAATAACAGGAATTTAAAAATTAGGCCACAAATTGGTAATCCGGATTTAAAGACTAGTCAAAAATTGTAAAAATTTAAAATTAAGCCGTAAATTGACTCAATTTGGGTTAAAATGCAAAATTTTACAAACAAGTGGCTAGAATCAAAATAAATTCAAGGGCATTTGTTAGAATTGAAAAGAAATTTCCACGATTTGGTTAAAATTGAAAACAAATTTTATTTAAAAGGTCACGAATTGAACAAAATATAGATAATATGATACTTTGAGTCGTAAATTCGCGTACTAAAACACATAATTCACCAAATTCATTGTGAAAATGTATTAAAAATATCTTTTTGAATAACACGATTCGAAAGACGTTACTAAAAAAAATAATGCGATACGCGTATTGCTAACATTAAAATAACGAAAGTAGTAAAATAATAAGAAAGATTAAAATATTATTACCACTATTGCTCCCTAGGATAATATACTTCGCTTGTTTATTATTATTATTTTTTTTGTAAATAATAACAAATATAAAATGACAATATAAAAAGCATATTTTGGAAAACAAAATCACTTATTCCGTAAAATAAGAATACCAATTTTTAAATAAATAAAAACCGTAAAATAAGTTAAGGGTCGGTCAAAATCGGGTGTCAATATTCGTTACTTATCTTTGAAAGGCTACAAACACTATTAGGAAATTTCCTTTTGTCCTTTCAATTCTGTTGTGCATGGTTGTTGTAAGGTTGCTGAGTGTTTTGTATTCTATTGGTAGATGGCTAGGACCAGATCTCAATCTCTAGGTAGAGCTGAGGAGCCAGCTCGTGAGGATACTATTGAGTCCCCAGCTCAAGGTAGAGTAGAGTTAGAGCTAGAGGTTGAGGTAGGGACCGAGGGCATGCCTGAGGTGTAGCTCCTACAAGGGATTATAATAGAGGCCTTTCACCTGAGCCTCCAATTGAGTCTAGGTAGCACCAGGCTCCTCTAGAGGCTGAGGATCTACTTACTCTTCAGGGAACACTTCACAGGATGATTAGCGGACTAGATACCATTGCATGAGGTATACCTCAGGAACCAACTAAGGGTGAGGTTCCCTCTCTTCAGGTGCCGGATCAGCCATAGGACTTTGATTATTATGTGGAAGACCATTCAACTTCAGTGGGCTAGCCATCCTATGTGCCTCAGCATATGTCAATTCACACGCCAACTCAGATGGTTCCTTAAGCATAGGTTGCTCATGATCCGGTATTGGCAGCCGATGATCTACGGAAGTACGAGAGGTTTAGCAGATGGAATCACCCAAGTTTCAAAGTGGAAGGGGAAGGATGCTTATGAGGTCCTCACTTTGAGTTATGAGATGTTGGAGGCCGTAGGCCTAGTGGATTTACGTGGGGTCAGATTTTGTCTTATAGTTGAGAGGATCGGCTCGGGAGTGGTGGTTGTCTTAAATGCATTCTACGCTGGCAGGGTCCCCACCAGTCAAGTGGGAGGTGCTTTCAAAGTCTTTTTAGGAGAGGTTAATTCCTCAGAGTTTTAGAGAGGAGAGCTGGACTAGATTTGAGACTTTAACCCAGGGTAGCATGACCGTAGATGAGTATGAGGCCTTATTTTATTAGTTTTCTTGACATGCATTGTCACTGATTCCTACTGAGATAGAGAGAGTTCGCAGGTTCATGAAGGTATTGGTATTCTCTATTCACTCATATGTGTTCAGAGTCCCTCAGGAGGGTGCTTTCTTTCAAACTATAGTTGGTACCGCCAAGAAGATGGAGTTATTATTGAGAGAGGAGTTTGAGGATCCCAAGAGGGTTTGGTATTTAGATTATTTCACCGACACTTTATCTGGAGGTCGAGGTTTTCATAGGTAGGTGGTGCTCCTCCATATAGAGGACATATCCAAGCACTGTTTCTTCTATAGAGGGTGGTCAGGGCCCTCGTGGTTCACATGGTTAAAGTCAGGGATCGTCTAGCTCTTAGTAGAGACACGTGCATTGGGGTGGTTTCAGTGTTCCCCCTCTACATTCTCAATCCTCTCCTTACTCGAGATATTATTATGGGTTCATCTTTCCAGATCATATGTTGAAGTTTTTCCCTCACTGGACTCATGCGGGGCCACACCACTCTTATTCAGTGGAACCGGTTTGAGATCAGGCATCTCTAGTAAGAGATTCGGCCCCTCAAATCAGGGGTCATGGTAGAGGCCAGCCCTGTAGAGATGGACGTAATCCACATAAGGGTACAAGTGATATAGTAGGGAAGCAGGGTGGCAGAGGTCCTGTTTAGACAACTGGGTTAGAGGTGCACATATCTGTGCTTTTCTTGGGAGGACTGAGGCCGAGGCACCAGATGCAGTCATCATAGGCATTATTCCAGTTTTCCATTACGCTACATCTGTATTGTTGTTATTAATATGTGTCTGCATACTTTTCTTTGGGGTTTGACTTTTCATGTGATATTATGTCCGTGGCTATCCATGTTTTGACCTCGGTAAGTGATCCTTTAGTGGTAGATCGGGTGTATCGATCCTGTCTTTTCTACTTAGATGGCTATGATACTTGGGTTAACATGATCATACTCTATATGGTTGATTTTGATGTAATTTTGGGGATGAATTGGCTTTCTCCTCATTGGGCTATTCTTGATTGTTATGCTAAGACTGTGACTCTAGCTATTCTGGGAGATCGAATATCATATAGAGGGGTTCCCGTGGTTCCTATCCTAGAAGGGTTATCCCTTATATTTGGGCATGAAAGTTAGTGGATCAGGGTTGTCCTGCTTATCTGGCCTCTATTCATGAAACCGATGTTGAGCCTCGATGGAGTCTATTCCTATTGTTTGGGAGTTTATTGATATATTCCCAACTAATCTTCCCGGAGTTCCTCACAAAAGGGATATTTACTTCACCATTGATCTTGAACCTATTCTATGGCTTTAGCCGAGTTAAAGGAACTAAAGGAGCAACTTTTAGATCTATTGAGTAAAGGGTTCATACATACTAGTGCATAGAGTTGGGGTTCCCTTGTCTTGTTTGTGAAGAAGAAGGATGGCTTTAGAGAATGTGCACTGATTATAGGAAACTGAACAAGGTGATAGTTAAGAACAAGTATCTTTTGCATAGGATCGATGACCTATTTGATTAACTTCAGGGTGTAGCCATATTTTCTAAGATTGATTTGAGATGTGGATATCATTAGCTAAGGATTAGGGCTGCTGACATTCCTTGGACAACTTTCTGGACTAGGTATCAACACTATGTATTACTAAGACAACTTTCTGGACTAATGCCTTGACAACATTTATGGAGTTGATGAATGGTGTATTTCAGCCTTTTTGGATTCAGTTGTTGTTGTCTTCATCCATGATATATTGGTCTAATCCATGACAAAGGTGGATCATGAGCAACACTTGATGTCACGACCCAAGCCAAGGGCCTAGGAGTGACATGGCGAATGGGAACCCGAGAGTCCCAAAACAATCCTCATATCTTTCCATATACACATTATCGGTTCAAAAGCACATAATTAAACAACAAATACATAATTCTAAGAAAAATAGGGCTTTGGACTTAAGCTATGGGTATGTCATAGGGAAAGGGATTTGCATGAATTCACATAGCATATAGAGACTAAGGGGTGGGTAAGTATGACTCACGCTATGGGGATAAAAGGGGAATAGGACTTTCAACATTTCCACATCTCATCATAATCACATCATAGCATCAATTTCATGAGATAGACATAATCATAGTCTCCATAAGCAATAACCATCAATCATAACAAGCCTGTTTATAGAGTTTACGTGATGTCCAACAATGCCTTTAGTTCGTGGAATAGGACGATGTCCAAGACATGTCTCGGGCTTACCCTCAAAGTAAAGACATAAGTGAATATAACATAATAGGTAGATAGAAGGTGGATCTTGTCCTTGGAGTAAAAAACTTACCACTAGCATGCTCACAATCCAATCTAACCGTCAAGAGGTGGATGAAGATCGTCTTCAATTCCTACATGGTTTTAGATCATGTAGGCAAAAGTATGTGTTAATACGCTTTGATGTATTAAATATGCATGCATGCAAATGCTTATAAACATATTAACCTGCAATCATGTTAGATGATAAGGGCACATATATAGAAGGAAGTACATAAGAAAGAATATAATATCAATATGCCTTGAAATACATGATGCATGAATGCCATAATACTTCAACAAATGGGGATGGGACCTTAAGCGATATTTCAATCTGTGCGACCTAATACATGAATCGCCTGATAAACAACCTCCCACTGGGTGAGAGTAGACAACTTGCAAAGGGTAGCCTATACCACACCTTATGACCCTATCTTTTCAGTGTGATGGCCATCTTACCTTATGGCAAGGCCTTTTCAGTAAGGATTTCATAATCATTCTATAAAAGGGCATAAACATGAACCTACGCTAGCATGTAGTTATGAGAAGAGAGACTTTATATAAGGCCCCTTTAGGTCGAGCCCCCACCTCCATTCTTATTCAGTGCTAAGGCCATCATCCCATGGGAATACATATACGTATACGTGCTTGAAAAAGGAGAATAAGTCTTTTCATCATGCATAATTAGGTTTAAAAGCCTAATATACTTCATAATCATGCATACCTATGCTAAAAAGGCAAATCATACTTTAATTCATGAATATATGCATATAAATAGCTTATTCATACTTGTATATGTTGGTGAATCCTCACCCATAAATTCTTAAAAGCCACATCGTAGGTATTATGTGATCACATGTCATGTCGTAACCATACTTGCTTGAAATCATAGGTCATAATCATAATTGGGTCTTAACCCACATCATAAATCTCATGAAAATACTTGTTCATGCATGCATATGCCATGAGTAATGAAGAAATATCATGGGTATTAGGAATTCACAATTATAACAATATAATAGGAAGAAATCATATGAAATCCATGAAGAAATCAGTAGTTAGAACATACTTGAATTTACTCGTGCATAGATTCATAAATTAGAGGGATGTGCATATTTAATTCTTTACAAAATCTTTATAAATCATAAAAATAAGATTCAAATCATCATAAAATCAATAATTAAGTTTAGCCCATAGCTCAATTTAAAAATATTAAAGCTAATTTAAAAGACCCCTCTGCAATTCTTACTTAGAAATTATAAAATTAAAGAAATGGATTTGGTCTTCATGATTGGAAGGAAATCACGAATCAATCCCACATACCTTGAAGAATATGGGAAGATTAAGATGAATTAAACTTGATCATGGAAGCCCACAAACATCCCTATCTTGAATCCGTTGAACGAGTAACTTGGAGAGAAAGTCCTAAGACCAATGAAATAAACTAAGTGTAAAGCTTGAATGAGAGGTTTTAATTAGTATAGGAGATGTTTAGGAGTGTGTGTGTGTTGGGGGGGAGGGGAGGCTGAGGGCATAAAAGTCTCAAAAATCCTTGGAGATGAGCCAAAATATCGAAAATACCTCAATGAAACGAGCCTTAAAAATTTTATTCGGAAAATTACCATAGACGTTTATATTGGCTGTGAAGATTTTCACGATTCACAAAAGCACACTGACTCAACACTGGAAGGTTCTACAAAAGGGGTAAAACTTCTTACTCCAAGCTCAAAATTGGGTGAAACTGGATGTGTTTGAAAGGCACTTCAAATATCTTTAATTTAGTACGTCGTAAATCACCAGATTAATTTTGTGCTAAGAGATATGACTATTTGAGTTGACCCTTATACCAATCCATTTGAAAAGCTTAGCTAATGGAATTTCGTTAAACTTGGTTTAATGTAAGAGATACATAATCACCATAAACCACATACATAAGCTTAGATTTAAAGCTTTAAGGTGAATTAATTTTGGGCTTGAGAATTCTATGGAGATCTTCTGATTAAAGCTTGAAAAGAGGATTGGCAAAGCATATGAGCGAATGAATGAGAGGCTAAGTGTTATGGAGTACATGGAGTGATATGGAAAGCATGTAACTTATTTGGGATGTTAAAGGACTATCCCCAATTGAACGACCCTTGAAAGGTCACCTGGGCATCTTCACAAAAGCCCTTCATAAGCCGTAAAAATCTCCATGGATCGTTCAATTGTCCATGGAGTATGCCTCATTATTGAGATGGTACTTTCATACTTAGAAAATCCATGGACAAGGCCTTCAAGAGATCCCACCATGAGCCGTGGTGGGTTGTACGGACCGTGTAGGGTGTCCATTAAAACACCCTTAGCCAGAAAGTGGTTCTAAAGACAATGACACCTTCCACAAGCTCCCTTCACGGTCAGTGGTGAGGACCATGAGCCGTGAAAGGCTTAGTGGAGGACACTTGGACTCAAACCTTTATTGGAGGCCACTTGGCCTCAAACCTTCCTTGTAGCCACTTAAAACCACGAAAATGGCCAAGGGTTACCCCAAGGCTACCTCCATGCCTTGTGGACCTCTCCACGGTTATGGAGATGACCTTGGAAAGAAACATTGGACGAAAATGTTGGAAACCCAATTTCAAGCATTGCTAAGGCCTCCCGAGATCCGGGTCCTTACACTTGAGGATTGTACTTCAGTAACTTAGAGAGGAGAGGTTGTATTCTATGTTCTCCAAGTATGAGTTTTGGTTGAGTTCTTATGGCATTCCTGGGTCATATTATTCCTAGAGAGGGTATTCGAATTGATCTAGCGAAGATTGAGGCGGTTCAGGGATGGACTAGACCTACTTCAGCCACTGAGATTCGTAGTTTTGTAGGCCTAGCTGGTTATTATAGGGGATTTGTTCAAGGATTTTCTTCTAGAGCAGCCCCACTGACTAGGCCCACTCAGAAGAATGCTCCATTCTTGTGGTCAAATGAGTGTGAGGAGAGCTTCCTAAAGCTCAAATACTTTTCGACTACAGCTCCTATTTTGACATTTCCAGATTTCTTTGGGTTGTGTTAAGGGTCTTGCTTGCGTAATAAATGGGGTGGAATAGCTTGCCTCTTCTTTGACCCAGTACAACCCCTAAGGTTACCTTACTAGCATCACACATGACTCTAAAAAGTTGTGACCAATCAGGGGACACAACCACCGGTGCCGCAATCAATTTTTCTTTAAGGCGCTCAAAAGCATTTATACATGCTGCATCAAACACGAAGGTTGAGTCTTTTTCAAGAAACTTGCTTAATGTGCTAGAAATTTTTGAATAATCCTTGATGAAGCGCCAGTAGAAACTGGGATAACCCAAAAAACTTCTCACTCCCTTAATGTTTATAGGACATGGGAGGCTAGCAATAAACTCCACCTTGGCTCAATCTACTTGCAGCCTATCTCTTGAGATTTTGTGTCCTAACATGATCCCCTCTTTGACCATAAAGTGACATTTTCCTAGTTGCGTACCAAGTTGTTCTCAGCACACCTTTGAAGCACCTTCTCAAGAAGAGCACGACATTGCTTGAAAATATCCCTTACAATGGAATTACCATCCATAAACACTACCATCGAATCCTCCACCATATCTATAAAAATGGCTAGTATCCAACATTGGAAGGCTGTTGGTGCATTAAAGTCCCATATGGACAAGTGAAAGTCATCTTTTCTTAATCCGTAGGGGCTATATATATTTGACAACCGAGGAAGCAATACCAATCTCTACTCACAAGTTGGTCTTGCATTTGGTCCATAAACGACAAAGGAAAGTGATCCTTTTCAATAGAAGCATTTAATTTTCTATAGTCCATACATATCCTTCATCCTATAACCGGACGTGTAGATACCATTTCACCTCTCTCGTTGGGTACAATGGTCATGCCCTTCTATTTTTGGCATGCATTGCATCAGGCTAAACCAATTGCTATTGACAATTAGGTAAATCACCCTAACGTCAAACCACTTAATGATTTCTTTCTTGATAACCGCCTGCATAGGAGGATTGAGCATCCTTTGATATTTCACCCTTGTCTTAAAATTTTCCACTAATTTGATCTTGTGGGATCAAATCACCAGAGGAATACCCACTATGTTAGCTATGGTCCATTCAATGGCCTTTATGTATGTTTTAATCACTTTCACAATGACCTTAGTCTGGAATTCTAATAAATCAAATGCAACAATGATTTTCAAGGTACAATTAGTGCCCAAAAATGCATATTTGAGGTGAGATGGGAGCTCTTTTCTCAAGATCTGAGGGTGTTTCTATGGAAGGCTTTGCCGGCTGAATGTCCAAATATTTTAAGTCGATGTCAAGCTTAGGCAGAGACCTTGAATAAGAATCAATCCCTATTAAAGCAACAACAACTTCTTCTTAATCATTAATGCCATCATTGTCATAATTCAATAATATTTCAACTAAAGACTCCCCATCTGAGCAAGCTAGATCACTTACAGTTTCTATGCCCTGATCAACCACATCAGTAATTGAATTCACTTGGATATCACAAGGTCTCTCAATTATTTTACATATGTTGAATATTACCTCCTCATTATTCACCCAAATTTTAAGTCACCTCTCACCACATCAACTAACACCCTTCCAGTCGACAAAAATAGCCTACAAAGTACGATTAACACTTCTACATCAACTTCACAATTAAGAACCACAAAGTCAGCAGGAAAGATGAACTTGTATACCTTCACCAACATATCATACAAAATATCAACTAGTCTTTTAATGGACTGATTCGCCATAAGCAACCTCATTGTTATTGATGAAAAAGTATCCAAGCTCAATTGTTCAAAAATGGCCAAGGGCATAAGATTGATACTAGCTCCAAGGTCGCACAAAGCTTTGACAAATTCGCAAGCCCTAATAGTACATGGGATGGTAAAAGAACCTGGGTACTCTATCTTTTCTACCAAGTTACTTGTCACTATTTCACTACAATGATACAATATTTCGACAGTCTCACATTCAAGATTCCTTTTCTTGGTCACAAGCACTTTCATAAATTTTGCATAACTGGCATCTCCACGAGAGCGTCAACCAATGAAATACTGATATAGAGAGAGTTGAACATTGACAAAAACTTTTTGGAATTTTGTGTCATAATTCTTTCCCTTCAGCCATTGGGGAAAAAGAGGATCAATCATCACTTGGGGTACTTTCAACTTTGCGGATGAGGATAACTTTTTGGTGGGGAGGGTACATTTTTATCTTTACTCGACTCACTCCCAACTTTGACATTGCTATCACTCCTAGGATCTCAAAGAGTGTAACCTTCATCACCAACTATCACATCACTATCTACTTTTGGTTCATCATTTCACTCAAGTAGAGGGGTCTTGTCACCATCTCTTAGCTCAGTATCCAGAAGAGGTTCATTCCCCTCAATCACCTTACCACTTCGCGTTGTAATAGGCATACATTGTTGGTTGTCATCTTCTAGATTGACTACGGTGTCGTTTGGCAAGCCTCCTTTTGGTTGTTGATTAAGATGAGTTGAGATAGTAGCCAATTGAGTTTCCAAATGCTTAATTGAAGCCAAATGGGACACTACTATTTGGCTCAATGAGGAAAAGTACGACTTCACCTTTTTAATCACTTTTCCCGAAGCTTCCACCTTCTTATGAATTCTAGCCAACATATCCTCGGTAAGAAAACTCTTTGGGTTTGTAATAGGGTTATTAGGCTTCATTTGATCATGAGAGGGAATGTATCAATCTCTATCACCTTCGCAATTTCTCCACTATCCAGCTCTATCTTTCCACCCTCTCTCACACCAACCACTATCATTGTTCCAACCTTGATCCCTGGGTGGCCTTGGAAAGGGCAACCGAGAACCCACCACTTGGTTCCCTAAGTAATGCACCTTCTCATTGTAAGTAGCTTCATAAGGTTTATCATCAAAAGAGACACCACTAGCACAACCAACAATATTTCCACTCTTACGACTACCACCTATGACATGCTTCATCAATAGGTCTAATTAGGCCATCATCATAGCCATATTCTCATCTCTTTCTTTATCCTTTATGTTCTTTAGATTGTCCGCTAGTCATAGATGAGATAAGGTCATCATGTATGTGCCATGCTCAATTAATCTTTGTCATGTCCCCGAGCAAAGCTGAAGCTGTGGCAAAAGATTATTGTATCATACCACCTTGAATCAATTGATCAGCAATTCCCTTATTCACTGCATCAAGTCTGACATAAAAATATTGACGAAGATGATGGTCCATCACACCATGATTTGGACACTGAAGCAAAAGCTTTTTGAACCTTAACCAAGTCTCATGGAATGTTTCCTCATATATTCTTTTGAAGTTTCCAATGCTCCTCCTTAGCCTCACCATTCTTGAAGGAGGAAAAAATCTCTCAAAAAATGCTTCAAGTAACTCCTCCTATGAGGTGATCAAATCTTGTAGTAGCTCCGCAAACCATCTAACAGTTTCTTCGGACAAAGAGAATGGAAACAATCGCAAAATGGATTGCTCTTTGACTAGTACTACTAAAAAGCTAAATAGAAAACATACATCCATAAGATTGTGAATGTGCTCACGTTAATCTTTATGTGCAAAGCCACCATTTAAGCCCTTCAGTTGGAGCAATTGGAAAATGGTGCTTGTAATGTGGAACACCACATTGCTCGCAACGGGGGGGGGGGGGGGGGGGGGGGAGGGGGCAATCTAATGCCACCAGTGCTACCAATTCGGTCCAGTTGGCATCATTGAGGTTTCCTATGTTGTCGCCATTTATACTCCCCTCCATACTCATATCTTCTCCTAAATAGAAAATTAAAACAACACAAAAGAAAAGAAAAACAAGTATGAAAGCTCTATTTCAAAAGATTAGTTCAATTAAACATGTCAAGACTAGAACACAACACCATTCCCTGGAAGTGATACCGTTATGATGTTAGCCTCAACATAACTTAATAACAATAAGAAGTATTTCGATCATCATCAGATATTTACCTAAGAAAGAGTCTAGGTAGAATCCACAGGGAATGGTCAGTTCAAGATTAGAAGTATTAAATTGGCCTAAAGATTTGTACCGTTAATAAAAGTTATTGAAACTAGCATATATCTAATAAACAATTGCTAGATATGAATATAAGACAAATGAATAGGAGATATGTCAGGGGTGTGTTAACTTGGGACAAGAAATAAATATATGGGTCTTACAACTTAAATGAATGTGTCAATTCAATGCAAGTAGGCTAGAATGCTAGTAATTACTATTTCTGATTAGACAATAGTAGTGTATCATATGAAATTACTAGAATATACTAGGCCCTAAGTAATTGTTAAGCAAACCATCTAATACTTTAGCTGTTGAACCCTTATCAAGCATTAAACAAAAATCCACAATATTTCAAGCTATCATATTTATTATCCACTTGAATCATTCATAACTGCTGTAACAATTGAAGATCTAAACATAACCCTGAGTTTGCAACCTCAAGATTTTAGTTAAACATAGGAATAAATATGAAGACACTTCAATCAATAGTAAAACATCAAAAATAAATAAGATCCAGTCATTAATCAAGTATCCATATGAATTACACACCCATTACATAAAGGGTTTTAGCCTAACATAACTAAAAGATTAAATTGAATACCAAGAACAACTTCTATTGCAATGGATAAAGAGTGATACAAGGAAATAGAAAGAATCTCTTCTCTTCTTGTTCCAATCCTCTTCCCCAAGCTTTGTTGCTCACCCCTTTTCTCAAAGGACGATATCTCTTGTGTATTTCTCTCTCTAGTGGAATAATTCGGTGTGCTGCTGATTCTGCTCTGTCAATTATGTACTAATTAGTCCTTCATGGTACCCTTTTATACTCCACATAGAAATAGCTCATTTTAGTGCACGAGACACCAATTAGTAGTAAAGGTTTATTGCCGAACACATCAGTGATTTGCCAAATGTGTAATTCACTACCCTTTTAATCATCTGCTGAACGCCTTGGTCTCTGCAACATAAGGCAATGCAACTATGTTCACTTATCCTATTCAGTGATTTGCCAAACATTCACCTACATCACCTTTTAACATCATATTTAAGGGGTTGGACTTTACAATAATAGGCGGTTAGCATCAACACTTGACAATCCACCGAATCTTTCAGCTATATTGATTTTTACTACCTTTTTGGCACTTTTGCTTATTTTGTCCTGTGTTGTTGAGTTTCATCCTTCCATGCATTTTATCCTCAATTTTGGAATCAAACAACAAATCAGTAAGCATATTTGCCACAAGAATACATTGAGGACAATATTTTTATGCCTTTTAAGTTTTGCATGAGTAAAACATATGGACTCATCATGCCTTTAAGACTCTCGTTCTCTAACACTTATACTTTGATTTTTTTTTATAAAATGCCTCAACAACATGCTCAATCATGTAAGAAAGTTGATGGTAATGAAGACCAAGTTCCTCTAGCTCTTCAAGGCCCTCAGGCCAACTAAGTTACTTATAAGGAATTTAAGGCCCCTATCACTATGTTTTCTCAGATCGTTACTTCTCCAACAACTCCTACTCCAGCTTCAAGGGTGAGAAATTTTACTAGAGTAATTCCTCCAGAGTCCCAAGGTTCCAAGATGGATGATGATCCACAAGAGTTTATTGATGAGGTCTACAAGGTGTTGGAGATTATGGGGGGATCATCCGAGGAGAAGGCTAAATTCGTAGCTTATCAACTTAAGGGAGTTGCTCAAGTTTGGTTTACACAATGGAAGTTCAAAAGAGTGGAATAAGATTTGCTTGATTGGGAGATGTTTAAGGCCGCTTTTCTCTATTGCTTCTTCCTACTTCAACTAAGGGAAGCTAAAGTGATGAAGTTCATGCGTGTGAGGGAGTATGCCTCAAGTTCAAAAAGTTGTCTAAGTATACTCCTTCTTTGGTGGCTGACTCTAGGACCCATATGAACTAGTTCACCTTGGGTGTGTCTGACTTGGTAAAGATGGAGTGTAAAATCGTAATGCTCATTAAGGAGATGGATATTACTCAGCTTATGACATATGCCGAGCATGTGGAGAGTGAGAAACTTCAATAAGGATGAGAGAGTTCAAAAGGGATCAATTTAATGGTAGATTTTCACATGCGAAGATCGGTGGTGGCCATTTCTAACAAGGCTAAGGGTCGTCCAAAAGTGCTCCTCAAAAGTTTAATAAGGATAGGGTGCCTATTCCTTAGGGTCAAGATGATGTAGTAAAGGGTGGTGTTATTCCTCCTTGGTGTCCTGTATGTGGGAGGAACCATTTTGGCGATTTCTTGAGAGGAAGGGGTGCTTGATATGGTTGCGGATATATAGGACACAAGGCTACAAGTGTCCTAATAGTATACTAAAGGGAAGGAAGGGCGTCAACAAGGTAAAATGGTTCAAAGAGGGAAAGAGCAACAAGGTTCCCAAGCTCAAGGAGGTGGTCCACGTACTAATATATTCTATGCTCTATATGCTAGGTAAGAGGTTGAGGATCTCCTTATGTGGTCACAGATATGTTAAGAGTCTTTGATCATGATTTGTATGCTTCACTTGACCCCGATGCAAATATCTTTTGTTACTTCTTACCTTGCCATAAAGTTTGATGTATTCTCCGAAGTCTTTCTAGAACATTATGCAGTCTATAATCCAATTGGTGAGTCAATCTTAGCCAAGAAATTATATATGAATTATCCCGTGTTAGTACTTCACATAGTCTTCCCATGCGATCTTGTTGAACTTGATTTGACCGATTTTTATGTTACTCCTGGTATGAATTGGTTGTATGCATCTTATGCTTCTATTGATTGTAGAACCTATGGGTTCACATTCCAAGTTCCTAATGAGTCCATCCTTGAGTTGGAGGAAACAAATTCAGTATTTAAGGGTAAGTTTGTCTCTTATGTGAAGGCTATAAAAATGATTTCCATGAGGCATATATCCTATTGTTCGGGTCATGGATGTTGAGTTCGAGTTTCCTACACTTGATTCAATTCCTATAGTTAATGAGTTCCTCGATGTCTTTCTTGATGACTTTCCTGGTATTCCTTCCCATAGAGAAATTGACTTTGGCATTGATATTTTACCCGACAATTAACCTATTTGAATAGCTCCATATTGAATATCCCCGATGGAGTTGAAAGAATTGAAGGATCAATAAAGGGACTTTCTTGATAAAGGCTTCATAAGGCCTAGTGTATCTCTATGGGTGATCCCGTATTGTTTGTAATAAAGAAGGATGGTTGGTTTTGGATGTATATGGATTATCGCCAATTAACAAAGTGACCATTAAAAAAAGGTATCCACTTCGGACGATTGATGAGCTATTTGATCAACCACAAGCTGCAAGTTACTTTTCGAAATTGATCTTTGGTCTGGATATGACCACTTAAGGGTGAAGGAGTATGATATTCCAAAGATGTCATTTAGAACTCGGTATGGTCATTTTGAATTCTTGGTTATGTCGTTTTGACTAATAAATTCTCTTGCTGCTTTCATGGTTTTGATGAATACGATCTTCAAACTGTATTTAGTTATATTTGTGGTTGTGCACAAAGATGACATGTTGGTCTATTCACAAGATGTAAAGGAGCATGAGGATCCATTTTGGATTATGTTCACACATTAAGAAAAAGATAACTTTTTTCCAAGTTTAATAAGTGTGAGTTTTGGCTAAGGGAGGTAGCTGTTCTTGGCCACATTATTTTGGGTGATGGTATTAAAGCTAATCCTAAGAAGACCAAGGTAGTGAAGAATTGTCCTAAAGTATTGTTTCTTTCAAATATTAGGAGTTTTTGGGTTTGGTTGGGTATTATAGAAGATTCATTGAAGGATTTTCTTCCATTGCCTCTCCTTTGACTAAGTTGACCCAAAAGAAGGAAATTTTAATGGTCCGATGAATGTGAGATAAAGTTCCTAAATGTTGAAATACTCTCTTACTTCGGCTCTTATTTGGACATTGCCCGAAGGTCTGGATGATTTTGTTATTTATTGTGATGCCTAATATATGGGCTTGGGTTGTGTGTTAATGTAACATGGAAAAGTCATTTCCTATTCCTCAAGGTAATTTTAAGGTGCAGGAAAGGAACTATTTGAATCATGATCTAGAGTGTTTGGCCATTGTATTTACACTAAAGATTTGGCGACATTATCTCTATGGGGGAGCATGTTGATGTATTCACTGACCACAAGAGTTTCAAATATATATATTTACCCATAAGGATTTGAACGTAAGACAAATGAGGTGCTTGGAGATTCTAAAGGACTACAACATGAGTGTGATGTATCACCCTGGTAAAGCAAATGTTGTGACCGATGCATTGACTAGAATGTCTGTAGATAGCATTGCACATGCTGAGAATGGAAAGAAAGAGCTAGTTAAAGAAGTGCATTGTTTGGCTTGTTTTTGTGTAAGGCTGAATGTCTTGAACAATGGTGTTAGACTTCTACGAAGTAAGGTGGAATCATCTTTAGTAGAAAACGTTAAATCAAAACAAGACATGGATCTTACTTTGGTTGAATTGAAGAACTTTGTGGTTGATAAGAAGGTTGAGGTCTTCTAACAAGGGGGAGATGGAGTACTTCATTAGCAAGGGAGATTGTGTGTCCCTAATATAGATAGTCTAAGGGAAAAGGTCTTTTATGAGGCTCATAATTGTAAGTATTTTATTGATCCAGATTCCACCAAAATGTATAAAGATTCAAGAGAGGTGTATTGGTGGGATGCCATGAAAAAAAATAGCAAAGTGTGCGATGAGGTGTTTAAAATGTCAACAAGTGAAAGTAGAACACCAAAGACCGGGTGCCTTTTACCCAAGACATTGAGATACCTACTTTGAAATGAGAGGACATGAATATGGATTTCATTATGGGTTCTCCAAAAAAAAAGAAGCAATATGACTCGGTGTGGGCGGTGGTTGATAGAATAATAAAAATCCCACTTTTTATCATGAAGACTTTTTATGGTACTGAAGATTATGCTAAGGTCTACATTCGAGAATTGGTAAGGTTGCATGGGGTACCATTTTCTATTATTTCGGAAAATGGTGCTCAATTTACTTCTCACTTTTTGAGGTCTTTCAGAAATGGCCTTGGCACAAAGGTAAAGATAAGTACCACATTTCATCCTCAAATGGATAAATAAGCCAAAAGGACAATCGAAACATGTTATGACCCGAACTTAGGGCCTAGCTGTGACATGATAAATGTGACACTCGAAGAAATTCCATACAAGCCTCGTGTTCATATCATAAGAATTCATAAGGTAAATTAAGCAAACATAAGGGAAGAATAAAGCGGGATGTATAAAATTAGAAGTATCATAGTTTTCGCTTAGGGGAAATTTACATCTATTATAATGTCCAATTCATGCCTCTACATCATAAGATCTTGGCAGGGTCTAGAACATAGCTTACTAGCTCACCCTCAAGGCATACATCAAGAAAGTAATACAGTCTCCTTGATAAAGCATCATAAAAGGGTTTGCTCCCGAAGTATGGGAACACACCAACAATGTTCAAACTTCAACTCCCAAGCTAGCCACAAAATGGAAGACAAGAAAGTATATGTTAGTGTGTAGAATGTACTAAATGTGCAGGTATGCCATGAATCAAAGTACCTCACAATATAATATCAATATCCATAATCATATTCAATAGGATAGAACACAATATGCATGAGGAATGCAAAATTAAAATCTTGAAGAGAAAATCATCAAAATCCTTTCATAAATCCTAATATACATATATGGGAATAAGATCATTACCGACATATGAGACCTTGAGGAAGATTACATGGAATATCAATGTTCCCTCTACACCGTGCGAAAAAGAAGTCTACAAGGTAGGCTCGATCCTTACCCTATAGGCTCTATCCTAGCACAATGAGAACCCATCATTTGACCACATCCTTTAGGCTCTATCCTAGTATGGTGAGTGCCCATTAAAACTTATGTGGACCCATTAGCATACCTTTAAGGCATATAAACGTGAACATCATTCATTTGGTGACACATTAGTATGGGACTATATAATCTACCAAAGCCCTCTCGGTGCTAAGTCGTATCCCATGGAATATATAAATCATGTATATACATAGCTTTCAACATAATTCATACTTCATTAAAATCATATTTTCATAGATTGTAAAATAATCATCATAATCTTTCATGAAAACATCTCATATGATGGAATAGTCCATTTACTTAGATTTTTATATAGTGCGGGTAGACATTCCCACCTTAACATCTTAATCATAAACATTAGGGTCTTAATCACCCTCTTTATCATAGCATCGTTGTCATCATAAAAGTCATGATCATTGTCATAAAACATGCATTTACTTACTTTAAATCATAATCATGAAAACCTATGGCTTTATCATGGAAGACTAGGCTAAGTGTGGATTCATGAACAATTGAGTCGAAATCATGCAAATTCATGAAATTTATAGGGAAAGCATGAAATGGAAGTCAATTTGGATCATTAATAAAGGAACCCACATCAATTCATCAAGCCCTAATTATACATACTGCCTTTACTTGAAAATCATACAAGTCATGTAATTCTTCATAATTTCTACATAGATAGGTTTAGTACCCATGGAATATTCATATTCATACATTGAAAATCATAGCGTAAAAGCCCATAGGAAATAATCATTAAACTTTGATATAATGAGGTTTTGGAATGGACTTTATAGTTGAAACCAATCCATGAATCATGCCCTACATACCTAAGTTGAGAATCTTAAGAATTTGGAGTAGAAGAAGATTGAAATCCTAAGAAAATCTTAGAACGTTAGCATCAATGGTGCCTTTGTTCTAGAGAGAGAATTATTTGAGAACTCTTGAGAGAATTGTGAGGATAAATGAATTAGATTAAGTTAGGGATACAACTTATTAGGTTGGGGTCAGTGAAGGTAGTCAGGAGGACCAAGACGATGTAGTTTAGGTCTTACACAAATAGGAATGTCAAAAATACCCTCTCATTAAACACTGCTGGAGCTATCCACGAGACCCCATCCACGGGTCATGGTTCAATATATGACTCGTGACTTGGCTCGTAAAACTTGTGCCACAAAAGGTTGAGACACTAGAATTGGCACCTTTCAAACCACAAAAATGCAGCATGACTGATGTCACCCACGTTACACCTCCTTTTTAGAGGATAAAGTGGTCCCTGTCAAGAAATAGAACTAACCAAGGTTAGGGTCGAACCCACAGGGAATACGTAGACTCAAGACAAATTCACCAACATGCAATCCGAGTAGTTAATCAACTCAATTCCCCCGGGGGAGGGGGGAGGGGCTACGAAAATCAATTGTGAACAAAAACTAACTGATTATCACAAGAGAAAGATCAACAAGGGAGAGCAATTAGGGTATTGTGTTCCCCATGATTCCCCAACTCATTATCAATGGATAACCTAATTCTTGTATAGTATATAGAATGCAGGATCATTATCAATGGATAACTTAATTCTTGTATAGTATATAGAATGCAGGATGGTAACTTAAGTTCACCAAGCCCTTTGATAAAAGGTGAAAGATTATTTCACTATGCGACTTGGCCCATTTCCATAGTGTGCATTACTAACCATTACCTATAAGTCCCAGAACAACCTCCCCTTAGCCTAGTTTGGTTGATTAGATGAGAATACATCAATCAAATCCTATTAATTAATCTCTTTTTCTATTCATTACTACCTTGGTCCAGTCAGTAACACTAGGCGGGTTCTACTGTTGGTCACCATCAGAAAACATGCAAAACAAAGAGAATCAATTAATACATACATATACACCTTCCAAGAATCGGGAATTATTCGGTTTTACTTTGTTGATGCTTCATGGTTCCCACAACCCTAGTTGTGGAGTTATTTACCATGCTTTATGTAGATGAAGAGATTATTAATTTAGAAGGCATAATTAAACACTTACACAACTGAATTAAGGACAAGCAAATCCAATGTCAATGAAAATTATAAGCTTGAAGATAGAATTAAACCACTAGTGTTTTCAAAGACTCTCTCACAATGTTATCTCTAAGAATATTGAGTTCTCTAAGCACTTAACCTAAATCTACTGAAAACTTACGTGAACTGGTGATCATCCCCCAAAATAACCTAAAAGACCCATATATAATAATTAAAAGAAAGTCCTAAACAAATTAAGAAAATTGGTTGGCAAACTCCAGGAAAGCACTTTACGACCCGTATTGTCTTCTACGGCTTGTAGTCGGGGCCTCGTAATTAGTTGTTGAAATTTTTGACTTCACTTCTACAACACCCCTTTATGACTCATAAGGTGGTTCATAACCTGTAAAGTGGGTTTCATCTGATAACTTTCCTGCAAGTCTACCTCTCTGATCCTCGGGGCATGAAAGGTATTGTATGACTCGTAAATTGCTACACAACTCATCCACATGTTTGTAGACTTCAACTTCAGAAAATATACCCCCACAGGAAATCATCATGAAACCTATCTATGACTTGTAGAATGCTCTACGAGTCATAGACTATCTCGTACAATAGCAAAAACTAGCAACTTCTGCAATATTTCCCCAAATCATGGCCAACCTATTAAAATCCACAAATATTACATTGAAAACACACAAAAAGGTAAGTTTTAAGCATCAAAAGTGTTGTATTTTGATATCACATCAATATCCTCAACTTAAAATTGTTGCTTGTCCTCAAGCGACGGATTCAATCTATCTAGACAATACAATAACACACAGCCTCAACTCAATGGCATACATCACATACATCTCAGACTCAGATACCTACACCAACTTTTCAAGACAAGATTAAATAGCTATTTAGCAATCCAAGGCAAACTGGTGCATGTTACAACACAACTATTACAAGCAAGGGGTTATCAACAGTCCATAATCACTAAACAAGTCAAATGCTAACAATGCAATGCAAGTGCCCTCATAGAAAGAAGTCCCATATTTGACACTCAACGATGTTTTCATGTTTTACCATTGGGACTGTGCAAACTCACTCGCTTTCACAACAAATATTCATGTATAATGACTAATACCATAAGCTTTCCCCTGGACTCATGACTCAAACCTTCAACTAATTAGACTAGGCTTAGTTGATCCTTTCCTAATCCATTTAAGCTATAATCTAATTTTGAGTAACATAGCAAGAATTCGCACAAAATACATGAATTTATCAAATTATGCTCACACTCACATGGCACTGCCTACATTTTTAAGAAAAGACTCACAAGTCATACTTCGTGTCTCAATGCACCCTCACTTATCAGAACAGATATCGTCAAACACTTAAACATGCATGGTTACTATTTAACTACCAATCAAAATTTTTGGCGGGTACCAGTTTTTCAATCAAAACATAAAAACATGCTATATGCCACACGTATTGATACTATATGCTACAAATATTATCTAAACATCCTAAACATGCCGGTTGAACAGAAATTAAATATCCACAGGGAAAAAGAACATATGCAAGAAAACCTTGGGATCGAAAATTGGGATAGTTATGGACCATAAGCTACTTAGACTTCACTTAGGCCCATACTACCCACACCCCATAAAAAAGGATGTGCATTGTACCCAATGCATAAAGTTAAAACAAAATAGAACATAAAGGGGTAAAAAAATACATACCTGGGTGCCTAAGAGCTCGTGTGTTGCTGAATCTGGCCATCCTCCTCATGCGAGATGGTTTGCTCAGCAATGGTACTATGTCTGGAGGGCCTAACACCCCTCACCTGTTCCGTCGCTCGAACTTGTCTCATCTCCTCATCATGCCTTGATCTCCTCAACGCAAGCTCGAGCTCCTCCTCCTCTATCATCCTCACACGTACATGTCTCTCATCTTGTTCCTCATCTGTGGAAGGTCTCTTCACAAGGGAAGACTAGATAGGCTCATCGGGAGCGAACAAATCAAATGCTGGCACCAGAGGTAGAGTTATTGGCAGTGCTATCGGTGGCATAAGAGCTACTGGAAAGTTAGCTCGGAGCTACTGGATCTCTATCTTCATATCTGACAAATCTGTAGGCTGGGCCTCACCCAATCTCTTCCGTACCCTCTCCTCGAAGGTGTCAATGCGGGCATCTATGATAGAAATATGGTCCTGAATAGTAGCGATCGTGAATGCCTGCGTCCGACCCTTCGAGGATGCGATAACCTAGCAGACCCATGGCCTGGTCTAATGAATAAGCTGAGTCAACTGGGACTCAACATGTGATAACCTCTGCGCCAAGGCCTGACTAGAAGTGGCGGACGCGTAAATCATGCCCGCGGTGATAGGCTATGAAGTAGCAGTCTCTAGTATAGGAGCAACAATAGTGGGCCCCCTCTCATCAATTTCTTAAGGTTGCGGGGGCCTCTCCTTAGTAGCAGTGGCAGTAGTGGTTGCAGTCTTACAACCCTCAGGAGGTGGCCCTGGGTGAACATCTCAATCATAGGTGGAGGATGTGCTCGTTGGAGTGCCAATAGGGTCTCTTAATCCTTGATCAGGCTGGGATCCAATGTATGTTGGGTGTTAACTATCCGGTCCAACTGATATAGAATCTCCACCCTAGACTCTAAATAGAGCCTGTAGATCAAGAATAGAATGGGATAGAGGTAGACCTCTTTAGTGCGATCTCATGTATCTACTCAGCGATGAGGCGGGCCCAGTCAATATCATAGCCAGCTAAGAACCAAAACCGCATGATCCGGCATCAAAGTATTATCCATAAGTGTCGGCCAGATGCGTGAACAAACAATAGCCCACCAAAATTTTGCGAGAAAGCTGAGCGAAGCGTTTATTATAGGCTCCGAGTGAGTGGTGACCCAAGTAGGTGCCGTACCCTGCTCTGCAATAAACGCAACCACTCATCTCATTAACGTGGCTCATTACTCAGGATCCTTCATCACTAGTGGGTCCCTCATCTGCCCTACTCTATCGTCAAACTCTGTGGTGGATCGAGGGCACGATACTCGAGACCAAATAACATACGATGAATGGTCTCCTCTGATATAGCTACCTGATGGCCCCTCATTCGCGTCTCTATCAGTCCGGACTAAGCAAGGGATTTCTTCCCCTTGGGATGAGAAAGATGGACTATGTTTACATTGGAGGCATAAAACTCCCTTACTATGGTCGAGGAGTATCATCCAAATGCTTGTGTGAGCCAGTCGAGTCCATACCTAATCATCGTGTCCTAGAGGCTGGGGACACATCTAAGTCTATCTGATATAAGTTGGGGCTTCTCATAGATGGAGTGGAATGTCTTGCCCCGCTTTTTTTGACTGCATACCCTCTCTATAAATCTCTTCCATGCCCTCGATGCACCACCAACTAGCAAAGGCATCTGGTGCAGATGATGATGATGGTGCATGGAATTCAACCTCTGATCTATCCTCAGAGACCCCCTCAGAGATGGACTTCACTTTGAATGGAGTTATCTGTTGTACCTAGCTCCCATTATTGTCTCCCTCCTTAGACTGGGAGTGCGAGCAATAAGAGCCTGAGTCTCCCATCTCTGGTAGTGGCTCTGGTCTATGTTATAGCAGCCTCTGGGTCCAGTTGGTCATCTAAGATCTCAAGTAAACCACTCAATTGAGTGGTTTGATCATCATTCAAAGGCTCATCCCTGAGCCTCCTCCTTATAGCCTCGATCTCTGTGCATTTGGATTTTAGGGCCATAGTACCTGAAACATCAGCTGATATGCACCACAGTTAGCCCACAAATAAAGAATTAAAATGCAAGAATTCATCTAGGTTCAGTTGTAGAAGGGTTCTGGGAAGGCCCCTTTATGAGTTGTAGTGAATACTACAGGTTGTAAAGAGCTTTTGTAGACCAGTGGTTCATACAAATTTTGTTATTGGAAAAGTCTACGAGACTAGGTGCGACTCGTAAAGTGGTTTACAAGTCATAAATTGGGGTTGTAGAAAATTCTAATGAATAATTACTTTCAAGCAAGGATCTACGAGACCTATCTATGAGTTTTAAAGTGATGTGTGACTCGTAGAAGGTCTCGTCTGGTGGATACTCAGAAACATCAAGTCTCTGGAATTGTGCATGAGGGGAAATTATGACTCGTGGATTGGTCTACAGGCCGTAAAAGCCACTCGTGAACCAGAAAATCCAGTTACCTCTGTTTCTAAGTTCATCACATGGACCCCAAAAGACATTTTCAACAAATAGATTATCAGCATTGAAGCAAGCACACACGCACCCATCACCCTCAATATGTTCAACATACATACACCCCATCAAGAGTGATTTAGCATAAATTATCCTACAATTTCGACCACCTTTAATTGATTCAAGCAATATCACGTACGTACGTCATCATCCACCAATATACAATCATAGTCATTCAATCACTTAAGGTGAGTGACAAGATAGACAAAAATACAAGGCCATAAAACCCAATTCCGAATTTAGACAAAAATAAAGCATGGGAAATTACAATCAAATTCAAAGAATGATTTTGTTTCTAAACACCATGCCTAACACAATAATCAAATCAATCATTCATACAAGGAAAATTAAGGGTTAATTAAATAAAAACTTACCAAGAATTGGGATTAACTTGAAGAAAAGGAAAGAGGTGAATAGAAGCAAAACCCTAGGTCAGCTGAAGTTCTTGCCAAAATTTAGGCTGATGGTTGCTGGAGGTAGTTAGAAATTTAGGTGTGTGGGATAGGTTGGGGAAAATATAGGGTCAACATAATTTGACCCCTCTATTTATTCTATGACTCGGCTTAACTGAATTTACTGCACCTGACCTTACGAAACCCTGATTACGGGCCGTAGATGGTTCTATGGATCGTAAATCATGGTCTCATAGAATCCTCAACACTTATCAAATTTTTAGAGAACTTACCTGGGGTCCACGAGCCCCATTCACAACTTGTAGTTTAATCTAAAAATCGTAAAGTTTGCTCATGGACTGGAGTGCATAATTTTTTTTCTTATTGGAATTTTGTACAAGATGGGGTACGGGTCGTAATTACGACCCATAGACCCAGTCATAGAGACCTAACTTGATGCTTTTCTCAGCCAAACCGACTGACTTAGTCTTGTACCTGTATACTCTTCATAAAATACAATGTTACTCTATATGCAACCAACCCAATGTCCATAATTACAATTAAAACACTAGAGAATAAACTACCTATCAATCCAAAAACTGAAAATAAACCTATAACTTATGCTATTACATCAAAAACCTTGGGTTGCCTCCGAAGTAGCACCTGATTTATTGTCACGGCATGATTTTGACACATTGGTTATTCGGACTTCATCAATTGCCCAAACTTCACTTTTCAACTCATCTGGATGCCTCATGGACTGACGGATATCGAAGACAAATTCTTTGTCATTCAATCTAAACTTGCGTTGACTAGCTTCCATATAAACTAGGGCTCGCCCAGTGGCTAAGAAGGGTCTTCCCAAGATGATTGAGATATCGAAGTCAACTTCGCAATCTATGATCACAAAGTTTGCAGGAAATATTAACTTCTCAACTTTTACTAACACATCATATAATATCCCCAGAAGCTTCTTTACCGTGCAATCCTCCATCAACAACGACATATTAGTAGGAGTAGGGCCCCCCAATCCATGCTTCTTAATTACCGAAAGAGGCATCAAATTGATACTAGCACCTAAGTTACATAGTGCCCTTGCAAACTCCATATCTATAATGGTGCAGGGTATTCTGAAAGCACCTAGATCTTGTCCTTTCTGAACCATGGACTTTGTAGTGACAATACTGCAATGTTGAAGCTCTTGAGAAAGCTCCTAACTCACAGTGCGCATTTTGATGACCGCTTCATGTACTTCGTATACCCTAGCATCTTCTTCGACGCCTCGATGAGAGAGATGTTGATGGAGAGCTGCTTTAGCATAGAGAGAAAGTGCTTGAACTTTCCTTCCTCCTCCCCTCTTTTGAGTCTCTGGGGGAATGGAAAAGGAGGCCTAAGGACCGCTTTAAACCTCTGTGGCGCTTAAGCTGCTTCACTCAACCCATCCTTACCATGATTATCTTTATTATCCGTATCCTTTGCCACAACAATCTCCTCACGAACATCTTCTACATCAACCGACATAGGAGAATCAATAATGTTCTTGCCACCCTGAGTAGTGACCGCCATAAATTGCCCTTCATTGTTTTGATTTTGCACTGTATTGCTAGGCATTGTACCCCTTTGACGCTAATTCAGTTGAGTCGATATTTAACCAAAATGTTGTTCAAGATGCTTAATAGCCACAGAGTTAGACTTTATTTTCTGATTGATACTTGAAATATTTGATTTCATGCCCCTTAGAGTGTCATCCTGCATCTCAGCGTTGTTAATAGGCGATCAAACATCTCCTCAATTCTGGAATTGCTTGCACCTGCGTTGTGGTTGTGTGGTGGCATATAAGGACCATTTCTGAAGCATTCTCTGCAATCCCATTCTGCATTTAGACCCCTGTTCCTATCATAGTAACCACCGAGATTGTTTCTGTAAGTTCCATCTCTGCCAAACTTTCGACCTTGGCTTCCTTGACCTTGGTGCCAATAGTCTTGATTTTACCCTTGGGTGTTGCTCCAGAAACCCCCCATCTTATCTGCAAAGAAACATGCGTCCTTATCATAGTATGGATCCTCGTACATGGGTGGACGTGGAGGTTGGTGAACCACTGCATTCACTCTTTCTTGGTTCTGCTTTATCATAACGTCCATTCTTGTGCGAATCTGAGTAAGCTGCTACATAATTTCTTCATTAATGCTAGCTTGCTCTTGCCCCACACTTATAGCATATAAACTCTTTGTAGAAGCTCTATCCCGCTGCCCCCATGCACAATTTGTTTTGACCACCCTTTCCATTCTCTCCGCAATCCTTATAAATGGTTGATCTAAAAACATGCCCCCCATGATAGTGTCCGCACAAGCTTGACTATTCTCATCAAGAGCACGGTAGAAGATCTCCACCAAGGCGTCATCAACTATCTTGTGGCCAGGGACGCTCCTCAGACTTTTCGTAAACCGCTCCCAAGTAGTGCTTACTGAATCACCAGGAAGTTGCTTGAAGTTGTTGATCTATTCCTTTAACTTGAGGTTCTTTGATCTATCGAAGTACCTCTAAAAACATGCCTTCTGCAAGTCCGCCAAGTTGGTGATTGAACTCTGTGAGAGCTCAAATAGCCATAATGCAGCATTGCCCTTGAGAGATAATGGGAAGACACGAAGTCACACAACATCTATAGACAGATTCTTTATTCCCATTACACTCTTACCAACAAATGCCCCATTATGTAAGTAGCTATGTGGATCCTCTGATGGTAAGCCCACAAATAGCCCACGGTTCTGCAGCATCTGAAGTAACCCACTCGACACTGTGAACATAGTGTCCGCTGGTAGTGGTGGCAACACAATAGCTCCAGTCACCTCCATAGCCGTGGGATTCAATTGGTACTGATTCCACTGGTAAGCATTGGCATTGAAATCCTAAGGCTGTGGAATGTCCTCCAAAGGAGGTGGGTTCTCATTCCTATCCTCATCATTATTATTCCAATTCAGAGCTACATTGGCCACGTTGTTGGCGTTATCTTAAGCCATCCTTCTTATCATTATGTGGATCTCTATATCAAATGGAGTTAAGGAATTACCTTGACTACGGGTGTTGGGAATACACTACTCGTACACTTTGTATATAAACAAAAATAAACAAACAAAAGTAAAATTAAGGGAACTAAGGATTAACATTCGAATTACTAATGAATTTACTAAGTCTAGTCATATTCCCCAGAAACAACGCAAAAATGTTGATGTCTCCCAAGTTACACATCCTTTGTAGAGGGTAAAGTGGTCGCTGTCAAGAAATAGAACCTAACCAAGGTTAGGGTCGAATCCACAGGGAATAGATAGACTCAAGAAAAATTCACCATTATGCAATCTGAGTAGTTGATCAACTCAATTCCCGGAGGGGGGGTGCAAAAATCAATGTGAAAAATAAATTAACAAATTATCATGAGAGAAAAATCAATAGAGGAGAGCAACTAGGATATTGTGTTCCCCATGATTCCCCAACTCAGTATCATCAGATAACCTAATTCTTGTCTAGCGTATAACATGCAGGACGATAATTTAAGTTCACCAAGCCTTTTGGTAAAATGTGAGAGGCTAATTTCACTATGCAAATTGGCCCATCTCCATAGTGTGCATTACTAACTATTACCTATAAGTCCTAGTACAACCTCATCTTTGCACAGTTTGGTTGATTAGACAAGAATACATCAATCAAATCTTGTTAATTAATCTCTTTTCCTATTCATTACTAACTTGGTCCAGTTAGTAACACTAGGCGGGTTCTAATGTTGGCCACCATCAGAAAACATGCAAAACAAAGAGAATTAATTACTACATACATATACACCTATCAAGAATTGTGAATTATCCAGTTTTACTTTGTTGGTTATTCATGGTTCCCCCAACCCTAGATGTGGATTTAGTTACTCATGATTTGTGTAGATGAAGCGATTATGAATTTATAAGACATAATTAAACACTCACACAACTGAATTAAGAAAAAGCGAATCCCATGTCAATGAAAATCACAAGCTAGAAGATTGAACTAAACCACGAGTATTTTCAAAGACTCTCTCACAATTTTCTCACTTAGAATATTGAGTTCTCTTAACACTTAACTTAAAACTACTCAAAACTAACGTGAACTAGCGATTCCCCCTGAAAAATAACCTAAAAGACCTATTTATGATAATTAAAAATAAGTCCAAAATAAATTAGGAAAATAGGTCGGCAAACTCCCCCAAAGCACTTTACGACCTGTATTGTCTTCTATGGCTCTTAGCCGAGGTCTCATAATCAGGTGCTGGAATTTTGGACTTCACCTCTACGGTACTCCTTTACGACTCGTAAGGTGGTTTACGACCCTTAAAGGGGGTTTCATCTGATAACTTTCCTGCAAGTCCACCTCCTTGATTTTCGAGGTACAAAAGGTATTCTACGACTCTTAAACTGCTCCACGACTCGTCTGCATGTTCGTAGACCTCAACTTCATCAAATAACCCCTTACTGAAAATTCTCATGAAACCTATCTACGACTTATAAAATTCTCTATCACCCGTAGTCTGTCTCGTACAATAGCAAAAACTAGCAGCTTCTGCAATTTTTTTCCCAACTCATGGCTAACCTATAATCCTACAAATCTAAACACAAAAACACATAAAACCTAAAAATATCGCATTGAGAACACACAAAATCCTATGGTTTATGTATCAAAAGTGTTGTATTTTGAAAGCACATCAATGACCCATTGTTACTTTCACAGACCGTAATTCTTTACGTATAAATTCCCCATCTTAGAAACTTTTCCACCCTTTAGAGGTTCTTTTGATGATACAATTCACAGGTCATGGTTCTATTGATGGCCCATCCTGTTAATCATGAAACCACTTCATGAAACTCCCAAAATTTCCATCTTTCTAGACTAAAGTCCATGAACCCACGTACGACCTATTGTACCATCCACGAGCCATGGACTGACTCATGTGACCAAGTCAGTTCCAAAATGTCTTAACTTTCATTTTCCAGGCTAACAACGTGCAGAGTGTTACAAAATGGTTGAAGATATGCTTAGGGAATATGTGCTTTATTTCAAAGGTGGTTGGGATGATCACTTACCACTTATTGAATTTGCTTACAACAAGAGTTCTCACTTGATATTGAGATTGCATAGTTTGAAGCTTTGTATGGTAGACGGTGTAGGTCTATGGTGAGATGGTTTGAAGTTGGAAAGATGTTCTTGATTCGACCGACTTTGGCACTAGATGCTATGGAGAATGTGAAGGTCATAAGGGAAAGGTCGAAGGCTACCTAAAGTTGTCAAAAGTCATATGTCAATGTTAGAAGAACAGACCTCGAGTTTGATGAAGGTGATTGGGTATATTTGATGTTTCACCTATGAAAGGAGTAATTGATTTTGGAAAAAAAGAAAAATTGTCCTTGATATGTGGGATCTTATGAGATTGTGAAGAGAATTAAGAAGAGGTGGGCGTATGAGCTAGATTGGCTATGGAGTTTGCTAAGGTTCATCAAGTATTTCAAGTGTCAATGTTGAGAAAATTTATGGGTGATCCTAATTCCATCGTTCTAACGAAGGATGTGACTATTGATGAGGATTTGACCTATGAAGAAGTACCAGTTGAGATTTTGGACCGACAAGTGAAGAGATTGAGAAATAAGGAATTTGCATCTGTCAGAGTTTTGTGGATAAACAAACAAGTCAAGAGTGAAACTTGGGAAGGAGAGGCAGACATGACGGGATGATATCCTTACCTCTTTCCCTCTATTCAAGCCTAAGGTAGCTAATATGATCTATTGTTTAAAATTCTCACAAATATGTGTTTCCTAGTCATATTGCATGTATGCATGACCATGAGACAGTTTTTGAATGATATTTTCTATATATATTTGATGATTTTATGAAAATGATATTTATATTGCATTTTCGCATTCATGATGCGTGGGTGACTATGTTTCTACTCTACTCAAATTTTCTTCTATTTCTTTTAAGGAAAAGTGATCCCAATGGGGAGATATTGTAAGACCTTGCATGTGGAGTGGTCTAGCGATTTCAAAAGTTGTAGAAATTTTAAGCTGGGAAGACTGTACGAGCCAATCTATGGCTCGTATATTGAACCACGGGTAATAGAAAGGCCTCATGTTGATGAAATGATGATAAGATAGGAAGTCACACTATATGATAGGTTCTATAGATGGACTGTTCCTATCATGTAAGATGTTTTCATTAGATTATGATGCCTAAATTCATGCTATGTAAGTATGATTTTGATAAAGTATTAATTATATTGAAAGCTATGCACATGCATGATTATATATTCCATGGGATTTGACTTAGCACCGAATGAGCTTGTCGAGGGATGGAGGGGGGCTACCCCTAAGGGTCCTTATTTAAATCCTCAACTCCCCTAACTATGTGCCACCATAGGTTTATGATTATGTGCCTATTAGGCTAGTTAATGGATCCATAGGTTTATGATTATGTGCCTATTAGGCTAGTTAATGGATCCATATAACATTATGTTCCTACAATACTCTCCGTTCTAGGATATAACCTAAAGGGTGAGAACTTTATGTACATGTGATTCTTTCCGTGCTAGGATAAAGCCTATAGGGTGAGGTTTGAGTCTGCCTTGGCAAAGTAGACTCCTCTTTCGCTCACCATAAATAAAATATTGGGATTTTATGTTCCCACATATGTATGCTAGTAGATGAAATGATGCATGACACTTCTATTCATGATATTAAATATGCATTGATAATTCATATCTTGTCCTTACTCTATTATCATTAGTGTGCATATTTCTATTAGTTCCTTGATGCATTGCATACCTACATACTTATTACATCCCACATTCTAAAGAATACTTGTTTATCTATGTTATGACCCGGACCTAGGGCCTATAAGTGACACAACAAATGGGAACTTGAGAGATCCCAAAAAAGCCTCAAAGTGTCCAAATCCATATCATCGGTTCGTGAGCGCATTTCAAATAGTAAATACATAAATATAAGGGATGGGAAAGTAGGGCACACCCTGTAGGGATATCGAAGGGGAAAGGGATTTAAATGGATTCACATAACACATAGCATATAAGACCTAAAGGGCAGGTAAGTATGACTAACTCTATGGGGGCAATACGGGGCCTAGGATCTTCCATATTTCCACATCAAGCATACATACATATCATAAATTCCATAATCAACCCATGATAGCCATATCTAATAGATATGCGAAATCATAAGCTTAAAATACAACACATAACATATAGAATCTACGAGAGTCTACAAGATGTCAAACAATGCCTCTAGTCATATGATAGGATGGGGGCCAAGATATGTCCCAGGCTCACCCTCAAAGTAAATAACATAAGGAAGAGTTCATACGTAGAGGAGAAGTGGCTTGTCTTTGGAAGATAGGACTTACCACAAAATATCTCAAATTTGATCTAGGGTCAAATGGTGGGTGAAGGTAATGTCCGGTCCCTACATGGTGAGATCATGTAGGCAAAAAGTATGCGTTAGTACATTTGAATGTACTAAGTATGCGGGCATGCAATGCATATGACTTATCAAACTTGCATTTCAATATTAGACGACAAGGGAACGTAATATGAAAAGAATCATATATCCAACGAAGAATAGCATAACGATATGTCATAAATTCATGATGCATCAAATGCAATAATGCTCATATATAGTGTGGATGTGACCTCAACCGAAAAAAGTAAATCTAAGCGAGCTATTACTTGGAATCCCGATGTAATCCCCTAACCGAAAAAGAGGTAGTCTACTTGCCAAAGGTAAACCATACTTCACTTTACGAGAACATCACCCAATTCGTATGAAGTAACCCCCTTACAGGAACATCACCGATTTTAGAAAGGATTTTTCATGTAGCATATAATACATCACCTTACGGGAATATCACCCATTTTGTATGAAGCAACCTTTTACAGAACACCACTCATTTCGGATAGGATTCTCATAACCTATGTCAGGTACATAGTTCAAGGAAAGATAGAGGACCCTGAATCCATCGGTGCTAAGTCAACATCCTACGAGAATACATATACGTATATGTATATATATACATGTTTCAAAGAGGCAATAGTCATTTCAAATCCGTTCCATGCACATTTAGGCTCAAATGCCTAACCATAATTCATAATCATAATAATCATGCGTAGGAATAGCTCATTTACATATACAAGATGGTGCAAGCACCCAAAATGCTCAAAGATCCATAATCTTTGACATATATATGATCACATTCTTGTCATAACCCATATCTTATCAAAATCATATCATAAAACAAAATTGGGTTTAACCCACTTCGTAATCTCCATAAAATCCAATGTCCATGAATGCACATACCATGAGTGATGTGAGAATAGCATGGATAATATATATTCAAGCTAAAATCAATATTATACTATGAAATTGAAGTAAATCCATAATTAAACCCACATTTAAACCATAATATAAATCACCCATGCATAATCAAGCTTTAAAGGGGACATGCGTCTTCATAACTTCATAATCTCAATATAAATCATCATCGTAGGGCTTAGGATAACTTAAAATCATGAATAAAGTATAACCCATACATCAATTGAATTTAATAAAATCAAATAATGAAAACCCACATTTAAAGTAAGCAAAAATTCATGATAAATCAATTGAAAGGAACCAAGAATCAATCCCACATACCTTGATTAGAAAGATGAAATTGAGAAGAATTTAGCTTGAAGTTGAAACCCCAATTGAATCCTAGCTTGAGTCAGAAGAGAAGAACTTAGAGAGGATTTTTAGGAATTGATTTTTAGAATAAGAGTGTTTCTAAGGAGAATGAATTAAAATGAAGTAGTACCAGCTGATTTAGGTGCTAAGGGTAGCTGAAAAGATCATAAAACACCTTTATAATAATCCAAAATTGCTTAAAAGCCACTAATGACATGGAACTTAAAATTTGCCTAGATCCCTACATGGATGAATTTTACAAAAACGGGCATAACTTCTCGATCCACACTCTGAATGAGGTGAAATCGAATGCGTTGGAAAAATAATTCAAAGTGATTCAAGTTGATAGGTCGTGGGCCACCCAATTCATTTTGTGCTAAGAGATATGCCCATTTAAAGTTGACCCTTCCAACGGTACTTGTAAGAAACTTAGCCAATGGAAGAAACTTGACTTGATGTGGGAGACCTATGATGGCCTTAAACAACATAAATAAGCTTGAATTGAAGGTTTCAAAGTGAACTTAGCTTGAGCTTGAAGATCCCATACATAGAATTATTCAATGAAGTCACCTTCATCGGAGGCCCCACGGGTCGTGTAGTGTCACAAGTGTTGTGACACTACCCGTACCCCTCTTCTTAGAAATCGGGAGATTTCAAGCCAAGGCCCACCACACGGTCTGTGAAGTGTCACAGGATCATGAGGGGTCCAAGTGTTGTGTGCCTTCGTTTAAAATACCACATTCAAGGGCCAAACATCTTCCATAGGCCAAGGGCCACTCCGTGGCAGCTCCACATGGGCTGTGTGACCTCACACAGACCGTGAGGGCTCCCATGAAGTGCCACCTTGGTCCAAAACTTATTTGAAACCAAATTTTCATGCTTTATTGAGCTTGTACAAATTCTTGGTCCTTACATCATTTCCCATTGAGAACATTTGCCCTTGAATGTGCAAGAATAAGGCTTGAAAGGCTTGACTTAGAATATGAAACATTTGAAGACAAGGTACAATGCGCATCTCATCATTTGAAAATCATAAATCCTTTAAAACCCAAATTTAAACGTATTCAAATCATTAAAAACATAATAAAAATTTGTCGTGCATATGTATGCATGTCATGTCATGAAACTCGAGAGTGAAAAAATTAGGACCATTGAGAATAAGAAGGACCTAATACCATAGGCTTCTGTAGATTGGAAAGGATAGAAGTATCGTCGCATCATACTTGATTCCACTCTCGATGGCGCTTTCCACGTGTTGATTCCTCTAAAGTACCTTCACCGAAGCCATTTCCTTTTTACGATGCCGCTTCACTTGCCCATCCAAAATCTCCACCAGAACATCTTCAAAAGACAAGTTCTCCTCAACCTCAACACCTTTCAAAGGCACAATAGTACAAGGATTACCAACCAACTTCCTCAACATAGACACGTGGAAAAATCGGGTGAGTAGAACTCAAATGTGGAGGCAAATCAAACCTATTAGCCACATTCCCAATTCGCTCAACAATCTTATAAGGACAGATATACCAGGGGCTTAGCTTTCCCTCCTTCCCAAAATGAACCACACCCTTCATAGGTGAGACCTTCATAAGCACCCAATAATTAATTTAAAACTCAAGATCCTTCTTTCTAACATCCAAATAAGACTTTTGATGACTCCGAACCATCTTCAATCTTTCCCTAATCAGTTTCACCCTTTTATAGCCTTCAACACTAAATCCGTGCCTATAGAAGTCATTTCATCTTAACTAAAACCACTCCACCGGAGATCTACACTTGTAGTCTATAAAGCCCCAAACAGTATTATACAATGCTTGCATGAAGGAAATTGTAATAAGCAAACTCAAGAAGTGGTAGATGATGATCCCAATTAACCTTGAATTCCAACACACAAGACCCTGACATGTCCTATAAAGTTTGAATCATCCTCTCAGCTTTCCCAATGGATCAAGGATGAAAAGTGGTACTTAACTTCACCTTAGTTCCAAGCCCTCCTTGAGATGATTTCCAAGAGTGAGAAGTAAGTTGGGTACCGCGATTCAATATGATAGACCTAGACACACCACATAACCTCACCAACCCTTGGATTTATAACATTGCATAATCTTCGGTGCTAAAGTAGTCTTGATCGGTAGGAAATGAGTCGACTTAGTCACCTAGTCAACGATAACCTAAATAGAGTGAAATTACCTTCAGTCCAGGGAAAACCAACTAAAAAATCCATATTCACATCCTCTCACTTCCAAATAGAAATCTTAATGTTTTGAGTCAAGCCACCGGGCCTTTAGTGCCTACCTTCACTTGTTGACAATTAGAGCATTCGGGTACGAACCTGGCTGTGTCTTTCTTTGTACCATGCCACCAATATCCTTCCCTTAAGTCCCGATACATCTTAGTCGACCCTGGGTGAATCAAATAATGAGAGTTATGGGCTTCACTCATGATCACCTTCCTAAGATCATCCACATCCGGAACATATAACTGACCTTGATACCGAAGCGCACCATCTCCCCCTTGGGAGGAAACCTCTATCTTATTCTTTTGGCAATCGACTTCTTCAATCCAACCAATGACGGATCCAGACCTTGCTTTGCCTTAACATTAAAAACCACCGAAGGTTCGGACCCATTATGAACATGAATACCACCATCATTAAAGTCGTCCAACCTAATACCTAATCTAGCCAAACGGTAAGCATCCTTTGCCAATTCTTTCTTCCCTTCATCAACAGAAGCCATATTTTCCATAGATAGCCTACTAAGAGCATCGGCTACAATATTGGCCTTGTCGGGGTGATATTGAAAACTTATGTCATAGTCCTTTAGGAGTTCTGACCATCTTCTTTGCCTCAAGTTGAGATCCTTTTGAGTGAACACAGATTGCAAACTCTTGTGGTCAGTGAAAACATCGGCGTGCAACGATACAAATAGTATCCTCCAATCATCAAGGCAAACACCACCGCCGCTAACTCAAGATCATGAGTCGGGTAATTATGGTAACGCATCTCCAGTTACCTTGATGTATAAGCTATCACCCTAGCATATTTCATAGGTACACAACCCAACCCAAATCGAGAAGCATCATAATACACCACCAACCTATCTAAGCCATCTGGTAAAGTCAAAACAGAAGCCGATGTAAGGCGACCTTTCAAAGTCTGAGAACTCATCTCACACTTATCCGACCATACAAGCTTGGCCTTCTTTCAAGTCAACTTGGTCGATGGAGATGCAATAGATGAGTAAACTTTAACAAACCTTCCATTATAACCAGCCAACCCAAGAAAACGTTGAAAATTCCGAAGGAGTCAACGGTCTAGGCCAATTCTTCACGGCTTTGATCTTCTTCAGATCAACCTTAATACCATCACCGGACACCACATGACCAAGAAAGGCTACTTCACCCAACCAAAATTCACATTTTCTAAACTTGGCATACAACTTCTTCTCCCTCAAGGTTTGTAGAACCAACCTCAAATGATCCCCATGTTCCTGCTCATTTCGAGAATAAAAGAGAATATCATCAATGAAGACAACACTTGAACACCCAATTCATAAGATCCATGAAATGGCTGGAGAATTAGTTAAGCCGAACGACATCACCACCTACTCAAAGTTCCCATACCTTGTTCAAAAAGCCTTCTTGGGAATATCACACTCTCTAACCTTCAACTGATGATACCCGGAACATAGGTCAATATTTGAGAGGTGGGTAGTCCCTTGAAGTTGTTCGAATAAGTCATTGATCCTAGGCAACATACACTTATTTTTATTGGTTCAGTTGCCTATAATCGATAAACCTATGAAGAGATCCATCTTTCTTCCTTACAAATAGCACTGGAACACCCCACGGGGATATACTTGGCCTAATGAAGCCCTTCTCCAACAAGTCTTTCAACTAATAGGAAATCTCAAGACACGTTCCATGGTACGATATGATCATGAAAAAGTGAAACATTTCCTAAAACGCCTTGTAGCCTCCTACCCATAGATGTGGCACGCTTCACACCCATGAATAAGACTCAACTTGACACTGCATGTTGGACTCTAAGGACCATTTATAAACCTAGTACTCTGATATAATCTTTGTCATGACTTAGACCTAGGGCCTAGAAGTGAAACGGTGAAAGGGAACCCGAGAGTCCCAAAACTAGCCTCAAAGTATCCAAATCCACATCATTGGTTCGGAAGAACATTTTAAATAGTAACCACATAGTTCTAAGGATGGGAAAGTAGGACTCATGGTATGGGGATATCAAACAGGAAATGGATTTACATGGATTCACAAAACACATAGCACATAAGAACTAAGAGGCGGGTAAGTATGACTCACTCTATGAGGGTAATGCAGGGCTTAGAATCTTCAACATTTCCACATCTAACATACATACAGATCATAATTCCCCTTATCTATTCATGATAGCCATATCTAATAGATAACCAAAATTATAAGTTTCAAATACAATGCATAACATATAGAATCTACGAGAGTCTACAATATGTCCAATAATGCAATTAGTCATAAAATGAGACGGGCGCCAAGACATGTTCAGGCTCACCCTCAAAGTAAATAACATAAGTAAGACTTCATAGGTAGAGAAACGGTGGCTTGTCTTTGGAAGATAGGATTTACGAAAACCAATATCTCAAATTTGATGTAGCGTCAAATGGTGGGCGAAGGTAATCTTCGGTCCCTACATGGTCAGATCATGTAGGAAAAAAGTATGTGTTAATACATCTAAATACATGAAGTATGCTGGCATGCAGTACATATGACTTATCAAACCTGCATTTCAATGTTAGATGACAAGGACACATAATATGGAAAGAATCATATATCAAACGAAGAATAGTATAACGATATGCCATGTATTCATGATGCATGAAGTGCAATAATGCTCATATATAGTGGGGATGTGACCTCAACCGACAAAATTAAGACCAAGCGAGCTATTACTTGGAATCCCGATGAAATTCCCTCACCGGTAAAGAGGTGGTTTACTTGCCGAAGGTAAACCATTCTTCACCTTAACTGAACATCATCCATTTCTATGAAGTAACCCCTTACAGGGACATCACCCATTTCGAAAAGGATTTTTCATATAGCATATCATACTTCACCTTATGGGAACATCACCCATTTCGTATGAAGAAACCTTCCATATGGGAACATCACCCATTTCAGATAGGATACTCATAACCTATGTTAGGCACATAGTTCAGGAAAAGATAGAGGACCCTCAATCCGTCAGTGCTAAGTTGGGATCCCACGAGAATACATATACGTACATATATACATACTTTCAAAGATGCAATAGTCATTTCAAATTCGTTCCATGTACATTTAGGCTCAAATGTCAAACCATAATTCATAATCATAATTCTCCTGCATAGGAATAGCTCATTTACATATACAAGATGGTACAAGCACCCAAAATGCTCAAAGAGCCATAATCTTAGACATATATGTGATCACATTCTTGTCATAATCCATATCTTATCAAAATCAAATCATACAACATAATTGCGTTTAACCCACTTCGTAATTTCCATAAATTCTAATGTCCATGAATGCACATGCCATGAGTGGTGTGAGAATAGCATGGATAATATAGATTCAAGTTAAAATCAATATTATAATATGAAATTGAAATAAATTTATAATTATACCCACATTGAAATCATAATATAAATTGCTCATGCATAAATCATGCTTTGAAGGAGACATGCATCTTTGTAACATCATAAGCTCAATTTTAATCATCATCATAGGGCTTAAAATAACTTAAAATATTGAATAAAGTACAGTCCATACATCAGTTGAATTTAATAAAATCAAATAATGAAAACCCACATTTAAAGTAAGTTAAAATTCATAAAAAAATCAATTGAAAAGAGTTTGGGTCTTTTTGGTTGAAAGGGTCCAAGAATCAATCCCACATACCTTGATTAGAAATATGAATTTGTAAAGAATTTATCTTGAAGTTGAAACCCCAATTGAATCCTAGCTTGCGTCTTGAGAGAAGAACTTAGAGAGGATTTTTATGAACTTAGAGAGGATTTTTAGAGTGAGAGTGTTTCTAATGAGAATGAATTAAAATAATCAGCTGATTTAGGTGCTAAGGACAACTGAAATAAGTATAAAGCACATTTATTATAATCCACGATTCCGTAAAAGCCGCTAATGACACGGAACTAAAAATCATCTAGATCCCTATACATATGAGTTTTACAAAAATAGGCATAATGTCTCGATCCAAACTCAGAATAAGGTGAAACTTGATGAGTTGGATAGATAATTCAAAGAGCTTCAATTGGATATATAGTGTGCCACCCATTTCATTTTGTTCTAAGAGATATGCCTATTTGAAGTTGACCATTCCATCGGTACTTGTGAGAAAGTTAGCCAATGGATTCTTTTGAACTTGACTTGATGTAGGAGACCCATGATGGTCTTAAACAACATAAATAAGCTTGATATGAAGGTTTGAAAGTTATCTTAGATTGAGTTTGGAGATCCTATACTTAGAATATTTCAATGAAGTCACCTTCACGGGAGGCCACACGGGCCGTGACACTGCCCGTACCCCTCTTCGTAGAAAACTTTCACGACTAAGTTACGAGATGGTGATTCCATAATTAGAAAAATTTCACTCCAAAAGCGTTACAGATGGCCACATGGGCCGTGACACCCTATAAGGGGTGTGAACTTGGCCTTGTAACTATACTTAGTCCCAAAATGGTGAGATTTCAAACCAAGGCAACCACACGGCACACCACACGATCTGTGAAGTGTCACAGGACCGTGAGGGGTCCAAGTGTCGTGTGCCTTAGTTTAAAATGACAAATTTAAGGTCCAAACATCTTCCATAAGCCAAGGGCCACTCCATGAATGCTCCGCATGGGCCGTGTGACCTAATAAGGACCGTGAAGGCTCCCGTGAAGTGTCACCTTGGTCCAAAACTTTTTCGAAACTAATTTTTCATGCTTTATTGAGGTCGTACAAATTCTGAGTCCTTACAATCTATATGATCTAACCATGTGGGGATGGGCGACTACGAGCTACTCCATTTCGTGGCTAGAGTTGGATTGTGCTTTGAAGATTGATAGTGAGTTCTCATGCTTCGGGGACATGCCCTGTTCATGTTATGCTTTATTGTTAAGACTTTATGATTCCATTGTTACTTTATCTTGAGGATGAGCTAGTAGCATGTTCTAGACCCCGCTAAGAGTCATGATGTAGAGGCATGTTTTGGACGAAAGATGTGTAATTTCTCTAATATAAAGTATGACTTTTGTTATTGATATGTGTGACTTTCTTACTCTCTTATGAATTGTTTATTTTGCCTTATGTATGATTATGATATAAACCAGAGGATTAGATGGGGTGCCTTCAGGTGTCACATTCGCCATGTCATGGCTAGGCCCTAAGTTTGGGTCATGACAAAAGACCAGGTGGCTTGGCCTAAGACATTGAGATACATAAATAAAAATGGGAGGAAGTGAATATAGCTTTCATTACAATTTTGTCAAAGAATCGAAAATAATTTGACTCAATATTGGTGCTTGTAGTTAGAATAATGAAAATAACCTGCTTTTTGCCGATGAAGACTTCTTATAGTACTGATGACTATGATAAGGTCTATCGAAGAATTGGTAGGGTTTCTAGATGTACCATTGTCTATAGGTCATTGTGCTCAAATCACTTCTCCATTTTTGGGAGTCTTTCCAAAAGGGCCTCAGTACAAAGGTGAAGCTAAGTACTGCATTTCATCCTAAAATAGATGGACAAGCCGAACGGACAATCCAAACAATGGAAGGTATGTGGAGGGCACGTGTGCTTGATTTCAATGGTGGTTGGGATGATCACCTACCTCATATTGAATTTTCTTACACCAATGGTTTCTATTCAAATATTGAGATTGCACCATTTGAGACTTTGTATGGAAGATGGTGTAGGTCATCGGTGGGATGGTTCAAAGATATAGAGATATCTTTGATTGGGCTAGATTTGATACTTGATGCTATGGAGAAAGTAAATATTATGAGGAAATGGTTGAATTCTTCCCAAAGTCATCAAAAATCACATTTAGATGTTAGAAGGAGAGATCTTGAGTTTGATGAAGGTGACCCGGTGTATCTAAAGGTTATACCTATGAAAGGAGTAATGCCTTTCGGCAAGAAGGGAAAATTAAGTCCTAGATATTTGAGACCTTATATGATCATGAAACGAAGCAAAAAGGTGGCTTATGAGCTAGATTCACCTATGGTGTTAGTTATGGTTCATCAGGTGTTTCATGCACAATGTTGAGAAAATTTATGAAATATCTTAATTCCATTTTTCTATTGAAGGATGTGTCTATTGAGTAGGATTTGACATATGAAAAAGTACTAGTTGAGACTTCTAAATTGTGGTTCGATCTAGAACCAGTCCTAGGACGGAACTTCTAAATCAGGACCCAACATAGTGATTATTTGATCCTAACACCTGACTAGAGAAGGGATCAAGGATAGAGTGGGATTAAAAATAGTTTTTTTTTTAATTTGAATTTTTTTAAAACATAAATTGTTAGATTATCATTTTTTTACTCGGGAGGGAGCGAGGGGGTGGGGGACCATGGTCATTTGTTGCTTTATTTGTGAAAATGTTTTATTTTACCCTCTCGTAAGTAGCTTTGGGCCTATTTTGAACTATTTGAATGCTTGTAATTGAAATTTTGAGTGTTAAAAGTTGAAAATATGAGTTTTGGTCTTTTAAAACTTTAAGTTGTTGAAAAAGTGAGTTTTTGTGTCATTTGGAATTTCAAGGTCGGATTAGAGATTTGTCAATTCCATTAGCTCAGGAATGTCAAAACTGAGCTACAGGAAGTTGCAGAAATGAATTTGGAGTTAAAATGAGGTTTTTAGGTCAAAATTTGTGGTTTTAGTCGTTTTGAGAACCAAAGTTTGACTTTCGTCAACATTAATAGTTCAGAAGCTCAAATCAAAATTTCGACAGTTCCGATAGTTTCAGTTGGTGAAACTAACGATAAAAATGATCTCGTCAAAATTTTTGGAGTTTCCAAGGGTAGTTTTGGTATTTTGAGTTTTAAACTAGTTTGATAGACTTGCATTGGTATATATGTCATGGAGATATCAAAATTGAATTCTAATGATTTCGTTCAGTCTTAATCGCTATTTCTAATATGGCTACATATAAATTTTGTGAAATTCTGAGTTCGGATGAGTTCTGAGGGTTTGTTGAGTTTAGGCAATGGCTAGTGTGAGGGTATATGGTGCAACCCATTTTCGTTCTCCACCTTCGCGGAGGTATACACATTTTTGTTCTCCGTGATCGCGAACAATGTTCCGCCATCGCAGAGCACTTTTTTGTTGTGTCATTTTTAAAGACGTAAAACCCCCTATTGTCACTCCATTTTCAATATTTCAAGCTTTGAGAGGTGATTTTGAATAAGTGTTTCGAACATCGTTTTGATTAATTTTCACAGTTTTATCTTTATTTTTGCTCAAATCTCATGATTTTGAATGTCTAAAATTAGGGATTTATGGTCTATGGTCTTGAAACTTTGAATAAGAATATCTCTATCGATTTCAACTCGATTTTAGTGGGAATTTCAGCAACAAACTGCATTTTTCGTGTAGAAGTCGATTTTGAAGTCAGTTTCCAGATTTGAGAGTTTCAAATTTTATTCCTAATTTTGACCATTTTCCCCTTAAGCCTAAAATATGCCAATATGTGTATCAAAATGTAACTCTTGATCCGTAGTATCCATTCTTGATAGTGGTTGATCGATTCGTGGATCATTTTAAGGCTTGAGTTGATTGGAAGCTTGTCTGAGTGCAGTTTTGGCATCGAGGTTGGTTTAGCTAACCCTTTTGGGACTAAATTTGGGTTAATTAGCATGCTATTATGATAATTGGGAGATGTAAATTTAATTGTAATCTGATATCATGATATGATTGAATTTGATGGGAATACGAGGTCGGTTATTTCGAATATTGAGTAAATGGCGATCCTAATAATTAATTGAGATGCAATCTTGTATTTTGATATAATTGGGATATCATTATGATAGTATGAGATTTGAAATAGTTCTTGGTTAATGTTGTTACTAATCGATGATGAGTATGATCAATGTAAGAGTTATGAGCCCATTTGGGGTACTTATGGAAATTGTTTCAACGATATATGATTAATTGTTAGTGGAGATGAGTTGAGATATGGTATAGCCATATAATATTTTTATTCTATTGTTGCATTAGTATGCCCCTATGTTATATTAACCAGTTGCACTGGTATGCACAGATCTTTTGCTCTTTTGGTGCATTGTTATGCACATATCTTATACTAGACTGAGTGCATTGGTATGCACGGATATTTTTGATTAGGTTGCATTAATATGCACATATGTTATATATAATTGTGCATTGGTATGCACACATTTGATACATGATTAGATGCATTGTTATGCACAATTATCACTATATTTACATCATTCGAGATATTATGATGCATATTGAAACAGTGGTTATGGCCCGTGATGCCTCGAGATACTTCTAATTATGGCCTGCGATGCCTAATTTTATATATCTTAGTACATGGCCTGCAATGCCCTCGGGGTTGTATCTTGCAGCTTCGGCTTGATAGATTTGTACATCGGTCTAGTGATGGTTGTGATTTTACCTTATATATGGCTTGTGATGCCATTGCATTCATGAATATCATTGCATTGCATCACTGGATTGGTTTACCTTCTATAATTTCCATTATTCCTGACTTTATTGATTGTGTGCTAACCCTTATGATGCATGTGATAGGATTTTTTGTTATTACGTACTTGTTCGATTTCTCTTACCTAGTCGATTGAACCTACTGGGTACATTTTGGTGTACTCACCCTTACTTTGTTTCCTCCATTGCCGATCGAGTATAGAGACCTACACAGGGTAGTTGATCACTCTAGTTGAGCTATTCTACTTCCATTCAAATCTTATCGGTGAGGCGCAAACTTCGAGTAGTCATGGATCTTTCAGACTCTCTTTATTGTTTTCCTTCAGACTTTGTATCAGATATTATGAGAAAGTATTGTACTTGCTTTTGAGACCATTATATTTACTCTTCGGTACTGTTTTAGATGCTCTTGTACTCATGACTTTAGGTTTTTGGAGATTTATTATATCTTATGAGGTTGTTTCCACTTTATTTATCTTTCTTTAGTTGCGATTTTTTTGGGTCGTGACATAGGGCTGGTAAGGGGAGTCAGTAGGGATGAGGTGAGGGGGTGCGGTGGGGTTAAAAGATTTGAAAATTTACAAGTTGAAAATTTTATCAAAAATAAAGTTTTAATTTTTTAGGGTGTGGGTGGGTTTGAGGAGGGAGGGGGGCAACTTTGGTGTAAGGAATGTGGTAAGAGTATAGTAAAAATTTTGAATCTTTTAAAAGATTTTTTTTAAATTTTCTTTGACAAAATATTGAATTGTTTTAAAAAATAGTTAATTTTCTTTGGGGGAGGGGCTGGGGGTTGTTGGAGGGGTCGGATTTCATGACCCGTACCTAGGGCCTACCAGTGACATGACGAATGAGACACCTGAATGCATCCCATCTAAGCCTCGTGTTCATATCATAATCATTCATAAGGTTATATAAGCATACGTAAGAGAATAAGAAAGCAGAAGTTTATTAAAGTAGAAGTCATAATTCCAATAAGGGAATATACATTAATCCATCAAATCCAAATCATGACTCTACATTATAGATCTTGGCGGGGTCTAACACATAGCTCACTAGCTCACCCTCAAGACATACATCAAAAGAATGAAAATGATAAAGTCTCAACATAAAGGGAAAGCATTATAAGGTTTGTTCCAAAAGCATGGGGATTCACCAGCAAGTCTTCAAGCTAAAAATTCAAATCTAGCCATAAAATGGAATAGTTGTCTCCTCGTCCGTCCCCACATGGTTGATTATATAGGCAAAGATGTATGCATTAGTACGTGGAATGTACTAAGTATGTAGGTATGCCATGAACCAAAGGACATCAAAATAATATCAATATGCATATTCACAATTCGTAGGATAAGGACACATATATATAAACATGCAAGTTTACAATCATGAGAAGAAGCATCATCAAATCCATGCATAAAATTATCATATTTATGTGGGAATAAGACCATAACCGACATATAATACCAAACAGACTTATACATAGAATCTTGATTTTGCCTCCACACCAAGTAAAAGAGTAGCCTACTTTTCCAGGGTAGATTACCTTACAGTAGCCTTCCTCTTTCGGCAAGTGCTTTAACAGGAAACTTACAAGAACTTTCCCATTTTGGCATATTCTTTATTTATGTGGATCTACTAATATAATACCATATAGGCACATAATCATCATCCCTACTGTTGCACGTAGTTATAAGAGAGGTATGCCTTACATTAAGGACCCTTTAGGTTGAGTCCCCACCTCCAATCTTATTCACTACTAAGTAGTATTCCATGGAATATATAAGCCATGCATATGCAAAACTTTCAACACAGTTTGTACTTCATTAAAGTCATACTTTCATAATTCATAAATAGTCATCATAACTTTCATGAGCACATCATGTCATAAGAATAGTCCATCTACTTTGCTTTTTATCATAGTGTAGGTAGACATTCTAACCTTAACATCATCATAAACATTTGGATTTTCATCACCCCCTTTAATATAGCATCATCGTAGCATTCAATACATCATCATTGTCATGCAACATGCTTATACATACTTGATATCATAATAATGAAAATTTATAGCTTTATCAAAAAAGACTAGGCTAAGTGTGGTCCATGAATAATTAAGTCAAAACCATGCAATTGATTAGGATTCATAGAGAAAGAATGCAATTGAAATCAAATTAGATCATTGACAAAGGAACCCACATCAAGTCATAATGCTCTAATAATGCATACTTTGAAATCATATAATTTTTCTTGAAAATCATATAAATAATGTATTTCATCATAATTCATACATATTTAGTCATAATCATCATAGAGGAATCCTAATTCATGCATAAGGGTTCATAGCTTAAAAGCCCAGAAGAAGTCATCATGAAACTATTATAAAAAGAAGGTTTTGGATTGGGCTTCATAGATGAATCTAATCGATGAATGAAGCCCTACATACCTCAAGTAGAATCCTTAGAATTGAAGAAGAAAATTTAGAAATCCTTAATCAAACTTTCAAGCTTTAGCTTCAATGGAACCCTTCACTTAGAGAGAGAAATATTGAGAACCCTTGAGAGAAATCTGAGAATTAAAGGCTTTAAATGAATTAGGAATAGAATTTATAACGTCTAGGTTAGTTAAGTCAGTTAGGGTAGTCAAAACAACGTAGTTTAGGGCTTAGATTAATTGGAACTGTCAAAAACACCCTTCATTAAAAACTATCAGAGTCGTCCATGAAACCCCTCATACGGGCCGTGGATGAACTTATGGTTTGTGCATTGGCTTGTGGAACTGGGTGTCACAAAAGTTGAGCTACTGGAATTATAGTTTCTGAGCCACAAACATGCAACAGGACCTGTCGTTCCACCTACAGGCTGTAAATCTTTACGTAGAGTGATTCAAAACATAAATAAATTTTGGACTCCTCATCACCTCTTCCTACGTGACCCGTTGACAGGTCGTGGTCCCTTATATGGTCTATCTGTTATCACATAAGTAAACTTCTAGAAATTTCTCAATTTTTCATTTTCCCTGGGCACTTTCCATGAGACCACGTACGACCCGCAGTTGCTTCTATAGTCCATAGACTGGCTCGTATGGTCCAACCATTTCCAAACTTCTGTCTTTCAATTTTCAAGACCTAAAAACATGAGGAGTGTTACATATAAAAATATTTTGAGTGTCATGTAAATGATCAATGCCGTAGTCAATTTCCCTTACAAGAGGAATGCCAGGCAAATCATCAGGGAAGAAATCAGGGAACTCATTAACTATAGGAACCAAATCAAGTATAGGAACTCTGGACTCAACATCCATGACTCAGATAATATGATATATGTAACCTTTAGAAATCTTTTTCATGTCCTTCATATTAGAGAAAAACATTCCCTTAACCACCAAATTGAATCCCTTCTACTCAAGGATGGACTCTTTTGGAATTTGAAATGTGACCCTTCAGGTTCTACAATCAATAAAAGCATAAGGTACATGCAGCCAATCCATACCTAAAATAACATAAAAATAAGTCATATCAAGTTCAATAAGATCACATGGAAATACTTTATGCGAGACCAACAAAAGACAATTTTTATATACTTTCATGGCTAGGATTTACTTACCTATTCGAGTATAGACCTAATAAGGTTCGAACAAGCCCTCCAGAGACACATCAAACTTTATGGAAAGGTAAGGAGTAACAAAAAACATATTAGCACTAAAGTCTAGCAAAGCATACACATCATGATCAAAGATTCTTAATATACTCCTCAATCTCTTTCTTAGCATGCAAGAACCAATTACCATGTGGATCATCTCCTTGAGCTTAGGCATATTGTTGTATTTGTCCTCTTTGAGCTGCTTGGCCTTGAGGACATCCATCTCTACCATTGTTAGTAGTATTTGGACACTGAACAATCTTGTGTTCCATCTTTTCCCAAACTAAAACATGCACCATAACCTCTCAAGCATTTGCCCGCATTGTTCCTCCCATACATGGGACACCATAGAGGAATAACACTACCTTTTACAACATCACCTTGAGCCTTTAGCTTAGGCACCCTATCTGCTGCCATAGGATCAAGTTTGTATGGCTTCCATGCATTAGCAACTGCTTGTTGACCCTGTGGTGGTGGATTCATGTCCTAAAGTGGTGGTGGGTCTTTGTTATACAAATTCGTGCAAGTTTTGAAGGATTACTTGCGTCATCTTGTGCCATTCATCATAATATTTTTTGGATCTCTAGATCGAATGGAGTCAAGGGAATGCCTCGACTACGAGTACTGGGCATACACTACACATGTATGTTAAAACGAGACAAAAACAACGATAACATGAAATAAGGAAAATAAAGATTAAGTCAAAATCACTCTAACTAAACCAATCTAAAAGTTGTGTTCCCCCACAACGACGCCAAAATTTGATCACGCCCAAACTATACCTTCCAATTAAGGTATAAGTGATCATTATTCAAATATAGAACCTTACAATGGTTAGGGTCAATGCTATGAGGAAAAAGGTCTAGACTTGGAATAATTGAAAGCAATTTGGATGAATTAATCGACTAATTTCCTGAAAGAGGGGGTTCTGTTAAATGCAATAAATAAACCTAAACTAAAATCAAATCGCCAAGTGCAAGTGTTGGGAAATTAGTAAGAGAAGTAACTATTGTATTGTGTTCCACATGAATTCCTAAATCAGTATAACTAGATATTCGTAACCTTTTCTAGAGTGTAGTATGCATAATTGGTAAGTTATGTTTACCTAACCCTTTTATCCAGACGCTATTACAATTTTAGCATATGTTTTATCCATCGTCAAGGTATTGCATTACTAACTCTTTCCTTGTCCTAGTACAACCATCCCTTGATATATTCAGGCTGATTAGACGAGAGTAATCACATCAAATCTTATTAATTGTCCATTATCCTATTCATTATCCCCTTGATCTAGTAAATAAGAATTAGGAGACTTTAATGTGTGCACCCGTTAAAAAGTATTCTTATCGAATAGATAACTAATACATATATGCACACCTTCCAAGGATTATGAATTATGCAGATTTTACTTTGTTAGTTCTTCATTGTTCCCACAATTCCTGTTGTAGATTTAGCTACTCATGTTCATTGTAGATGATAGAATCGTGTTATGGAATAGCATAATTAAACATTAACAATGATAAATATAAGAACACAAAATTTGAAATCTTCAGAAAAATCATGATGTTATAGTTTGAATGTAAAGTCAAAAGTAATCTCCAAGAACAAAGTAATAACCATAAGTAATGAGTTCCGATTGTTCTAAAACTCTATTTATAATAGGTGGAAACCAAAGCCTTAATGAAATAGGAAAACTTAAATTAGGAAATCAGACAAACATAGTTACGGGCCGTAGATGCAATCACGGCTGTTACTCTTCTTTGTAGAGTGCAATTCACAAAATCCATCTTTCACATATATACAGACCATCTTCTGACTTATGGCCTATAAAGGGTTTCAACTATTAACTCTCCAGCAACTTTTCAGAAACTTTGATCCTCCAAGCACGAACTTGTATATGACTCATCACTTGCTGTATGTTATAGGAGCCTTTGTCTGGTAGCAGTTCAACACTTAGGAATATTTTATGATTTCAACATATAGACAGGCATACAGGTCGTCAAATGGTTTACAACTCATCTAATACCACATATCTTCAACTTCTAAAAATCAGCCTTTCACTGGATCTGACCCATGAAACCCATCTACGGCTCGTGGAATGTACCACAACCTGTAGAAGGCCTCGTGAATCCTAAAAATTCTACAATTTATATAACTTTACCCAAAAATATCCCGATTCCTGAAATCTTACAAAATCAACATAAGAACACATCAAACTTATTAACATCGCTTCGAGAACACATAACTCCCAAGTTTAAAGCATCAAAAGTGCCATATTTTTGTGGCACATCAGATGGGCATGTGTTCTGGATTAATTATTACTTGTAAGTGTGTGTAACCTGATATTACTAAGATATGTGGGTTGTGAGGCTGGTTGTGGATTATGTGACGTGTTTGGCCTGATTCTGGTATAGACATGACCCTACACAACTTGATTGTATGGGATACCTATGTTATGACTGTTATTGCCTATCTTACTTTAGGAACTTGGGGCTTACAAGGTTATGGTATACTTCACCTTGGTTGGGCATGACTCTACGGTGATTTATGATATATACACTCTAATGAACTGTTAATACTTATTGTGTACTAATTCCTTCCATCTGATGCTGGAGTATTGATGTATCTGAGAAAGGTGGTAGTTACGCTGTGTGGGGGTGGATTGAGATTGTGGGATACATACATTTAGAGTGACATTGCCTACGTACACTCTTAGCATGATATGATTGTCGTCAACAATAATCACTCTGGGCATGATATGATTGAGAGTTTCAAATCTATATAGACTAGTTGAGTAAGTGGATGTTTGATACCTCGAGTCCTAGATGACGCTCCCTATCACTATCCAAGCTCTAGTGGCCACGTTTGAGTGTTTGAACTAAGAATCACATCCTTGTTGTCTAAGTTTGATGACCATGACTGTGATGTCAGGTGGCGGATGTCGATTTTGAGGATCGAGCACTTGTTGATAGTGAGATTGGGGGAGGGGGGACATCGGTTATATTCAGGGTTTGAGTTAGTTCTATTTATTTAGGGAGATATATATCACACCGATTATTTTAGGTTTGAGACCCATTTGACTATGGGTCATGGACTTTGTTGGTTGCATTTTGGGTTGAGGACCCCATTGATTCCACCTTTAGGGCTAGGCCCCATGATTAATATGTTGATCTTAGACACTGTCATTTATGCTAAAGGGATTGTTTCTCCAGCGGGGGACACATCCCACCATTATGCAAGTATATTTGGATAAGGTGCCATACTCTGGCACAAGGTCAGAGACCTGGATGACATATGATTGATGGGGCCAAAGGCCTAGTTGATTACCTATGGATCCACATACCTATTCACATCGTGATTGTGCATGGGTGAACGCTCTTGGCTTATGGGCGCTCAAAGGGCCTTCAGGTTTTTATACTAGGGCTTTACACCCTCGTACAACTGATCTGTAATCATGTGATATGGAGAGTTGGGTTTCTATTATTATTGGTTGATCAGATTGTGTATGGGTTTACCTTCTGGGATTATGAGGCCCCAGTTGATATACAAGCATAGATGTTAGGGCTTTGCAGCCATGTATAAAATTGTGTTTCAGTTGGGGATGGTTGTTGTATAGGCCTACTCAGCCTTCATCGGTCGTTATCATTGTTTATCATTTGGGTTGGTCCAATTATCATTGTTCATCTCCGTTCATGGATCTATTGTGGTTTAAGGGTTTCCAAACATGTTGTTCCTTGATTTGAATTCCAATTTTGCTAGACCTGTTACAAACTTGATATTTGACTCTTCTTGATCTACTGTATTCACCCAGTCGGCCGATGATGCCTACTGGGTGCCTCTTTTTGGTGCTCACCCCTACTTTTTTGCATCTTCCCATGGTGTAGGTCTAGGTGCGGGTCATTATTTCTAATTTTGGGGGATTAAAGAGCGGACTGGAGACTTCTTTTTGGTGAGCACTGGCAACTCTCACTTTGTCGTAGTCTCCTTCCTTATGATGGTCGTCTTTTGCTTTTAGATATTGGCCTTGTACAATAGAATTATGTATTTATAGGTGCACTCCTGGTTTGTATATTATTATGGTTATTGAGATATGTATATGACATGTCTTTGTGTCTATTGTAGCTCTATATTGTTGGCTTCCAGGTTCAGGGTAGGTTATGGTTACCTATATTGTTGTATTAGGTTAGGTTTTGACTAGAGAGATAGGACAGGGAACTTAGGGTTGGGTAATCAGCTTGCTTATAGGTGAGATGTAGCAGACACCATCATGACCAAGTCTAGGTCATGATTGAACAAGCTATGATTTTAGAAAAAGAGAAAGAATTGGTATAATTGAATTATTTTAGGCTTATTTCGAGGTAGGTGGTGGCATGATATTCCCATTTGTGTGATTTATACTTTTTAACTACTTTGTTAGTCTATTCGTACATATGTGAATAGGGAGTAATCATATGAACCCAATAAATGATTCTCATGGCCAAATTGCATATAATGAACTCATCATCTGATTGCATAAGTTTCTAATTATTCATGTTGCATGTGATTGTGATTATGATTATTGGATTAAGTGTCACATTTTGACACATTATTGTTTGGAGTTTCATGTTTCGAACATTATTAGATTGAGTGCCACTTATTGACAAAACATTTTTGGGTATGTGGACCATAAGTGATCCATAATGAAAGTGACAGTTATGCACGAATGGTAATTGTTTTTGTGTCATATATGTTGGTTTACTAGGTTGAAGTTTCTTGTCAAAATATCGGTTATTAGAATAGTTGCATGATGCTATTAGTACATTATTTTTATGCGTATTGATACTACATTTGCTTTTTTTTGTTGATTATGGAGCATCTTCGGGAAACTATTAACAAACCATAGTTATGTCAGTATTAATCTAAGAGTTCAGGGGTGAGCCAACATTTTCAATCTAATACAGATTCTTCAACTATTCTTAATCCATTTTCTTGGGCACTTGGATTTTAGTTTTGTTTTTTTGTCCTTTTCAGGGTTTTATCCCCTTATGTTAGACCTTTAGTTATATTTTTGGCACAATGACTTTCAGTTTTTGGTGAGTGTGCATTATTTATTTTTCTATTTGAGTTTATGAGAACTCAACTCAATTTTGTTACTTAAACTTGCTTTCATGATTTTAAAATGCATTATTTGTGGAAGTTTAAGGTTTGTTATGTTAGAGTATTGGTTCTCTTACCATAGAGTTAGCGCGGGTGCTATTCACAACATTCTTGGGGTTGGAATGTATATATTCTCTGAGTGTCAAGGATTCACTCTAAGATCAATTCATAGAGGATAGAGTGGGGATTCATGTCAATGTCAAAGTATAAGGCTAGGTTCTACAAGCTCTCCTAGCATGCTACTATGATATTACCAACAAAAGGAGGAAAGAGTATGATTCTTTGTTCGTGGGTTGAGATTACCGTCAAACGTTAGGATAGAGCATTTGGATTCAGCGAGTTGTTCATTCTTAGAAAACGTTACCACTCTCATATTATGTAGCTTATTTACATCAAGGCCCATGGGGCAATGTCAAGATAGCTAAACACCAAGGCAACTACAGTGGGTCCTAGTTTAAGGGTTGGGACTTTTATAACTTGTTCTGTCGAAGAGTCTAGTAGGAGAGGTTCCAGTAAGATCAATCTAGCTTGCCTATTCAAGCGGCCTTATATGGTTCAATGGCTAGCCAACACTATTAGGGTGGTTCTAGTTTTTTCCATAGCTCGAGGGGTTTTGATTTAGGTCCCACATATCATGGTTGCATACTTATGGGTCATTCTTCACAAGATTGCTATGATTGCTGTGAGTTTGATCCCAAGTGAAAAACGTGCCTCCATCAAGGTATTGTTGCACTCCCAAGCCTTGGACTTAGTCATAACATGGAGAATGAGGGACCCGAAGGCACCTTACGGAAGCCTCTTGACATTCATTAAGCATTAAAAGGTGTTTGATCAAAATAGAGTAGAATTTAACATAGGGAATGGGACTAAGGGACACCATCATCAAGATTTTGCAAATGAAATCAAACATGAACTCCAAATGTTTATCTAAGCACACCATCTTGTTAATACTTGACAGGGGCTAAGACATGTTCAAGCTCACCCTCAACTATCATAAACCAAATTCGAATCACGACTAAGGAATGTATGAACAAGTATAAGCAATCCACAAGACTTAATACAAAATCTTACAACCTGGAGTCATGAGTGCAAAAGCATCACAAATAGTATGAGTGAGTAAATATAACTGTCTTCAATGAAATACAAAGTTGTGTGGTGTTGTGTAATACAATGTATGGAATAGAAACAATAAAGGAAATCTCAAAAGATCCACGACGAATCAAAGTCTAAGCCTCGCTCTAAAGATCTGGATAGATGGAGAATAACTCTTATAGAATAAGATCAACTATATAAGTGTACCCAGTAGGTTTAACCTACAAGATAAGAGAAATTGAACATGTATGTAATAATGAAGAATCCTATTACTTGCAAGGAAAGGTTAGTGCATAATATAAACAAATATAAGAGTCGAATAAAATAATGATAACAACCAATAATGTAACACATATGCAGTGTATGAATGCTTTGCATGGGATGAAATCATGGCAGACTCTGGCAGCGGTGTATACATCTTACCGAGTGGAAGCTACCAGTTAGAACCTAAGGGGGTCTTTTCAGATCATATTAGAAAACTCTCAAGTGTCATGATAGTCGCTGGCACCGAAAACACCTCAGAGGACTCTACTGCAGGTAAAGAGGTCTTTAGAATCACGATGGACTCTGCCACCGATGATATCTCGATGGACACTAGGATTTGAAAGAAGATATTAAATAACACATCTATCTCAGAGTCAATGCAATATAAAATTAAATGCATGCCAATATCACGATATCAAGATGTATAATAACAATGATATACCTCGGCAGACTCTGGCGCCAGTAAGTAGATCTCAAGTGATACGACTGTCTCAAATATCACAGTATATCAGTGGTACAAATGTATTATGAGATGTGAACATGCCAATGCCACAATAAGAATATAAATATGTAATATGACATGATAATGATATGCCAAGTGCATCAACTAGTACCATAATGCCATCAATAAGTCTCATATCATCACCCTCTCACAATAATAAGTAAATAAACGAAAAAGGACTCTTCAAGTCCCAAAATATACTCATAAATCTCACTAGTATCAAAATTATCATCAATTTAGCACATAACCCTTGTAAGTCCACACATGATGAAATGTGAAAAAGTGCCTAGGAAATGAAATCTGGAAATTTTCTAAGTGTAAGTAGGGATTCACGAAAGGGTTTATAGGTCGTCAAAAGAAGAAAGGGTCATACTTGGGTGTCGTGTATTTGATGGTGCAATTTCAATAGCTCAAGTTGGCAGGGCCACTAATGCATAAGGAAATTATTAGTACGTCGATCCTAAGCCATAACTTGTGCTCGTGGGATTATGGGCAAACTTGGTGGGAAATGGTCTTTTGAAGTTTGAGGTACGAATTCGCATCACAACTTGTAAATTGATTGATAGGCCATAAATAGGGTCATGGTTTGAGTTTTAGAGAAGGTTGCTGAGGGTTAAAAAAAGTTAACTGAATGAGACCACTTTCACAACCCATGGAATGGACCACGCCCCGTAATTGAATCTCGTGGTCTTATCTGACAACTTTTAAGAAAGGGCAATTTCAACATTTCCTAATATGCTAAGCCTATGCTATGTCGTTTAAGCCCCCAAATAAGACCCTTCTATCCCTATACAACCCTAAACTACTCCATTCACACCCATTCTAAAATATCCCAAGTCCCAAACTCCTCCCCAACACTCTCAAGTTTATTAAGGCCTTCAAAAAAGGAGTCCAAGCTAGGGTTTTTGATTAGCTTCATCTTCCAACAAGATTTCAGTCTCTAATCACACCAAGGAATGTGGGTTTTGATTTATGGAAACCTTTTCTCCATAAAGCTCAACCATTTGTCTTCTCCTTTTATTTCTCAAGCCATGGTAACATATAATAATTACATGAACTCTTTTATATGATGATATTATGAAGAGATTTATGCTATCTTCCCTTTGCATACTAATTCTATTTTACTCCTCTCATGATATTCACTCTCAAATTGCATGATTTTAAGTATTTATAGACATACCCACAATGTTTAGATAAAAGCTATACGCCAAGTTTCTTATGTAGATGAAAGCCTTATGGTAAGATATGTGAACAATGAATATTATTAATTTTGAAGGGCTATTATGCATGCTATGAGCTATGAGAATATTATGAAAGATATGAATGGTATGAAGCCCTATCTTTGATGTTAAAAAGCTTTGGTTTTGATGAACTACTCTATGATGATATTACGATATTATAAGAAATTTATGTATTATGACTCTGAGTATGATTGTGACCTAGAATTGAGAGGACCTTAGTAGATAACCATTGTCCCTTAATTATGTTGCTATTATAGGCTTTTGGTTAGCTAATGGATCTCTATGGCACTTGTTTCATGATTAACCCAAAAAGGGTGATGTTCCCGTATGACACATCCTTATTAATAACCAAAAAGAGTATAATTTTCATAAGGACTTCTCTCATACATTAATAAAAAATGGTAGTGTTCCCATAAGGTGTTTGTGAGACACTTTTTGAAATGGGGTAAGTGATCGTTAGGTGATTTGTTTGGTTTACCTTGGTAAAGTAGACCACACCCTGTCCGCCGTGGAGATTAGTCTTACATGTCAGTTATGGTCCCTTCCCAATTATGTATGATATGTCATGTGACTTGGTTATTCTTCATGCATACTAAGCATTGATCATTCATATCATATTGAACCATTATCTGTTGACTATGGTTATGCATATTGCATAATTAAGGCTTATGTTTCTTGTTGCATTGCATCCTGCATACTTAGTACATTCCAAGTACTAACTCATACTTTTTACCTATACGATCTAACCATTTAGGGACTAGAGCTCATATCCATCATCCTCCTCCATATGACTAGACAATTCAGTTAAAGATTTGTTATTGGTGAATCCTCTATTTCGGGGACAATATACATTTGTGGTCTTGTCCGACAACTTTTAAGAAAGGGAACTTTCAATATTTCCTAATATTTCAAGCCTATACTGCATCTTTTAAGCCTCAAAATAAGCCATTTCCATCCCTATACAACCTTAAACTACTTCATTCTCACCCATTGTAATATATCCTAACTCCCAAACACTCTCAAGTTTCTCAAGGTGTTCAAAAAAGGATTTCAAGCTAGGGTTTCGGATTTTATTCATCATCCAACAAGATTTTCATCTCTAATCACACAAAGGTATGTAGCTTTTGATTTTCGGAGACCTTTGCTCTCCAAAGCTCAACTATTCCTCTTCTCCATTTATTTCTCTATTCATGGTAACATGCGATAATTACATGAACTCTGTTATATGATGATATTATGAAGAGATTTATGCTATTTAGCCTTTGTATACTATTATATTATGGGATGTCATGGAAAAACACATGATTTAAATGAGGGTTTAATGATGCCTTAACAAAGCTTTGTGTTGTTGTTGGTGGGTAACCTTGAATGACTCTCAAGTGATTCTATTTTACTCCTCTCATGTTATTCACTCTAAAGTTGTATGATTTTAAGTACATGTACATATACCAACCATGTTTTGATCAAAGCTATATACCAAGTTTCTTATCTTGAATAAGCCTTATGGCAAGATATGTTAACTATGAATATTATGAGTTTTGAAGGGCTAGTATGCATGCTATGAGCTATGAGAATGTTATGAAAGATACGAATTATATGAAATCCTATCTTTGATATTAAAAAGCTTTGGTTTGTATGAGCTACTCTATGATGATATTACGATATTATAAGACATTTGTGTATTATGACTCTGAGTATGAATTGAGTATCCCTTGGGATTATGACCTAGCATCGAGAGGACCTTAGTAGATAACCATTGTCCCTTGACTATGTTGGTATCATAGGTTTGTGATTAGCTAATGGATCTATATAGCTCTTCTTGCATGATTGACCCCCCAAAAAGTGGTTATCATGTATGGAACATGCTAATTAATAACCAAAAAAGGTGTAGTTCCCGTAAGGACTTCTCTCATACATTAATGGAACGGAGTAGTGTTTCCATAAGGTGTTTGTGAGAAACTCTCCAAAATAGGTTAAGGGCCTGTAAGGTGAAGTATTTGGTTTACGTTGTCAAAATAGATCATTCCTTGTCCATTGTGGAGTGAACGTCGGGATTCCAACTAGTAGTTTTCTTGGTCTTACATGTCCGTTATGGTCCCTTCCCATCTATGTATGCATTTGACTTGGTGATTCTTCATGTATATTTTTACTAAGTGTTGATCATTCATATCATGTTGAACCTTTATTCATTGACTATGGTTATGCATATTCCTTAATTATGGCTTATGCTCCTTGTAACATTGCATTTCGCATACTTAGAGCATTCCAATTACTAACATATACTTTTGCCTACATAATCTAACCATGTATGAATGGAGCTCCTATCCATCCTCCTCCTACACGTAGCTAGACGGTTCAATTGAAGATTTGCTATTGGTGAGCCCTCCATTTCAGGGACGATATCCATTTACTTTCATTCTTTATTAAGACTTGTCTAATTATGGATACTTATCAATAGAGGGTGAGCCCGAGAGATGTCTTTTCCCCCGTCCCAATCATGATTAGAGGTGTAGTAAATATGTTATGTATGTTATGTGAGACCCCGTGTTTCACATCTTTCATTACATAAATAGTATGGCGTTATATGAGACATATGTGATTTTTGCTGGCCCCTAAGGATAATAAGTCTGCCAATAAGTGGTTTATCAAGGACCTAAAGTTTTAAGTCAAAGGAATCCCCTAAATACACATTCGGGATTAAAGAAATAGCCCGAGTGGCACCTCGCCCTTTTAGGAAAATTTAAATTAGGTTTCACATTTTGAATAGGACTAAAAGTGTATAATTTGCTAATAACGGATTTCTAAAAGTTATTTTAATAGCTCAAAGGTCATACATTAAGTTTTGGAATCAAGAAAGTTGCAAGATAAAGGTTGGCCAAAGTTACCATAAGTTTCTTTTAGAAATCCTTCTTAAAGTTGGAACGAATGTAACAGGCCATATCTCCCAAAATATAAAGCATTAGAAGGTGCATGACCTATAAAATTGAAGCTCTATGAGTCTAGTTTGCAATGCACAAAATCGCACATCAAACCCACCTCAGAATAAAGAGTTATGACTGTTTTATCGAGACTGCCTGAGCTGGAAACCAGGTCATGGACTGGGTCGGGTCAAGCCCAACTTTAAGTTGGCTATTTTGACATTTTAAAGCTCAAAAATGAACCATTTTCGTCCCAAAGCAGTAAGAAATTGAAAAGAAAGTTCCCAAAAGTTCTCTAAGTGATTTAGGTATGTTGTTTCCCATTTTTACCGTTAAAATTCATCCCTATGCCTAGAAATGCGTGTCTTACGCTTTGCAATTATTTTCCCCTCTTATTAACTGAGTTTGGGGCTATTTTTGGAGTGTAAAAAATGGTGTTCTTGCTGGTTAGTGATGGTTTGCAGCTGGTGTGTTCAGGTAATAATTTTGGGGCTCTTTTACGGTCATTTTTATGAAGTTTTACGGACATTTCCTTGCGTAAACGCTTCTTGACGAATCTGGTCATTAACGCTAAATTTTTTACTATTTATAGGTGTCTTTAAGCTGCATATATATAGTCGTAGTGAAGCTTATGACGTAAGGAACAACTTTCATGAAGAAACTCTTGGCAATTAAACGTTCGTTGGAGAGGTATGTTAAGACTAAGCTCTATCTCTCCTTTTAGAATGAAATCAGGGAAGTCTCCCAAAACGTCATGTGTTAAATTTCCAAACTTGTTAAAAAGACATAAAAGATCCTATGATTCATGTGTATATGCTATGACGACGATTATAATGCTACGAGAATAAGTGTACCAATGAGCCAAGATTGGCTAAGTTCTTTCTATGGTCTACTATGTGCATTCAACATTTATATCATACATTGTACATTATGTATGGACTTCCAGCTATAATCGAATGTATGGGGTCTATTTACCCAAAGGTATATCTGTATATGGTACAGATGGCCACAGGTTGGCAGATATGATGCCGGTTAGCTACCGAAAGGACCATCAGTGCTGGTATATTGCACATTATGCATGGACTTCCAGCTATAATCGAATGTATGGGGTCTATTTACCCAAAGGTATATATGTATATGGTACAGATGGACACAGGTTGGCAGATATGATGCCGGTTAGCTACCAAAAGTACCATCAGTGCTAGTATATGGTTGGGTATGTCATGCATTTGCATCTATATATATATATATATATATATATATATATATGTATTAACGACATGCGATACTCGAGGATACCATGCATATTTGATCACTAGGAAGTTGCTTATTTTCCATTAACGCTACTTGAGTTTTGGTTACGGGTGGTATTTCTATTAACCTTTTTACTATGGTTATCTATGATTTTACTTCCTGCCTTACATACCAGTACATGTTTATTCGTACTGACGTCCCTTTTCCTGGGGATACTACATTTTATTTCGTGCGTGCAGTTTCAGGTAGGGGTTCTGATTTACCCCTCCTCTAGGAGCCCCATTCAGTTATGAGTTGGTAAGCTCCACCTCTTCCTAGAGCTTTCACAGGATGTTTACTTTTTGTTGTACAATTAGGTATAGTCGGGGCCCTGTCCCGGCAGTGTTAGTGATTCTCATAGAGGCTATTGTGGACATGTTATTGTGGGTTGGTCCTTTTGTGTCTTTCAATCTCCAGTCATAAAATTGGCATGTATACATGGTGTGTGCCTGTATCTCTGTGGTGGCAACCTTGTCGGCTAGCTAGTACTTTATCGTTCAGGTTTACTTATCTTGATGTATGTGATTTGCTATTGACCTAGTCATGACCTAAACGGTACCGGTTTAGTTTTTTTCTATACATTATGCTGCCCGATTTCTTCTGGTCCCTAGTTTAGTTAACCAGCACGTTTAGTGGCTTACCTGACCAATAATGGTATCGGGTGCCAGTTGCGCCTCCCCTCTCTTTGGGGCATGAAAAACATGGTATCAGAATAGGTGGTATCCCAGGGAGTCCTTAATGTCGTGTCTAGTAGAGTCTTGCTTATGGGTATGTTGTGCACCACACTTATAATCACGAGTCTACGAGGCATTTAGGGATGGATACATTTCTTCACTTAATAGATCGTGCTATAGAGCAAAGCTATAGGAACATATGAAATCTATATCGTGTTATGTTCTTATTTAATGGCATCCCTACGCTCAGGAGATGGCACAACATGAGATATGTATGGATCCTAGAGATGGTACAAATCATGTCTTGCCTAGTGAGGTAGATATATTTTCCATTGAGGCACATAGGGAGTCTCCAATGCCCACAGTACATGATTCACCAACACCTATTGGAGCCCAAGGAGATTTAGTACCCCAAGCCCCATTAGAGACTGGGGATCAGGGGATGAAAGAGACTATTTAGCTACTAACTAGGATGGTTTCTATTCATGAGAGACAACTAAAGGCGAGAGTAAACACCAGAAAGGATCAAACAGAAAGCTCAAAGGTACGAGAGTTACTTCATTTAGCCCCTCCATTATTTACAGGGTCCAATCCCAATGAGGATCCACATTACTTTATAGACCATATGCATAGAGTATTGAGGGTGATGCATGCCTCTGTCACCGAGGCAGTAGAGTTGGCTTCTTGTCGACTATGTGACGTCGCCATCTTATGGTACGAAGCGTGGGAGAAATCCAGAGGGCCTGATCCTCCGCCAGCAGAGTGGGAGGACTTTTCTAAGGCATTTTTAGCCCATTACTTACCACGGAAGGTGCAAAAGGCACGGAAGGTGCAGAAGGCCCGTCTTGACAAGATTATCAGTTTGAGGCAAGGGGATATGAGAGTAAGGGAGTATAGCCTTAGGTTTAATTCTTATGCTAGGCATGCACAAAATACTGTATGTACCATGAGTGCTAGAGTTCATCATTATATGGATGGTTTGGGGGATTATTTGACTACAGGATAGCCTCTTTACAAGATGGTGTAGATATTTCTCGTATTTAGGATTTTGCTCAGATTACAGAGGACCTTTCTTGTCAAATTTGGGATACCCGTAGAGATAGGGATAAGAATAAGAGGGCTCATATTATGACGTCTTATAGGGACCCACATTTCACTGATATCCACCTCCGCCAGTAGGTAGTTTCCTACCACAGATACAGGGACAGTGATTTGATTATTATATTCAGACAAGGCCAAGGCAGAATTTTCATCAGCATGATAGCTGTCAACAGGAGCATTATGCACAAATGAGACAACCTACTCCCCTATGTACACAATGTGTTAAGCTTTATACTAGGCAGTGTAGAAAGGGTTTAAGTGCATGTTACGATTACTGGACGACAAGATATTTTATTAGTAACTTGCCTTTTAGTCAGTCCCTACTATGAATGAATTCATGATAATATTCCCCGATAAGCTTCCAGGGATCCCCCAGAAAGGAATATCAATTTTTCTATACATTTTCTTCCCCAAATGCAACATATACGCATTCCTCCTTATAAAGTGGCTCCTTTAGAGCTAAAATACTTGAAGGAACAACTGAAGGGCTTGCTTGATAAAAACTTTATTAGGCCAAACACATCTCCATGGGGTGCTCCAATGCTCTTTGCTTGGAAGAAAGATGGCTCCTTACGGATGTGTATTGATTACAAATAGCTAAATAAAGTCACTATCAAGAATAAGTACCATTTTATGTGGATTTATGGTTTTTCAAAGATTGACTTGTGACCTAGGTACTACTAGCTATGATTCAGGGATGTTGATATTCCAAAGGCAATATTTAGGATGAGTCAGAAGCTGAGCGTGCAGACTACTTGCGAGTTATAATTCGGACTCTCTTGGACAACATGTTATATGATGAATTCTCCAAATGTGAATTTTAATTAACTTCTGTAGCTTTGTGTGGCCATGTTATTACTAGCGATAGTATCAAGGTCGATGCCCTAGAAAATTGAAGCAGTAATGGCCAGGTCGAGACCCTTGAATCCGACAGAGGTCCATAGCTTTTTTGGGCTTGGCAAGATATTATAGGATGTTTGTTGTGGGATTCTCCACTACCTTTACACCACTAACGAGGTTGACGCATAAAGCAACAAAGTTTCAGTAAACTGAATCATGTGAACAGAGTTTTCAAGAGCTAAAGAAAAGGCTTACCACACCACCTAGTATGGTTCTTCCGAATGGAACCAAAGGCTACATTATATATTGTGATGCCTCAAGAATTGGCCTAGATTGTGTTCCTATGAAGCATGGTAGGGTTATTACATATCCTACCAAAAAGTTACTAAAACATGAACAGAACTATCCTACCCATGATCCTTAGTTTGCCGCAGTTGTTTTTGCCCTAAAGATTTGGTTGCATTATCTATACGGAGTTCATGTTGACATTTTTATTGACTACCAGAGCCTCCAATATATATTCAAGCAGAAGGACTTGAACTTACGACAAAGGAGGTGGCTAGTATTACAACAAAAAATATTATGATTGAAATTTTGTACCATCCCGGTAAAGCTAATGTTGTTGCTAATGCACTTAGCCAAAAGTACATAGGAAGTCTAACCCATGTTAAAGCTGATATGGTTGAAATGAAAATAGACCTATGCCAGCTAGCTAGTTTGCAGGTGCGATTGGTAGATACAGAGGATGGAGGTGTAATTGTTCAAAATACAGCAGATTCTTTCATTGTTACTGAAGTAAAAGAACAACAACGTGAGGATCCTAAGATTATGATATCGAGGGAAACTGTTCCACAACAACAACATCCTCTTTTTGAGCTAACTTGAGATGGAGTCCTTACATACCAAGACCGCTTATGTGTGCCAGATATCGGAGGGCTCTGTGCCAGGCTTTTTTCTGAGGCCTATTATTCTAGATATTCAACCCACCCCGGAGCAACAAAAATGTATCGAGACCTTCGACAAATCTATTGGTAAGATGGCATGAAAAAGGATATTGCAAAGATGGTAGCTGAATGCCCCAACCATCAGCATGTTAAAACAAAATATCAGAGACCCGGAGGCCTAGCTAAGTATACTGATTTTCCATTCTAGAAATTGGGACATGATAAATATGGGGTTCATCACTAGGTTGCCTTATACTTTGCACAGGTATGACTCTATTTTGGTAATCATTAATAGGTTGATAAAATCTTCTCATTTATTGCAAGTAATAATAACATATTCAGTAGAGGATTATGCTAAGCATTACGTTCAAGAGATTATTTGCCTTTACGAAGTTCCATTATCTATTATCTCACATTATGTATTATCTCTTGTCGGGGGGCTCAATTTACCCTACAAATTAGGAAGTCTTTTCAAAAGGGTCTGGGCTTTCAGGTGAATCTTAGCACCGGTTTTCATCCACAAATTGATGGGCAAGCAGAGCCTACCGTTTAGACTGTTAAGTATATGTTACATGCCTATACGTTGGACTTTAAAGGAAACTAGGATGATCATCTACCTCTTATTGAGTTTGCTTATAATAATAGCTTCCACGTTAGTATTCAAATGGATCCTTAGGGAGCACTATACGAGCGAAGATGTAGGTCACTGATTGATTAGTTTTTAGTTGGGGAGGAAAGGTTGCTAGACCCTAATCTAGTTCGATAAGCAACGGAAAAAAAATGAAACTTATTAGAGACATACCACAAATGGCCCAGAATCAGCAGAAGTGTTATGAAGATGTTTGACGACGAGACTTAGTGTTTGATGTAGAAGATTGGGTCTTCTTAAAGGTATCACCTATGAAGGGAATCATGCGGTTCGGGAAGACAGGAAAGCTCAGTCTTAGATATGTTGGATTGTATAATACTATTGGAGAAATTAGCAAGGTAATATACGAGCTTAAATTTCCTTTAGAATTGAGAGCAGTCCATCCAATGTCTCATACATCTATGTTGCGGAAATACATTAGAGTTCCTTCGTGTATTACTCACATTAAGAATACCCCCATTGCTGAAGACTTACTTATGATGAGGTACTAGTGGTCCTTTTAGATCAACAAATAAGAAAGCTTTGAAATGAAAAGTGGCCTTCATGAAAGTGTTGTGGCAGAACAGAAATATTTGGGAAATAACTTGGGAGGCCAAAGAATAAATGATGAGGAATCACCCCCAGCTATTTATAACTTAATATGGATCGCGTTCCAAAACTGGCAGTTATCTTTTTTTTTAATAACATAGGTTTTAAAAGATTTGGAAATGTAACTTGTATGTTATGTCGCGGGATAGCTATACAAAGCTTAGTAATTGGAGTTTTGGGGAGTTGATTTATGGTTTGAAAGGTTAATAGATGTATCCAAGAAAAACATTTTAGTAGATGGTAATTCAACCAAGGGGCTGTTTTTGACACATAAATAGTGTGGCGTTATTTTTGCTGGCCCCTAATGATAATAAGGTTCCAATAAGTGGTTTTATCAAGGATATAAAATTTTAAGTCAAAAGAATCGCCTAAATACACATTCAGGATTAAAGAAATGGCCTAAGTGGCACCTCGCCGTTTTTGGAAGATTTAAATTAGGTTTAACATTTTGAATGGGACTAAAAGTGTATAATTTGCTAACAGTGAATTTTTTAAAAGTTATTTTAATAGATCAAAGGTCATACAGTATGTTTTGGAATCAAGAAAGTTGCAAGATAAAGGTTGGCCAAAGTTACCGTAAGTTTCTTTAAGAAATCCTTCTTAAATTTGGGTCAAATGTAATAGGCCATATCTCCCAAAAAAGATTTAGAAGGTGAATGGCCTATAAAATTTAAGATCTATGAGTCTAGTTTGCAACACACAAAATCGCGCATCAAACCGACCTCAGAATAAAGAGTTATGACCGTTTTACCGAAACTGCCCGAGCTATAAACCGGGTCATGGGCCGGGTCGGGTCAAGCCCAACTTTAAGTCGGCTATTTTGACATTTTAAAGCTCAAAAATGAACCATTTTCGTCCAAAAGAAGTAAAAAACTGAAGAGAAAGCTCCCAAAAGTTCTCTAAGTGATTTAGGTAAGTTTTTTCGCGTTTCTACCGTTAAAATTCATCCCCATGCCTATAAATGCGTGTCTTACGCTTTGCAATTGTTTTCCCCTCTTATTAGCTGAGTTTGGGGTTGTTTTTGGAGTGTAAAAAATTGGTGTTCTTGCTGGTTATTGTTGCTTTGCAGCTGGTCTATTCAGGTAATAATTTTGGGACTCTTTCACGATCATCTTTACGAAGTTTTACAGACATTTTCTCGCGTAAATGCTCCTTGCCGAATCTGGTCATTAATGCTAAATGTTTTACTATTTATAGGTTTCTTTAAGTTGCATATATATAATCATTGCGAAGCTTAGGACGTAAGGAACAACTTTCGTGAAAAAACTTTTGGCAATTGGATGTTCGTTGGAGAGGTATGTTAAGGCTAAGCTTTGTCTCTCCTTTTAGCATGAAATCCGCCCAAAACGTCAAATGTGATATCTTACTATTCTGTTGCTAAAAAGACCTTCTGTGAAAGGCATTGGGATTACAGCTGAGTTATTTTCATGATGGTATTAGGTTGAAATTCCTTTTGTTCGCTTAAACTTGACATTCAATATCTATATATCATTTTGTCGGTTTTCCCGGCTACCTATTTATATGTTCGAGGTATTTCTCTTCTTGGTGTAGTTCCATTGAAATAAATGTAGAATGCGAAGGGAATGTAGTATTCATAATTAGTCCTTCCATACAAAAATATAATTGAACAATTTAACAAGTAATGCGTTGGTTTCTAATATTCTCCAGTGAAATGCTCCTATTTAAACTACTAAGGCACTTGATCCTGTTTAAATACTTTCTTTTACTAATTGACATGGGACCAAGTATAAGCATTATGTAAAGCACCTTTATGAAAATTTTCAAGTTAAGGCTTCACTCTAACTGTTGGGCTAAATTCCCAAACTTGTTAAAAAGACATAAAAGATCCTACGAGTCATGTGTATATGCTTTGACTATGATTATGATGTTTCGAGAATAAGTGTACCAATGAGCCAAGATTGGCTAAGTTCTTTCTATGGTCTACTATGTGCATTCAATATTCATATCATACATTGCACGTTATGCACGGACTTCGAGCTATAATCGAAGGTATGGGACCTATATATATATATATATACATATACATATATATATATACATATACATATATACATATACATATATATATATATATATGTATATATATATATGTATATATATGTATATATATATATATATATATATATATATATATATATATATATATATATATATATATATATATATATGTATATGTATATGGTACAAGTGGCCTTAGGTTGGCAGATATGATGTCGATTAGCTACCGGAAAGGACCATCAGTGCTAGCATTTGGTTGGGTATGTCATGCATTTGAATCTATATATATGTATTTACGACATGCGATACTCGAGGATGCCATGCATATTTGATCTCTAGGAAGTTGCTTATTTGCCATTAAGGCTACTTGAGTTTTGGTTACAGGTGATATTGCTATTAACCTTTTTACTACGGTTATCTATGATTTTACTTCTTGCCTTATATTTCAGTACATGTTTATTCGTACTGACGTGCCTTTTCCTGGGGACGCTGCATTTTATTTCGTGCGTGCAGTTTCAGGTGGGGGTTCTGATTCAGCCCTCCAGTAGGAGACCCATTCAACTATGAGTTGGTAAGCTCCACCTCTTCCTGGAGCTTTCATAGGATGTTTAATTTTTTTTCTACAGCTAGGTATAGTCGGGGCCCTGTCTCGGCAGTGTTAGTGATTCTCATAAAGGCTATTGTAGACATGTTATTGTGGGTTATTCCTTTTGTGTCTTCCAGTCTCCAGTCATAAAATTGGCATGTATATATGGTGTGTGCCTGTACCTCTGTGGTGGTTGCCTTGTCGGCTAGCTAGTACTTTATCGTTCTTGTTTATTTATCTTGATGTACGTGATTTGCTATTGACCACGTCATGACCTAAACGGTCCCGGTTTAGTTTATTTCTAAACATTATGCTGCCCGATTTTCTTCTGGTCCCTAGTTTAGTTAACCAACATGTTTATTGTCTTACCCGGCCAATATTGGTATCGGGTGCCAGTCGCGCCTCGCCTCTCTTTGGGACGTGACATGTTACGATTTTGACTCCTATTATGTTTATGTAACTATAAAAGACATCCCTTAGTCCCTAGTCCCTTATATGTGTCAATGCTTGATGTTATGGTGAGAAAAAAGTCATGTCTCTACTTTTCCCCATACGGTGAGGCATACTTACCCTCCCTTTAGACTTTATTTGCTATGTGTTCATGCTAATCCTCTTCCCCATAACATCTTTATAGCTTGAGTCTAAAGTCCCATTTCCCCTGGAATTATATGTTTGTTGTTTAATTATGCTTCCGCAACCAGGATGTGTCATATATGCTTACGAGGCTTGTTTCCGTGTCCCTTCGGGTTCCCTATTTTTTATGCCTAGACCCTAGGTTTGGGTCGTGACAACTCTCCCTAATGGTATCACAAGTTTCATATAAACACAATAAAATTTAAAACTCATTCCTTATGATAATGCAATTTATCAATAGAATCACATATTACTCAAATTTCGGCAGAACCGGTATCACATTTTCATCACAATTTTATCATGTCAATCCAATTATTCAAGAACAAGTCTAACTTACAATTATCACATAAATATATCAAATAACTCAAATTCAATCCTAAAAGGTAAGCCAAACCTAGTTCAGTGCCAAAATTACACTCGCACAAGCTTTCAATCAACTCAAGCCTCCAATCAATCACCGAATTGATCAATCACTATAAAAAAATAGATACTACACATCAAGAGTTGAATTTTGGATACCTATTTTGGCACGAATCAGGCTTAGGGGCCAAATGATCAAAGTTAGGGATAAAAATTCAAAGTTCTCAAATCTAGAAATTGACTTGCTATTATGAATCTACTAAAGAGTTTGTGGGTGAAAATCTCACTAAAACTGAGTTCAGAACGAAGGAAAAATTACCAATTAAAGTTTCCAAATCATAGACCAAAAATCCCTAATTTCGGACATTCAAAATCATGAAATTCAAGATATAATCAAGATAAAAGTCATGAAAATTAATGAAAACGAGGTTAGAAACACTTACCCAAGAGAATTCCTCAGACACCTTTGTCAAAAATCACTCAAAAAGCTTGAAATGTTTGAAAATAGAATAAAAATAGAGGTTCTTGGATTTTGAGATCTAAACAAACAAAATACACTATGTGATCATGGATAGGGTTCCACGAACACAAATAGATTTCTGCGAACACAAAGAAGTTGATCAAAGACCTTCGTGAACATGATGGTCAAATCCAAGAATGCGTAGAAGCAAGAGAATCTCCAATTGGTACTCCGCAAACAGATTTTCCCGCGAACACTGAGAAAGGGTTCACAAGAACTCCGTGAACATGGACAATAAAATAATTTGCACCATGACCAGATATAACACGTATGCTCAAAAATTGGAATGGACTCTCGAAAATTATCCGGAATCCAAATTTCACAAACCAAATATATGTCCATGCTAGAATCGGCAATCCAGATTCAACGAAATAATCAGAATTTGATTCCAATGCCCCCTTCCCCCCCCCCCCCCCCCCCCCGCGACAAAATTACCAATGCAACCTAACTAAACTAGTTTAAAACTAAAAAACTACTATCAACAACTCCAAAAATTATGTTGAGGCTACTTCTAGCGTTAGTTTCACTATCCAGAATTACTAGAACTGTCGAAAATATTGACAAAAAATAAACTTTGGCTCTAAAACTGACTTAAAATGCAACTTTGTGCCTAAAAAATTCATTTTACCTTTGCATTTAGTTCGATAACTTCTCCCAAACCAGATTTGATGTTCTAGAGCTGATGGAATTGATGGATTTCCGAACTGATACCTGAAACATAAAATGGTACAAAAACTCACTTTTTCAACAACTTAAGCTTCCAAAAATGTCAAAACTCATATTTTTAACTTTTAAAACTCATATTTCAATTCCAACAAGGCAGAAAGTTCAAAATGAAAAAGCAACTTACAAAAGGGCGTCAAAAGACATGTTTGAGCCAAAAAGGTGAATGAAGGATATTTGACTCCATCTCCCAAGTAGCCTTCCCAACAAGACAATGTAGCCACTGACCCTTCACTAAAGGTATATCCTTGGATCTCAACCTCCGGATCTATCTGTCCAATATAGCTACCGCCTCCTCCAAGAATAACAAATCGGTACCCAACTAAACTGAATTATAAAAGATCACATGGGAATCATCTGGAATGTACCAGCGGAGCATGAAAACATGGAAAACAAGGTGAACCGCTAATAATCTAAGTGGAAAGGCCAACTCGTAAGCCACCTCACCAACTCCCCTAAAAATCTGAAATAGGCCAATACATCTAGGACTGAGCTTTCCCCTCTTCCCAAATCTCGTCACACCCTTCATGAGTAAAACTTTCAGCCAAACACTAGCACCAACATAGAACTCAAGAGGCCTAGTCCTTTAGTCAACATAGCTCTTCTGGCAGCTCTGAGCTATCAAAGATCTACTCTGAATCAGTCAAACCCAATTAATGGCATCTCTGAGCAGATCAATACCCAATACCTCGGCTAAACCTAAATTAAACTACCCAATGGGTGATCTACACCTATGGCCATACAAAGACTCAAATGGTGCCACTTGGATGTTGGGATGATAACTGTTATTATAGGAGAACTTTGGCAAAGGAAAATGCAGATCTCAGCTGGCCCTGAAATCAGTCACACAAGCCCGAAGCATATCCTCCAACACCTGAAAAGTGTGCTCTGACTGTCTATCAATCTGGGGGTGAAAATTGGAACTAAAATCCAAATGAGTACCCAAATCATGTTGTACACGTGCCAAAAATAGGAGGTGAACACAGATCCTCTGTTTGACACTATAGACACTGGCACTCCATGCTACCTGAAAATATCCTGAATACATAATCTAACCAACTGTTACACACTATAGCTAGACTTCACCAATAGAAATTGAACCAACTTGGTCAAGCAATCAACAACTATCCTAACTGAATCAAACTTTCCCAAGGCCATGGGTAATCTTATAGCAAAATCAATAGTCAGTTGCTCCCATTTCCACTCGAGAATGGGAATCCTCTGCATTGATCAACTGGCCCTTTGGTGATCATACTTAACTTGTTGGCAATCCAAACACTTTTCCATGAACTCAACTATGTCTCTTCTCATTCCGAATCACCAATAATGTTATTTTAGATCATGGTACATCTTTGACATACCCAGATGAAGGGAACATCTAGCATAGCTGGCCTCTTCTAATATCAATATCACCCAATCCCTTATCTTAGGCACACAGACTCTACCCATTATCCTCAAAACACCCTCAAAATTGCCAGTGGTCGCGTTGGCTTGATCCCTCGACACTTTATCACAAATTAAACATAGTCTAGTATCCTCAAACTAATGAGCACAAATCTAATCAAAAAATGAAGATCTAGCCACAACAAAGGCCAAAATACTCTAAGGAGGATATATATCCAACCAAACCATCTATTTAGCAAGTGACTAAACTTGCAATACCAAACTCCCCATACTAGTAACGTTCTAGCTCAAAGCATCTACCACTACATTTGCCTTCCTGGAATGATATAGAATAGAGATATCATCATCTTTTAGCAACTCTAACTACCTATGTTGTCTCATGTTCAAATTAGGCTAAGAAAAGACGTATTTGAGGCTCTGGTGATCAGTAAAGATCTCATAATGCACCCCATAAAGGTAATGTTGCCATAACTTCAACACAAACACGACCCCAACCATCTCTAAATTATGGGATGGGTAGTTTCTTCCATGCACCTTCAACTGTTTAGAGGTATATGCTATCACCTTCCCCGTTTGCTTCAATACACCACCCAAACGCGCTCCCGAAAAATCACAGGACACTACAAATGGCACTCCCTTCTCAGGCAAAGCAAGAATAGTTGTTGAAGTCAACAAATTCTTGAGCTTTGGAAATTTCACCTCCCACTCCTCCAGCAACTAAAATACCACGTCCTTCTGAGTAGGTGTGACCAACAGGGCTGCTATAGAAGAGAAACCCTGAACAAAACGCCAATAATACCCCCACAAAACCAATGAAACTCTGAATCTCAGTCTTATAAGTAGGCCTAGCCACTCACTAACAGCTGCAACCTTTGTCGAATACCATAACACCCTTTTTTGTCACCACATGCCCAAGGAAAACATAAGCCCAAGACAAAACTCACACTTTGAGAACTTTGCATATACCTTCTCCTCCCTCAGTCGCTGAAGTACGATCCTCAAGTGGTGAACATGGTTGGACTCACTCTCGGAATAATCCAAGATGTCATCTATAAAAAGAATCACAAATATGTCCAAGTAAGGTTTGAACAATCTGTTCACAACTCCATAAAAGCAGTCAGGGCATTAATTAGCTCGAAATACATGACCACAAACTCATAGTGTACATAATGGGTCCTAAAAGCTGTCTTTGGGATATTAGGCTCCCAAACTCTCAACCGATGATAGCCGAACCTCAAATAAATCTTGGAGAATAACGATGCACCCTATAACTAGTCATAAAGATCATCAATACGAGGTGAAGGATAATTGTTCATCATGATCACTTTTTTCAAATGACGATAATTAATACACATATGCATAGTGCCATCCTTTTTCTTCAAAAATATGATAGGAGCACTCCAAGGAGATACACTTGGATAAATGAACCCTTTCTTCAACAAATCCTCCAATAACTCCTTTAACTCAATTGGAGCTAATCCCATAGGGGCAATATAAATGGGCTTAGTGTCTAGCTCATCATCAATAGCAAAGTCAACATCATGATCTTGAGGGACACTAGGAAAATTAGTCTAGAACACATCCATAAACTCTCTGGCAACCTTGGTAGTCTCCAATGATGGTGACTCTTGAGAACAGGCCCATACATGAGCCAAATGTGAGAAGTATCCCTTATCCATCAACTGACAGACATCCATATAAGAAATAACTCCCTTGGGATATGAACTAGGTGGTATAGTCCACACGACTGATGTAAATCATGGCAAGATAAGGTCATAGTCTTCGCATGACAATCAAGAATAGCATGATGAGGAAGTAACCAGTCTATGCCCAATATCATATCAAAGTCAACCATGTTCAATAATATCAAGCCAACAATAGTATCTCTCTCCATAAAAGTCACAGTACAACCCTAATATACCTAATTCACCACTAATGATTCACCTATTGGGATAGAAACACAAATAGGCTCGACAAGCGATTCACCACAATATCAAGATCAGATGCAAAATGGGCTGACACATAGGAATAAGTAGAGCATAGATCAAACAAAGCTAAAGCTAAATAGTCACATATTGGAACCATAACCTTGATAACTACATCAAAAGCCTCTGTCTTGGCTCTTTTTAGGATAGCATAGCAAACTCCCCACCACTAACTTGTGGTCCTTCACAGGCTCCACCTCTCATTGTACCATTACCTCTCTTAGTACTACCCCTCATAGCTCGAGAGGTGACCTTGAGTGCCGGTGCTGAGGCTGGATGAGCTTGCTGATATCCTAAATCCTAGGTAGAAGATGTACGATAAGGACAATGTTAGCCCAACCTCCTCACCTTATCATTACAATAGCAAGACCTGGACTCTCGCCCCTGAGATGGCTTTCTTTAAAAGCCACCACATCTGGCTGCACTAGAGGAACTATCACGACTCGTGTAAGTAGGTCTAGATCTGTCAATACCATCAACTATGGGAATGGCAGCATAGATTGCCTGACCCTGATGGCCCTATCTCTAGAACTCTTTATCTCGTTGTGGGGGTCCACTGAACTTTTCATGCTAATAAAACATGTTCTCGGATGATGAGCTCTATCATACAAGCATCCTGAAGTTACCCCATCAATCTCTTGGCAAGTGTTGAATTTTCTCGAACTCCATAGGGATGTTGGATAAGGCATATCTGGAGTATGTATGAAATTAGACCTCATAGTCTAAAACTAGCATAGAACCCTGTTGGAGCTTGTCGAACTCACTCGGTGAATGTCTCAAAGGCTATATAGTATGAATCTCTCCAAGAATACCTCTGTGAACAGCTCGTATGGCATGACTAGAGATCCAACAAGTCAGCGAGCCCAAACCAACCTCCACCACTCCTTAGCTAAGTCAATGAATTGGTAAGAGGTATAAGAAAGTCCATGCAACTCAAGGAGATAAATTACATAGCCAGTCCTAAAACAATAATATGAAATCATAAGCTTTATCAGTACGGGTGCCATCGAATATCTGGGGAGCCAACTACACAAATCACTCAAAACTGTTCCGCTCAGGTATGGACATAGTAGGACTAGTAGAAGATAGAGGCACCAAAAATCTAAGCAGTGCAATAGATGGAAAAGTAGCCAATCCTTAAAGTTATGAACCAGAACTCGACAAGATATCTAAGGCAAAATCATAGAAGTCATGGGAGGATCCACTGGGCCAAAGGAAGGACCCACATGAACACGGTTGGCTCAGCTTAAGCTATAAAAGGGACAACCAATGTTGTAGAAGTCGATGCATCAATAATAGTTGAGGCTGAAGATGCTCCCTCCTGTATAGTCAAAACCTGCAAAAGTAAATCCTGAATTGAAAGTGTAGCATCATGTGCTTAAGATGGTCGAATGGAGTTTGTAGGCCTCTCTAACTCATACCCAAGCTCTGAAGAGGTCGATACAGTCTATCCTCTAGGCAGAGCTACTCCTATAGTATGTCCTCGGCTTCTGACCCTATCACGAGCCTTGCCTCAACTATGAGTTAGGGCCACATCAGCTAGGTCAGACTCTCCCACTGATCATCGAGGTCTAATAATGGGCATCTTCACAGAAGGAGTAGATTAGACATTTTCAAAACATATTATATGAAGAAATGCACGAATAAGAACAAGACATGAAAGCTTTTCCTATCAAGTTCCCCATAGCCTCTCGAAGATTGGTGTAGACGTCTATGTACCTAATTGCAAGACTTTATTAGACACCCCGATCTTAACTCATAAGCCCAACGAACCTAGAGCTAGATAACGGTCATGCCTACATCACTAATGGACACAGGGACAATCATTATAAGCATTATAACCCAACTTTAGAGGTTGGGGTCGAATCCCACAAGGAATAATGTGTCAACGGTTAAAGTGGTTAAGGACTAGTTTTGATTAGACAAGCGAGTATCGAGCAAGTTCTAACCAAATGGGGGGAAACTAAGCTAAAACCTACTCCTAGAAAGAAGATGGGAAGTGGGGAAAGGATTGATTAAGCAAGGGATCAAGGATAGGGATATGGGAATCAATCAAAGTTCAATTGATCCCTCACACATAACATTAAATCAACTCCATTGGCAGGCTAGGTTGCTTGTAACCATACTACAATTACGACAATGTGGTGCTTTGCAAGATCCTGTTATGACCTCTTATGCAAGCCACTCAAAGACACACCTAGCTTAAGTACCTCAAATCAAAAATCCCAAGACCTTAGCTGTTGAGTCCTATTTGAGGACCTCAACACAAGTATGATTATCATGCAAACCCTCTATTTCTACTACTCTAATTAAAATAATAATTGAAGATCTAAGCTAGATTCAAGTTCGCAACCTCAAATCATAAGTTAAACATGAAGGAAGCATGAACCCATATATCAATTTAATCAGATCAAAGAAATTTGGGAGGAACCTACTTGATTTTCTAAGTAAATCATCAACTAAGCATAAAAGCAAGAGAAATTGTCTAGACATATAAGTATATTTAAATCCAAGCTCAATCAGATCTACAAATTTTGCATTCAAGAATTAGGAAAGGAGTGCGTGAAAGATAAATACAAGTAAAGCTCACTCTTTTCAATCCACTCAAGAATTCATAGAAAACTTTCTCTAAATTCTCACCCTAAACTTAAATCTACAATAAGGTCTGTGTTCTCTCTTCAAAGTTGTATTAAGGAGGGTTCTATGATCGATTCTCTGTTTCTCTCCTTTATGCTCTCTCTACCAGGTTGGGAGTGCATGTATATATGATTTAGGACTGAAATGGTAAAAATTTTAAATTGTCTAGACGCTAGTCGCTGAAGTACTCCACATTCATGGAGCTGTGATTGCTTTCGCGGAGGTCAACTTAAGTTCGTACTTCCCTATTCGCGCCTAAACATTCCGCAATCGTGGATGTTTGTCTACTGTTGCTCTGTGTATGCGCTAGTACTGGATTAAGGTCCAAGGCTTGTAATTTAGGTTACTAATAGAAAGGTTTAGGATCAAAAGGGACCCTAGGGATATAATCAATGCATTTGGTGGCTATTTCGATTTAGTGGACACAATTCAAACCAAAGAATGCCAAAGATCATTTTTCAATAAAAATCTATCAAGATCAAAATCTCAAGACCAACAAGGCAAGTTCTAGGTAATACTAATGTACACAAGGAACAAAAGAAAAACTCAGAACACAAATTGCATGCATATCAAGCTGAAAAGGGTCAATATCACTCTCAAATCAAGAATAAGGGACTTATTTTTCAAAATATATCCGTCTAGCAAGTAAGAATCACAAAAAGAGTCATAGTGTTAATTAAAAACCATATTAAAACCATTTAACTTTCAAAATTAGGAGGGGTATGCCTTTTTCACAATTCATATTACTAGACTAAATATTGACATAAATTGGCACCAAACAAGTCACAATCCCAAAATATAGCTCTAACAAGAGTCAATGACTACTCAGACTTAACAAAAGACCATATCCTACTAACTCACTCACACACCCAATCGATGATTTGCCCTCAACAATGTCATCACTCAAACCATCATCGAGAACAATCGACTGTACATACCATTAAAAAAAGTAAAAATAAGAAGCTATCAAATCTACTAAAATAGCTAATCACATACACAATATATACAAACCCGACATGGGCATACCATAATCCACCTAAATCAAGCCCGACAAGAGCACATCAACGCGAATAGGCAAGAGTCTACAAATACTAACAAATCTAGAATAAACAAGATAAAAATCTAAGAATCATTATAAAAATCAAGTAATACAAGCACCCAACTAAATATGGTATTCTGTGATCATAGTACAATAACAAAATAGAAGAGAATACAAAGGACTCCCTGAAATATCACTCGGCACTTGAGCTTGAAAAGACTATCAACTTATCACCGGATCTGAAGAACTAGACCCACAAAGCTGCCTCAACTTTCCCATCATCTTGTTTAGGAATCTGCTCTTCTTCTTCTTATGCTCCCAAAAGTTCTTCTTTGGTCGCTCCAACTTTCCTTGCCTCTGACTCATATGCTCAAGTTGGTCACTTATAGCTCTAGGCAGCTGCAACTAATGCAAATGTAGGTTGATCATTTATTGTAGCTCCAAGTGGTCCCGAAGAAAGGCCAGCAATATGATTTGCTTATCTATCCCATGAATCTCAAAGGACAAGTATCTCATGGTAAGGGGACCAAATTGAATTAGTCTTGAAGAAACTAAAGGACCTGTAGCTCCCGAAGAAGTTCCCCCTACCTCTGATCATGGCTCTGTCAACTGCCCAAAAGAGAAGTCTAATACATCAATGCATCTCTTTTATGTCCCTTGGGTCACCTTTCTTCTTCAATAGGTATATGTCCTTGGCCGACTTCTTCTCCTCATCAGAAGATACGACAGACACCTAATGTGTTGTCAAAATACAATACTCTTGATGCTTAATACTTGAAATATTTTGTGTTCTCAAGGCGATGTAAGTTGGTTTTATGTGTTTTTGTGGTATATTTGCAGGATTCGAGGGTTGGCCATGATTTTTGGAAGAAATGAAGAAGTTGCTTATTTTTTATGTAGCATGAGACCCTTTACGGGCCTTAGGTCATTTTACGGATCGTAGAGTGGTTTCATGGATAATTCCAGTGAGGGACTGATTTTTCGAAGTTGGTTATATGAATAAGTAGATGATTCGTTGAATGATTTACAAGTCGTAGAACATGGTTCATACCCTGAGGATAAGATATTGGGACTTTCTGAAGATTCATCAAATGAAACCCCCTTGCAGGTCATAAACCACTTTACAGGTCATAGAGGGTATATCGTAGGCTTAAAGTCTAGAATTCTAGCACCATTGTATGAGACACAATTATAGGATGTGGAATGCAATACGACTCGTAAACTAATTGGTGAGGTGTGCCGATGCAGCTACCCCATTTTTTTAGCACATGTATTTTAAATATTATAAATAGGTTAATTTGGTTATTTTTCAGAAGTTTATTCATAGTATATAGAGAACTCATTTTTTAGAGAGAACAAATAGTCAGATTACATTGGAGAGTATTGAGAACACTTGTACTTTGATTTCATCTTTAATCTTGCGATTCTCTTTGAAGTTGGATTTGCTTGTTCTTAATTCAATTGTGTAAGTTCGTTGTTATGTTATTCCAATTCATAAGTTTTGCATCTACACAAAGTATGATTAGTTAAATCCACAACTAGGGTTTTGGAAACCATGAAGAACTAACAAGGTAAAATCGAATAATTTATAATTTTTGAAAAGTGTGCATGTCTGTATTAATTAACTCTCTTCATTTTGCTTGTTTTCTAGTGGTGGCTAACATTAGAACCCCACCTAGTGTTATTGACTGGGCCAAGATAGTAATGAATAGGAAAAGAGATAAATTAACAGGATTCGATTGATGTGTTCTCGTCTAATCAACAAAACTGGGCCAAGGGGAGGTTGTACTAGGTTTTAATAGGTAAGGGTTAGCAATGCACACTATGGATATTGGCGAAGTCACATAGTGAAATTCGCCTCTCACCTTCGACCAAAGGGCTTGGTGAACTTAACTTATCATCCTGTATGTTGTACACTAGAAAGGAATTAGGTTATCTGGTGATACTAAGTTAGGGAATCATGGGGAACACAATGCTACAGTTTCTCTCCATATTGATGTCACTCTTGTGTTAGTTTTATTACTCCATTGATTATAGCAGACCCCCCCCCCTTGGGAAAGTAAGTTGATTAACTACTCAAATTGCAGTTATTGAATTCTCTTGAGTCTACGTATTCCCTTGGGTTTGACCCTAACCTTGGTTAGGTTCTGTTTCTAGACAATGACAACTTTATCCTAAAATAGGAGGTGTAACTTGGGTGACATCAAGATTTTGGCGCCGTTCCCAGGAAATAATCTAGACTTACTTAATTCATAGTGATTTCGGTGTTAATCCTTATTTACCACATTTTACGTTTTTTATTGTTTTTGTTTCTTTTGCAAGGTGTAAGTGTAGTGCATGCCCAATACACGAAGTCGAGGCAGACCCTTGACTCCATTTGCTTAGGAGATCCACATAACGTTGAGAAGAATGTCCCAAGATAACGCAAATAATCCGGCCAATGCAGCTCTGAACAAGAATGAGGAAAAAATGCTGATCATGAGAACCCACCTCCTTCTGAGAACATTGCTCCATAGCCACAGCACATTAATGCCAATGATTATCATGGTAACCAATATAGGGTATATCCTATGGCTATGGAGGTGACTGGAGCTATTGTGCCTCCACCTCTACCGACAGACACAAAGTTCGTAGTCTGGAGTGAGTTGCTTCAGATGCTACAAAACCATGGGCTATTTGTGGGATTACCATCGAAGGATCCTCATCGCCATCTACACAATGTTGCATTTTTATATAAGAGTGTGATGGAATCACATAATTTGTCTATGAATGTTGTGGGACTTCGTATCTTCCCATTGTCTCTTACTAGCAATGCAATATTATGAATATCTTAACTCCCGTATAGTTCGATCAATAGTTGGGTAGAATTGCAGAAGGCCTTTTGGAAAGGTACTTCCCTAGATCGAAGAAGCTCAAGTTGAAGGACCAGATCAACAACTTTGAGCAACTTCCTAGTGATTCGATCAACACTACTTGGGAGCAATTCACCAAATTCTTGATGAGTGTCCTAGACCATAAAATAGTTGATAATGCCTTGGAGGAGATCTTCTACTGTGCCCTTGATGAGAATAGTCAGGCTTGTGCTGACACTATCATGGGGACATGTTTTTAGATGAGCCATTCGCAAGGATAGCAGAACAGATAAAGAGAGCGGTCAAGACTAATCGTGCATGGGGGTAGAGAGACAACATATCTACCAAACGTTCATGCCCTGTCAATGTTGGTCCAAAGCAAGAATAGATCAACGAGGAAATTATGCAAAAGCTTGCTAAAACGCACACAGGTATGAAGTTGATGATGAAGCAGAACCAGGAGTAAGTTAATAAAGTGGTTCATCAACCTCCACGTGTACCCATGTATGATGAGCCTTATTATGAGAAGGACACATGTTTTCAAACAGGGGGTTTCAGGACCAATGCCCAAGGGTCTAACTAGGTCCATAGGTTCCAAGGTCTAGGAAACCAAGGATGGAACTTCAACAAAGATAGAGCTTACAAGGATAACCGCAGAGGATACTATGATCAAAACAAGGGTCTAGAGAGATATGCGGATTGGGATCGGAGAGATGGCTTCAGAAAAGGTCCATATGTGCCACTACATAACCGTGACACTAGTGCAAGTAGTTCCAGGATTGAGGAGATGTTTGATCACCTGTTGAAGAAAGCTGAGACACAGGATGAGACTCTTAGGGGTGTGCAATTTGAGATTTAAAGCATTAATAAGAAAATTAAGTCTCATTCTATGGCTATCAAACAACTGGAAGACCAATTTCTTCAAGTGTCGACTCAACTAAATCAACATTAGAGGGGTACACTACCTAGCAACATAGTTCGTAATCCTAAGAATGAAGGGCAATGTATGGAGGTTACTACTTGTGGCGGCAAGATCACCATTAATCCTCCCATGCTAGTTGATGAGGATGATGTTCGAGAGGAGATAGTTGCAGCAAAGGATGTACACACAGGAGATGATCATGGAAAGGATAGGGTGAGTGAAGTTGCTGAAGCACCACAGAAGTTGAAGCCCATTCCTGGGCCTCCCCCTGCATTCCGTCAAAGAATAAAAAAAAGGGTGGAAAAAGGCAAGTTCAAGCACTTTCTTTATATGCTGAAACAACTCTCAATCAATATCCCTCTCATTAAGGCATTGGAGAATATGTTAGGGTATGCGAAGTACATAAAGGACCTGGTTACTAAAAAGTGCACTGTAAGTCAGAAGCTCTCCAAGAGCTTCAGTATGCAGTGCTGTTGCTACAAGGTCCTTGGTTCAAAATCAAGAAGATCCCGGTGCTATCACCATTCCCTACACTATTGAAGATGTGGAGTTCGCAAGAGCACTATGTGATCTAGGTGCTAGCATTAGTCTGATGCCCTTTGCAATCATCAAGAAGCTAGGATTGGAAACCCCTACTCCAACAAGCATGTGGTTATTAATGGATGATCATGGTGAAAAGTCTGTAGAGATACTATATGTGTGCATATTAAAGTTGAAAGGTTCATATACCCCGACTTTGTGATTGTGGATTGCGAGGTTGATTCTAAAATCCCTATCATCTTGGGGAGGAACTTCTTAGCCACTGGACACACTTTAATGGATATGGGGAAGGGCCAACTCAAGTTTAGATTTGGGAAAGATAAGGTCGTGCTCAACATCTGTCAGTAGGCAAAGAAAGGAAATGACTTGAGAGTGGTCTCTATTATTGAGATTGTTGATGAAGCTGAACTAGAAGCACCACTTGAGTTGAGATTGGGTGTTGACACCTCAGAAGCGGTGCTAATGAACTTTGACAGTGATGGCATCCCAGATTATGAGACAGTGAATGATCAAGGGGTGTCTTACGGCCCTAGGCATCAAATCAAGCTAGAGCTAGACTTGCATGATTAAGAGTCACCACCTACAAAGCCATCCATAGAAGAACCACCGGTATTAGAGTTGAAGGAACTTCCAGCATATCTGAGATATGCATTTTTGGGAGCATACAACACTATTTCAGTTATAGTTGTTTTGGATTTGAATGATGACCAGGCGACATGGCGCTTAAAAAGTTTAAGAAAGACATTGGATGGATGATTGCAGATATCATTGTTATTCCTCCTTAGATATGTACACACATATCCGATTGGTTAAGGAATACAAGCCAAGTATTGAACACCAAAGGTGTCTTAACCCCCCATGCAAGAGGTTGTATGCAAGGAGATAATCAAATGGTTTGATGCAGGAGTGATATATCTAAGTGCCGATAGTGAATGGGTGAGTCTAGTTCAGTGCGTTCCAAATAAAGGTGGTATCACAGTGGTACCAAATGCTAACAACGAGTTAATCCTAATGCAGCCAGTCACTAGATAGAGGGTGTGCATGGATTATAGAAAACTCAATGTCTCAACCGAAATCGATCACTTTACTATGCTATTCATGGACCAGATGTTGGACTGACTAGCTAGAAAGGGTTGGTATTGCTTTCTTGATGGATATTCAGGCAATAATCAGATCACAATTGCTCCAGATGATCAGGAGAAGATAACGTTTACATTCCTCTACGGCACTGTTGCATTCAATAGGATGTCATTTGGGTTATGCAATGCCCCAGTGATATTCCAGAGATGCATGATGTCTATCTTCTCAGACATAGTGGAAGACACTATTGAAGTCTTTATGGATGACTTTAGTGTGGTTAGAGACTCGTTTGAGGATTGCTTGAAGCACTTGCATGCTGTGTTGCAAAGATGTGAAGAAATCCACCTGGTGCTGAATTAGGGAAAGTGCCACTTCATGGTGTAGAAGAGCATTATGTTGGGGAACAGGATATCCAGCAAAGGGATCGAAGTCGATAGAGCTAAAGTAAAGGGGATCAAGAAGCTTCCGCCACCCATTTAGTTAAGGGTGCGAGGAGCTTCCTGGGGCATACAGGATTCTACCAGAGGTTCATAAAAGACTTCTCTGAAATTGTATGCTCCTTGTGCAAGTTGCTAGAGAAAGATGCTAAATTTGTGTTCAATAAAGCATGCGTTTGAGCCTTTGAAGAATTAAAGAAGAGGTTGATTTTAGCCCCGATCATTGTAGCTCCAGACTTGTCTAAGCCCTTTGAAATTATGTGTGATGCAAGTGGGGTTGCACTAGGTGTAGTGTTGGAAAAGCACCAATAGAAGATACTACATCCCATATACTATACCAGCGAAGCCCTAAAGGCAACCTAAAAAAATCACATTGTCACTGAAGTAAGAGCTAATCACGATATTTGCATTTAAGAAATTCAGGCAATATCTATTGGGGCCCAAAGTGGTGGTGCACACAGACCACTCAACACTAAGACACTTTATAGCAAAGAAGGATGCAAAACCAAGGTTGATGACTCCTGCAAAAATTCAACGTCGATGTCATCGATAGAAGAGGGACAGGAAATCAGGTCGCAGATCACCTTTCCATATTAGAAGAAGGGGCAATGATGTAGTTTGATGATGGATTAAAGATCAATGATTCGTTTCCAAAAATGAGAGTGTCGGTAGAATCCTATAAATTAATACCATAGTTTACAAATTATGCAAACTACTTGGTAAGTGATATTGTCCACACAATCTGAACACACATCAGCGTCGGAAGATCATGTCTGATATGAGGAAGTTCTTTTGGGATGACCCATACTTGTTTCATGCATGTGCGGATGGGATTATTCATCATTGTGTTCCTGAGATCGAGATGATGAGCATACTTAAGGCATGTCACTCGACATTGGTAGGTGGGCATCATAGTGGAGTTTGGACATCACACAAAATCTTACAATATGGGTATTATTGGCCCACCATCTACCAAGATTTCCATGACTACACCAAAGTTTGTGATAGTTTCCAAAGAGAAGATGTTGTTTCCTCAAACATGAGCTCCCTTTAAACCCCATTATGGTTATTGAGTTATTTCATGTATGGGGGATAGACTTCATAGGTCCTTTTTTAATTCATTGTGGATTATGTGTTAAAGTGGGTTAAGGTTGTGGCTCTACCCAATAATGAGGGCAAAAGCGTCATAATATTTCTGAATAAGAACATCTTCTCAAGGTTTGGCACCTCTAGGGCAATCATCAACAATGGAGGTTCTCACTTCTGTAATAGGCTTTTTAAGGATCTTCTTGAAAAGTATGAGATGAAACATCAGGTGGAGAATCCTTATCATCCTCAGACTAGTGCGCAGGTGGAGGTGTATAATAGGAAAATTAAACAAATTCTATCCAAGACTATGAATGCAAAATGGACAGATTGGTCGAAGAAGCTAGATACAGTATTATGGGCATACCAAACAACATTTAAGAACGCTATAGGCATGTCTTCCTATAAACTTATCTTTGGGAAAGCAGGCCATTTTCCAATGGAACTCGAACATAAAGCATTGTGGGCGCTGAAGAAGTTGAATCTAGATTAGAACGATGAAGCAAGATCTAGGTTGAGCAAACTCAATGAGCTAGATGTGCTTCAATTGAAGGTGTATGAGAGCTCAGCCTTGTACTAATAAAGAATGAAGCTGCAACATTATCATCACATAGAAAATCATCAGTTTGCACTAAGGGACTTGGTGCTGCTATACAATTGAAGATTAAAAATGTTCCTTGGAAAGCTCAAATCTAGATGGATGGGACCCTTTCGAGTAGCACGTGTCTTTGATCATGGGGTATTATGTTGGAAAGGAGAATGGAGGAATTTTTAAGTTAATTCGCCAAAGAGTCAAGCCATACCTTCGAAACATGGAAGAGATAAAGATTGTGGACGAATGGGATCTTAAGGAAGTCTGAGTACTCAAGCGATCTATGTCATGTCGCAAAAATAGATTAGATGTTGCTTGGGAGGCAACCCAAGGTGGATACTGGCGCTTAGGCGCCAAGGTATGATTATTCACCCCCTTTTGTTTTGCTTTGATTGTGTGCACTAGGGACAGAACACATTTTTTTTTATGGGGTGTGGGTTGTTAGGGGCCTCAGTGATGTCTAAGTAACTTGGGAAAATAAGTGACCCAATTTTTAATCCTGGGGTTTTCTTGCCTGTGTTCTTTTTCCCTATGGATATTTACTTTCTATTGAACAGGCATATTTAGGATGTTTAGGCCATATTTGTAGCATATAATACTAATACCTATGGAATATAACATGTTTTTGTATTTTATTTGTAAAATGATACCCACCAAATAGTTTGATTAGTCGTTTAGCTAGTTACCATGCATGTTTAGGTGTGTTGACAATGTTTGTTCTGATAAGTGAGGATAAATTGAAATAAAAAGCATGAGCTGAGCCTTTTGTTAATATTTTATTTAGTGCCATGTGAGTGTGAGCTTTAAATTTATAAATTCATGTGTTGTGTGCTAATTCAGAACTAGCCCTGTTACTCTAAGTTAGATTGTGGATTAATTGGATTAGGAAAGGATCTTAGGCCATTGTTCTTAAAATCCCACTTAGCCTAAAATGACCGACAAAAATTTCAATATATCCCTTGTTCCTAATGTTTGGGCATAATATGTACGGATTCTTTGCAAACACCTGATTAACCTAGCCTTGTTAGTTGTAAAATCCAAAATTTGGCCCCGGTCCTTCCTTTAAAATTGTGCACCTTTATTGAGGCAAAAAGCCTAAGTTGAGGGTGGTGACCAAAAGTGATCCTGGTTTGGAGGATGGATATTGTGCACCTCAACTCAGGCCAAAAGCCTAAGTTGAGGGTGGTTGGTGTAAGAATGAAACACAAAAATGAGGGGGAGAGTTAGTGATACAAAGAAAAAGGGAAAATCATGTACTAGATGTAAGAAAAATGAGTGATGCCTTAGTTGTGAGTTAGAAAGAAAAATGAATTGCAAAATCAATGCAAAGAGCTGAAAGAATGAAAAGAAAGTACCTAGAGAAGCTTAAAATAGGAGAAAGGGAGGATGAGATGCAAATAACAGAGTCGTTAGGGAAAAAATATAGGAAAACGTAGTTTCAAGGAGGGTCGTTAGTCACTATGTTCCCAAAGTACCATATCAAAGCCCCCGAGCCTATGTTACACGCCTAGATAGTCCTAAGGTGATCCTATTCCGAGTAGTTAAAGGTCATAGTCATGAGCATAAGGGTAAGCCTATGGTATTAGGCATGATACATGAATATCTTTTGTGAGAGTGAGCGGTTTTGCATAGTCCCAAGGTTATATGTCAAAACATCATTGAGTGACAAATATGGGATTTCTTTCAGTGAGGGCTCTTGCATTGCATTAGTAGCATTAGACTTATTCAGTGACTGTGGATTGTTGATAGTACCTCACTTGTCGTAGTTGGTGTTGTCACATGCACTAATTTGTACTGGTGCTATGCCCCGGGAGGGTACCCTAGGCATGGCCGACACCCAAAGACTATTGCTAGTCCCTAAGTGAACCACTCGTTCTTAGGACAGTCATTCAACCTCAACACAGCGGAAATAGAGTAGTGAGCTACTTCAAATAAAGGGCCAAATGGCCAACATCAGTCTCATCATCAATATAAGTAAGTATTAAGTACTACTCAATTCATAAGTGAAAACCATCAACATCAAACCTCTACTCATGTCTATGAAGCCTCTAACTTGACTCAACTGTCTAAGATGGTACCATGACAGGCCATGGCTACCCAACTCAATAAATGACGAAAAACGACAAATAGAAGGGGGTCTCCTCCGGATGGCAAGGAGGCTCACCAATGACAGAACTCGATATCCCTGACCTTAACAATGTGTTGGTTGAAATCCTCTAACTCCTGTATCTGTATCATGAAACGATGCAGCACCGAATAGTGTCAATACGTGGAATGTATTAGCATGTAAATAGCTGAATATAACAATATAAGTACAACAACATAGGGAAAACATCAACTCAACATCATACTCCATCAAAATGTCAAACATCTATCTAAGGCAAGAGAATAGAATATAGTAGACAAATGACTCCTCGGCCTCTCATCTCAACATCATCAATACATCAGACTCACCTCAAGGAAACTTGACTCAACTCAACTCAACTCAGGGAACTCGATTAAACTCAACTCAAGGAACTCGACATCAACTCAACTCAAGGAACTCGACATAAACTCAACTCAAGGAACTCGACATCAACTCAACTCAAGGAACTTGACATCAACTCAACTCAAGAAACTCGACTCAAACATCACATCAACATCAACATCAGAGTACTATCAAAGTAAGACCTCACTAGGAGTTTCTCTAACCGACAAGCATCACCTATGAGTTTGTGATGATACAACGAAGCGATGTCGTTGCCACATCCATCCAATACCCTGCCCGAGGTAAAGGAAATCAACCTCAGTGGATCCACAAGAAAAACCTCAGTCCTCTATTGGGACACGAAAGGAGCCATCCGCATTATGGTTCAATCTTCTTTTCCTACGTGGGCTATGTAGTTAATGGGCTTAAGTGGGACTCACTATCACCCATTTCGGTGCTCAATGCTCCTCCCAGAACTCGACATAATCATAAAACATCAACCTCATCAGTCTTATAGGGACATAGTACATCATCATCAATACGATAGGGACATAATATAATACCTCAACATCAACATCAGTCCCGTAGGGACAATATCTTAACATCAACATCACCTCACGTCATCAACATCAACATCAACATCATGGACTCAATATACTCTTTTAGAAATTAAACTTCCGATTTTAAGACATCATAAAACATCATTCTCATCAACATCATCATCAAGACACTCATCAAATGTGAAACACAATCACAACATGACAAAGATCATTCTCATTAAGGCTCTAGTCTCATCCCCTAGTTCATTCTTACACTTTTAAATAAATTAATCATAGGGTTTTATGAAAACACTCATGAAATAAATTATGCAATAAATCAAGTTTATGATGATTATCAATTCGTGTAAAATAAATGCATTAAGTAAAACTCAGTGTAATGCTCAACAATCTTCATATCAACCTCTTTAATTTCAATATACAACTCAATTTACTCGAAAGGGTACATGGGTGAACAATGTCATGCTTTAGGTTAGCCTTACATTCCTGGGATGATTGCTAACACACTTTCTGGCACGAACTCCTCTTGAATTCCTCAATCTCCACTCCCCTCAAGCCCTGGCTAAGTGACTTTTCTAGAGAGAATATTTTTGGATAGGTTTTTGGAACCCTTTTCTCAGAAAAATGACCTTTATTCGTCATATGGGAGGTTTAGAAAGTATAGGAATGGACTAGAATGCCCCTTGAAATTTTAAGGAAATTTTTTCCGGACTTGAAATAACACAGTCCGCGCTATAGACGTGTTGCGGACAGTAAAATTTTAGAAAACTCAACTCTGTCGAAAAATCCCCAAAAAAACATAAGCGTGGGTCTGCGATAGGTCCGCGACGCGGCCCTGTCATACTATTTTTTGTTTTGGAACGAAAAACTATCTTTTGACTTGGTCGCTCTAAAAATCGATCGAGACCCTTCTCCAACTCAATTTTCTATGATGATTCTAGCTCAGAAGATGCTTTTTGCACTCACCTCTTTCCTAGGGGTATTTTGGTAATTTACCAGGCATTACATTATCTGCCCCTTGGGATCATTCGTCCTCGAATGATGAGTAGGTACAGTATTTTGTCATGAATAGACTCAAGACTCACCTCGATACTTACTCAACAACTCAACTCCTCAACTCTTCATCAACCTCAATAACATCTACTCAAACATCAGGAATATACACATCAACTCATGGTAGGAACATCAATGTACATAAAAAGTAAGAATATTACCTCCAACACTTTCATCAACCTCAGGCACGAACAGGTGCGGATATTTTGTTCTCATCTCTTCTTCAGCTTCCCATGTGGCTTCCTCAACAAATTGGTTCCTCCACAGGACTTTGAAAAAGGCTATCTCTTTGTTTCTAAGTCTAAGAACCTGTCAGTCAAGGATTTGGACTGGAATTTCCTCATAGGACAAACTGTCTCTGACTCCTGTGCTCTCAACAGGGATTACCAAGGCAAGATATCCTATATACTTATTCAACATCGAAATGTGGAACACTGGATGGATTTCGTTTAACTCAGAGGGTAACTCATAAGCAACCTTCCCAATTCTTTGCAAAATCCGATAAGGGCCAATATAACAAGGACTTAATTTCCGCTTCTTCCAAAACCTCATGACACCCTTCATGGGTGATACCTTCAGGTATACCCAATCGCTCACCTCGAACTCTAGTTCTCTTCTCCTCACATCTGTGTAAGATTTCTGACGGCTTTGGGAAGTCTTCAATCTTTCTCTAATAATCTTCACCTTCTCATTGGACTGGTGGACAAGGTCAGGCCCAATCAACTCAGCTTCTCCAACTTCAAACCACCCAATGGGTAATCTACACCTCCTCCCATACAAGGCCTCATAGGGGGCCATTTGAATCCTTGCATGATAACTATTGTTATATGCAAATTCAATCAATGGTAAATGGTCATCCCAATTTCCTTTGATGTCAAGGACGCATGCTCTCAACCTATCTTCTATCGTCGGAATAGTGCGCTCTGCCGAACCATCCGTCTCTGGATGAAAGGTCGTGCTCAAGTTCACTTTGGTACCCAATCCTTTCTGGAAAGACTTCCAGATATGGGACGTAAATTGGGCTCCTCTGTCCGAGATGATAGACAAGGGAACTCCATACAACCTCACGATCTCTTGGATATACATCTTGGTATACTCCTCTGCAGTATTAGTCGTATTGACTGCCAAGAAATGCACTGACTTTGTTATCCTGTCTACAATCACCCATATGGAATCATGCTGCCTCTGGGATATTGGTAGGTCAGTGATGAAATCCATATTAACCATCTCCCATTTCCATTCTGGAATCTCAATGTTTTGAGCTAAGACACTTGGCCTTTGATGCTCAACCTTCACCTGATGGTAATTTGGGCTTCTTGAAACAAACTCAACGATGTCCCTCTTCATTCCACCCCACGAATAGGCTTTTTTCAAGTCGTGATACATCTTGGTGGAGCCCGGATGAATGGCGTATCTAGTGTTGTAGGCCTCAGCCATAATTCTCTCTCGAACATCGTCAACATCAGGGATGCATAACCTACTCCGGTACCTCAATACTCCATCTCCCCCTTTGGAGAAGACCATAACTTTTTGCTTGTGGACATCCTCCTTCAATTGGAGTATAATAGGATCTCGATCCTGCTTCTCTTTTACCTCAGTCACTAGGGACGATGAAGACCCACTTTGTACATTAATTCCTCCCTCGTCATTCTCCTCAAGTTGGACTCCCAATCGAGCTAACGTATGCACTTCCTTCACTAGCTCTTTTTTCTCCTCCTCAACATGGGTTATGCTACCCATAGACAACCTGCTAAGAGCATCAGCAACAATGTTAGCTTTTCCTGGGTGGTACATGATGCTCATGTCATAATCTTTGAGCAATTCCAACCATCTCCTCTGTCGCAGGTTGAGCTCTCTCTGACTGAAGACATACTGTAAGCTCTTGTGGTCAGTGAACACGTCCACATGCACTACCACCGCCAACTCGAGATCATGGGTCGGATAGTTCCTCTCATGAACTTTAAGTTGCTTGGAAGCATAGGCTATCACTTTTCCTCTCTGCATTAATACACATCCCAACCCAACTCTTGATGCATCGCAGTATATCACAAAATCTTCCATCCCATCGAGCAAAGTCAAGACACGCGCAGTGGTCAATCTAGTCTTTAACTCTTGGAAACTCTTCTCACATCCCTCAGACCACTGAAACTTGACCTTTTTTTGAGTCAATTTAGTCAATGGTGCGGATAGGGAAGAAAATCCCTCAACAAACCTGCGATAGCAGCCTGCCAACCCCAAGAAACGCCTTATATCAATTAAAGAGGTCAGTCTTGGCCCATTTGTGACCGGTTCAATCTTTTGGCCATCTACTCGACTTCCATCACCCGAAACAACATGGCCTAGGAAAGCCACTAACCTAAGCCAAAACTCACACTTGGAGAACTTCGTATATAATTCATGGTCTTTAAGAGTCTGTAGGACAACTCTAAGGTGTTTAGCATGCTCCTCCTCATTCCTCGAATACACCAAGATATCATCAATGAATACGATTACAAACAAGTCAAGGTAGGGCCTGAACACCCTATTCATCAAGTCCATGGAAGCTGTCGGTGCATTTGTCAACCCAAAGGACATAACCAAGAACTCAAAGTGGCCATATCTTGTCCTAAAGGCTGTCTTTTGAACATCACAATCTCACTTTCAACTGGTGGTAGCCCGATCTGAGGTCTATCTTTGAAAAGCATGAGGCACCCTGAAGTTGGTCAAACAAGTCATCTATCATGGGGAGAGGATATTTATTCTTGATCGTGACCTTGTTCAGTTGCCTATAGTCTATGCACATTCTGAGAGACCCATCCTTCTTTTGTACAAACAGAATGGGGGAACCCCAAGGAGAAACATTTGTTCTAATAAAACTCTTCTCTAACAGATCCCTCAACTCCTCCTTCAACTCTTTCAACTCAGCGGGGGCCATCCTATATGGTGAAACTAAAATAGGTTGCGTGTCGGGATGTATATCAATACCAAAGTCGATCTCTCTATCAGGAGGGACTCTAGGTAAATCCTCAGGGAACTCATTTACAATCGAGTCTGACTCAGGAGTAGGGGACTCAACATCATCAAATTTAACTCGTACAAGGTGATAAATACAACCTTTAGAGATTAACTTTCTCGCCCTCAGGTAGGAAATAAATCTAACCTTGGGTGGAACATAACTTCCCTTCCACTCTAGGACTGGTTCATTTGGAAATTGGAATTCAACAGCTCGGGTCCTACAATTTATGGATGCACGACAAGCAGGGAGCCAATCCATACAAAGAATTACATCAAAATTGACCATCTCTTACTCTACCAAATTGGCCAAAGTATCCCTATAATAGATGGACACTACACAGTCTCTATAGACCCTCTTAGCTAGGATAGACTCACCAGTAGGAGTAGAAACAGTATAAGGCTCAGGCAAACACTCTGGAAGAATTTCAAACTTATTGGCCACATAGGACATCACAAAGGATAAAGTGGCATATCAAAGGATAAAGTGGCATCCGGGTCAAGCAATGCATAACAATTATAAGAAAAGATTCAGAGCATACCCGTAAAAACATCTGGAGTGACCTCTTGGTCCTGTCGATTACCCATCGCATATAGACGGTTCGTCCCGCCTCTTACATTTGCAGTAGTAGCCTTTTGATGACTGCCCGCAGGGGGCGCTGTAGAAGACTGAGCTCTATTACCTCAATCACCCCATCTCCTAGAAGGGCACTCACCCTGAAAATGACCAGGCTATCCGCATGAAAAGCAAGTATTTGTGCCTTCACGGCACGCACCAAGATGCAGCCTGCCATATCTGCCACAAGGTGGCTTTCCTCTTGGACCTTAGGCAACACTAGCTTGGGACTGAGGTCCCTGAGCTCTGAAATTTTGGTGCCAAAGGATTTTTGATCATACCTGTTTTGCTGAACAGGCGCACTCGCCATAGGGGGTGCATAGCTAGAAGACTTCTTCTGAAAGAAAGTTTTGTCACCCTTATTCTGCTTCTATTGGTTAGGTTCATGCCCTGCCGATTTGGCCTTCTTACTCTGTTGCTCTTCCCTGTCCTTCCTCTTGTCCTCTTCCATCTGTTGGACGTAGACCACAAGTCTAGAGATATCCATACCTGGAGTCAGCAATGCTGCCTTACACTCCCTCTTTACTTGCCTGCCCAATCCAGACACGAACTTCCTCATCCTCGCCCTCATATCAAGGACCATCTCGGGTGCATATCGGGACAGCTGGATGAACTTCAGGCTGTACTCTTTGACAGTCAACCCCTCTTGCCTCAGGTTCACGAACTCGTCAACCTTCGCCTCCCTCAACTCTTGGGGGAAGAAGTGATCGAGAAAAGGACTCTCAAACTCCTCCCACTCAGCAGACTCAACATTCTCACCTCTACCATCTTCCCACTGGTTATAGACGTTGGCAACATATTTAAGTTGATACAAAACCAGCTCAACACCCTCAACCCCATTTGCATACATAGTCCTCAATATCTTGCGCATCTCATCAATAAAGTTTTGTGGGTCTTCCTCAACCTTAGACCTGTATAGACTGGCGGGTTCATCCTTAGGAAATCTCTGAGCCTGGCTGCAGCTGTAGGCTCTTGGGAGCTAGAGCTAGGGGCCTGGGGACCGCTCTGTGAGGCCACCAATTGAGTGAGCATAGTGATGGCTTCCCTAAAGTCTGCTTCCGAAGTGGAGGATGACTAGGCAGGAGGTGCCGGTGGAGCCTCAGTAGCTTTGGCAGGTCGACCCTGTCTCCTTGTCCCATTTTGGATGGGGGCCTCTGGTATGGGATTCTCAGTGTTAGGGATTGAGGCATCTCTTTGAGCAGCAGTGTGTTTTAGAGGCATGATCTGCAAACGCATAACGCACGAATCAGAAGGGGGTTTTATAGAGTCAAACTCTATCGCACGAGCTCAGAACATCAAAGAACTGTAACCATTCCTAATGTCCTATAGCCTCTTGTTTATGAAGTGTGGTGCACAACACACACATAAACAAGACCCTACTAGACATGGCTTCATAGACTCCCTAGGACTCTTGAACTCTGTGCTCTAATACCAAGTTTGTCAAGCCCCGGGAGGGTACCCTAGGCACGGCCGGCACCCAGAGACTATTGCTAGTCCCTAAGCAAACCACTCGTTCTCAGGACAATCATTCAACCTCAACACAGCGGAAATAGAGTAGTGAGCTACTTCAAATAAAGGGAAAAATGGCCAACATCAGTCTCATCATCAATATAAGTAAGTATTAAGTACTACTCAATTCATAAGGGAAAACCATCAACATCAAACCTCTGCTCATGTCTATGAAGCCTCCAACCTGACTCAACTGTCTAAGATGGTACCATGTCAGGCCATGGATACCCAACTCAATAAATAACGGAAAATGACAAATAGAAGGGGTCTCCTCTAGATGGCGAGGAAGCTCACCAATGACTAAACTCAAAATCCTTGACCTCAACGATGCGCTGGCTGAAGTCCTTTAACTCCTGTATCTGCATCATGAAATGATACAGCAGCGAATGGCGTCAGTACGTGGAATGTATTGGCATGTATAATAGCTGAATATAACAATATAAGTACAACAGCATAGGGAAAACATCATACTCCACCAAAATGTCAAATGTCTATCTAAGGTAGGAGAATAGAATAGAGTAGACAAATGACTCCTCAGCCTTTCATCTCAACATCATCAATACATCAGACTCACCTCAAGGAAACTCGACTCAAATCAACTCAACTCAGGGAACTCAACTCAACTCAACTTAAGGAACTCGACAACAACTCAATTCAAGGAACTCGACATCAACTCAACTCAAGGAACTTGACATCAACTCAACTCAAGGAACTCGACATCAACTCAACTAAAGGAACTCGACTCAAATATCACATCAACATCAACATCAGAGTACTATCAAAGTAAGATCTCACTAGGAGTTTTTCTAATCGACAACTATCACCTATGAGTCGATGATGATACAACAAAGTGATGTCGTTGCCACATCCATCCAATACCCTGCCCAAGGTAAAGGACATCAACCTCAATGGATCCACAAAAAAAACCTCAGTCCTCTATTGGGAAAAGAAAGGAGCCATCCATATTGCGGTTCAATCCTCTCTTCCTACGTGGGCCATGTAGTTAATGAGCTCAAATGGGACTTACTCTCACCCATTTTGGTGCTCAATACTCCTCCCAGAACTCAACATGCTCATAAAACATCAACCTCATCAGTCCTATAGGGACATAGTACATCATCATCAATCCCATAGGGACATAATATAATACCTCAACATCAACATCAGTCCTGTAGGGACATAATATCTCAACATCAACATAACCTCACCTCATCAACATCAACATCATGGACTCAAGATACTCTTTTAGAAATTAAACTTCCGATTTTAAGACATCGTGAAACATCATTTTCATCAACATCATCATCAAGACTCTCATCAAATGTGAAACACAATCACAACATCACAAACATCATTCTCATTAAGGCTCTAGACTCATCCCCTAGTTCATTCTTACACCTTTAAATAAATTAATCATAGGGTTTTGTGAAAACACTCATTAAATGAATTATGCAATAAATCAAGTTTATAATGATCATCAATTCGTATAAAATATATGCATTAAGTAAAACTCAGTGTAATGCTCAACAACCTTCACATCAACCTCATTAATTTCAATACACAACTCAATTAACTCAAAAGGGCACATAGAAGAACAATCCCATTCTTTAGGTTAGGCTTACATACCTGGGATGATTGTTGACACACTTTCTGGCACGAACTCCTCTTGAATTCCGCAATCTCCACTCCTCTCAAGCCTTGGCTTAGTGACTTTTCTAGAGAGAATGTTTTTGGAACCCTTTTCTCAGAAAAATGACCTTTATTCGTCGTATGGGTGGTTTAGAAAGTATAGGAAAGGACTAGAATGCCCCTCAAAATTTTAAGGAAATATTTCTCGTAGTTGAAATAACATAGTCTGTGACACGGACCTATCGCGGAAAATAAAATTTCGAAAAACTCAACTCCGTTGAAAAATCACCGAAAAACATAAGTGTGGGTCTGCGATAGTTCTGCGATGCGGCCCTATCGCGAAGGCGTGTATTTTTCATTTTGGAACGAAAAATTATCTTTTGACTCAGTCACTTTAAAAATCGACCGAGACCCTTCTCCCACTCAATTTTTTGTGTTGATCACGAATCCGCTCTTGAACTTTTAATCCGAGCATCGGAAGACGTGTTTTGCACTCACCTCTTCCCTAGGGGTATTTTTGTAATTTATCGGGCGTTACAACTAGTTTGTTATATAGTTATTTGATTTTGTTTTGAAAAAGTGGCATAGGTACCTAAGTTTGATAATGATGTGATGTGTGTCGTTGGGTTGAGGTATGTGTGTTATTTTATTACTTATATAGATTGAGTTCGTCGCTTGAGGACAAACAAAAATTTTAAGTTAAGGATGTTGATGTGCTGTCAAAATACGACACTTTTAATGCTTAAAACTTGGAATTTTGCGATAGTCCCAAGGTTATATGTCAAAACATCATTGAGTGACAAATATGGGATTTCTTTCAGTGAGGACTCTTGCAATGCATTAGTAGCATTAGACTTATTCAGTAACTGTGGATTGTTGATAGTACCTCACTTGTCATAGTTGGTGTAGTCACATGCACTAGTCTGTACTAGTTTTCTGGATAGCTATTTGATTTTGTTTTGAAAAAGTGACATGGGTACCTAAGTTTGAGAATGATGTGATGTGTGTCGTTGGGTTGAGGTCTGTGTGTTATTTTATTATCTATCTAAATTGAGTCTATTGCTTGAGGACAAATAACAATTTTAAGTTGAGGATATTGATGTACTGTCAAAATACAACACTTCTGATGCTTAAAACTTGGAATTTTGTATGTTCTTAATGCGATGTTAGTAGATTTTATGTGTTTTTGTGGTATATTTGAAGGATTTCAGGGTTGGTCTTGATTTTAGGAAGAAATATAGAAGTTGTTGATTTTTGATGTAGCACGAGGCCCTTTACGAGCCGTAGGTCATTCTACGGGTCGTAGAGTGGTTTTATGGACAATTTCATCAAGGGGCTGATTCCTAAAGTTGGTTCTACAAACATGCAGACGAGTCATGGAACGATTTACGAGTTATAGAACATGGTTCATACCCTGAGGATTGGAGATTGGGAATTTCTGAAGATTCATCAGAAAAACCCCCCCTACGGGTCATAAATCACTTTATGGGTCAAGAGGGTGTGCCGTAGACTTGAAGTCCAGAATTTTAGGAGCTTTGTACGAGACCCCCATTACAGATCGTGTAATGCAATACGACCCATAAACCAGTTAGGGAGGTGTGTCGACCCAGCTATCCTATTTTTTTAACATATATTTTAAAGATTATAAATAGATGTTTTAGGTTTTTTCAGAAGTTTTCACATAGTACACAGAAAACTCAAGAATTAGAGAGAGGAAATAGTGAGATTACATTGGAGATTATTGAGAACACTTGCACTTTGATTTCATCTTTAATCTTCTGATTCTCTTTGAAGTTGGATTTTCTTGTTCTTAATTCAATTGTGTAAATCCTCTATTATGTTATTCCAATTCATAGGTCTTGTATCTACGCAAAGTATGAGTAGCTAAATCCACAACTAGGGTTGTGGGAACCATGAAGAACTAACAAGGTAAAACTGGATTCATAATTCTTGAAAAGTGTGCATGCTTGTATTAATTAACTCTCTTTATTTTGCATGTTTTTTTAGTGGTGGCCAACATTAGAACCCGCCTAGTGTTACTGACTGGAACAAGGTAGTAATGAATAGGAAAAGAGATTAATTAACAGCATTCGATTAATATGTTCTTGTCTAATCAACTAAATGGGGCCAAGGGGAGGTTGTGCTAGGACTAATAGGTGAGGGTTAGTAATGCAGACTATGGAGATGGACCAAGTCACATAGTGAAATTCGCCTCTTACCTTTCACGTAAGGGCTTGGTGAACTTAACTTACCATCCTTCATGCTACATACTAGAAGAGAATTAGGTTATCCGGTGATACTAAGTTAGGGAATCATGGGGAACATAATACCGTAGTTTCTCTCCATATTGATTTCACTCTTGTGTGTGTTAGTTTTATTTCTCTATTGATTATTTCAAACCCCCACCCCCAGAGTCAATTAACTACTCAAATTGCAGTCATTGAATTCTCTTGAGTCTACATATTCCCTTGGGTTCAACTCTAACCCTAACCTTGGTTAGGTTCTACTTCTTGACAACAACCGCCTTATCCTAAAAAAGGAGGTGTAACTTGGGCGACATCAATTTTTGCCTAGCTGGTGATTGAACTCTATGGGAGCTCAGATAACCATACCGTTGCTTCGCCTGTTAGAGACAATGGGAAGACACGGAGCCCAATGGCATCAATGGGTAGATTCTGAATTTCCTTCATACTCTTGCAGATGAAGACAACATTGTGTAGATAGTTATGCGGATCCTCTGATGGTAAGCCCGTGAACAACCCAAGATTTTGCAGAACTGAAGTAACCCATTCGAAATGATGAACTTTGTGTCATCTGATAATGGAGGTAACACAAGTGCTCAAGTGACATCTATCCCCATAGGAGCAAGCCGACATTGATTCCATGTGTTAATTGCGGCTTGAATGTCCTATGGTGGTGGATTAGCATCCTCAAGTGAAGGTAGGTTATTATTATTATTGTGCTGGTTCAGTGTTGCGTGTCGTTGTGTCGTTTGCAGCATAGTTCACATTGTTCATAGGCCACTCTTCTCAATTTCTTCTGAATCTCAGGGTCAAATAGAGTTAAGGGTCTACCTCAACTACGAGTGTTGTGCATACACTACACTTGCACGCTAAAATAAAATAAAAACAACAAAAATGTAAAATGAGGGATATAAGGATTAATTCCTAAATTACTAAAATTAAAGCATTCTAAAGCAGTATTCCTTGGCAATGGCACCAAAATCTTGATGTTGCCCAAGCTACACCTCTTTATTGAAGGTTTAAGTGGTCATTGTCAAGATATATATAACCTAACAAAGGTTTAGGTTGAACCCACAGGGAATATGGTCAGACTTGGAGTAATTACAAGCTAGTCGAATGAATTAACCTACTTTCTCCCAAAAGGGGGATGTTTGTAATTGCAAGAAAGTAAACCTAAACTAAAAGTAAGTGTTGTGAAACAAGTGAGAGAAATAACTAGGGTATTGTGTTCTCTTTAAATTCCTAACTTAGTATTACCAGATAATCGTAATCTTTTCTAGTGTAGAACGGTAAGTTAAGTTTACCAAACCCTTTGATCCAGGCGAGTGGCAAATTTCACTATGTGATTTTATCCATCGCTCTAGTGTGACATTACTAACGCTTACCCATTGTTCCCTTACAACCTCCCTTTGATCTAGTTTGGTTGATTAGACAAGAGAGATCACATCGAATCTTTTTAATTAATCTATTTTCCTATTCATTACTACCTTAATCCAGTTAGTAAGAACTAGGCAGGTTCTAACGTTGGAACCACTAAAAAGAAATCAAAATGAAGAGAATGAATTAGTACATGTATATACACTTTTCAAGAATTATGGATTATCCAGTTTTACCTTATTCATTTTTCATGGTTCCCACAACCCTAGTTGTGGACTTAGCTATACGTAATTATTATAGATGAAATAATCATGATATAGAATAACATAATTAAGCACTTACAATAATAAAGTTAAGAACAAGAAATCCCAAATTCTTCATTAGAACTCACAAAGTAATGTTTTCAAAGTAAAAATCACAACGTATGAAGTCACAAAGGTGTTTCTCAAGTCTCTTGTATGTGTCTCTACTGAAAGGACCTAAAAACCTATTTATACTAAGTAAAATACAAATCCAAAATGGAATAAGAAAATTGTATTCGGCAGGCTATATGATCGGGGTTATGGACCGTACAAAGTTTTACAGCCCGTACCTAGGCTTCACACTTTTCATTCTTCAAGAACTGATGTCACTTCTATGAAACCTTTCTACAAGCCATATTTATATCTATGACCTATATAGGGTTTCGTTTGATAGCTTTCTAGAAACTCCTCGAATTATGATCCTCAAGGAATGAAATCAATCCACGACTCATACAATCTTCTACGACTCGTCTGACAGTTCGTGGACTTAACTTTAAAAAATAGTCCCTTCACTAGATCTCAACTACAAAATGCCTCTACAGCTCGTGGAAGTATCCATGGCCCGTAGAATGCCTCGTAATTCCTCAAAAATTTAGCATTTGCAACACTTTGCCCAAAACTATGCCAAATCTTATAATCCTGAAAAATAAACATAAAAACACATCAAACTCACTAATATCGCTTTGAGAACACACAAAAATCCAACTTTAAAGCATCAAAAGTGTTGTATTTTGATAACACATTAATGAAGTATGATTTCTACATGATGATTATATCTAGTTATACTTCAATTGTGAAGAACTATATGATTTATATGATTTTCAAGCAAAATTTCAAGTATGCATGATTAGGGCTTAATGATTTGATATGGGTACCTTTACTAATGATTTAAATTGGTTTTAATTGCATGTTTTCTCTATGAATCTCGTCCAATTGCATGATTTTGACTCAATACTCATGAACCCACACTTAGCTCTAGTCTCTCAAGATAAAGCTATGGGTCTTTATGATTATGATATTAAGTATGTAAAAGCATGTTTATGATAATGATAATGATGGTGCTATGATAAAGTGGATGATGAAGACCCTAATATTTCCGATGATAATGTTAAGTTGGGATTGTCTACCCTACACTATGATGAAAAGCAAAAAACAGATGGATTATTCCTATGACATGAGATGTTTTGTGATAGATTATGATTCTCTATGAACTATGAAACTATGATTTCAATAAAGCATGAACTATGTTAAAATCTATATATATGCATGATTTATGTATTTCGTGGGATGTGACTTAGTACCAAGAGGGCTTTGGTAGATTCCATAGTCCCATAAAAATGTGCCACCATAGGAATGATTTTCATATTTTATGCCTTAAAAGGTGTTTTAATAGATCTATGTAGCTTTTTAATGGAAAATCACCATTCTAGGATAGAGCCTACAGGGTGGGGTCAAAATGATAGGTTCTTACTGTGCTAGGATAAAGCCTATAGGGTGAGGATCGAGTGTACTTTGGAAAAGTAAACTCCTCTTTGCTTGATGTAGAAGGAGCATCAAGATTCCATGTAATAGTCTGCATGGTTTTATATGTCGATTATGATCTTATTCCCACATATATATGCTAAGGTTATGAGTGGATTTGATGAGTTTCTTCTCATGATTTTAAAAGTTGCATTACTCGTGTTTATTGTGTCCTTATCCTATTACATATGATTATGCATATCGATATTATTCTTGTGTCCTTTGATATATTACATACCTACATACTTAGTATATTGCATGTACTAACTCATACTTCTTTGCATACATGATCTGATCATGTAAGGAAGGACGATGAGGAACCTTTTCCATTTCGTGGGTAGAAGTAAATTCCAAGCTTGAGGCTTTGTTGGTGAGTTCTTGTACTTAGGGAACAAGCCCATATATGATGTCCACTTTATGTTGAGACTTTATCATTTTTCTTTGATGTATATCTTGAGGGTGAGCTAGTAAGCTATGTTCTAGACCCCGCCAAAATCTGTGACGTAGAGGTATGTTTTGGACATTATGATTGATATACATTTCCCCTAAAGGAAATTATGATGTTCACAATTTTATGCATTCCTCTTGCTTAATATCTTATATATGCTTATTTTACCTTATGAATGCTTATGATATGAACACGAGGCTTGGATGAGATGCCTTCAAGTTTCACATTTGTCGTGTCATAGCTAGGCCCTACGTCTAGGTTCTGACAAAAGTGGTATCAGAGCGCAAGGTTTGAAAGCATCCTAGGGAGTCCAATATGTCGTGTCTAGTAGAATATGGTTCATTTTAGTGAAGCGTGCCACATCCATGAATAGGAGGCTATAAGATGTTTAGGAAAACTTTGCTTCTTTGTATTCTATGTTGTAGCTTTTGTATCCTAATGCTTGTCCCTTGGTACTTTCAAAAATGGCTCCACGACGTGCTCCTTTTCCTAGGGGAGGTAATGCTAATGAAGACCATGTTCCTTCAGTTCCTTAAGCTCCTCAAGTCCCTCAGGCGGACTAAGTCTCCAATGATGAGTTTAGCGCCACTATCACTATGTTGGCTCAAACTGTTGCTTCTCCAAAGAATTCTACTCCGACTTAGAGGATAAAAGATTTTACTAAAATGAATCCCCCAAAGTTTTATAGTTCCAAGGTGGATTAGGATCCACAAGAATTCATTGATAAGGTGTATAAGGTGATAGATATCATGGGAGTATCTTCTGAGGAGAAAGGCAAATTGGCAGCCTATCAACTTAAGGGAGTTTCTCAAGTTTGATTCGCCCAATGGATATCTGAGACAGTTGAAGAAGGGCCTATTTATTGGGAGATATCTAAGGCTGCTTTCCTTGATTTTTTCTTCCCACTTAAGCTAAGGGAAGTCAAAGTGATGAATTCATGAACTTGAAGCAAGATGGTATGAATGTGAGGGAGTATGCCCTCTAGTTTACCAAGTTATCCAAATTTACTCCTTCCTTGGTGGTTGAATCTAGGGACCGTATGAATAAATTTACTTTGGGTGTGTCAGACTTGGTAAAGATGAAGTGCAAGGACACTATGCTCATTAAAAAAAATAGATATCTCTACTCATGACATATGCCGAACAAGTGGAGAATGAGAAACTTTAAAAGATGAGGTCAATGGAGTCCAAGCGGGCTCAGCGTGATGGTGGATTTTCTTATGGTAAGTTCGGTGGTGGCCGATTCCAACAAGGTCAAGGGCCTTACAAAGGTGCTACTCCGAGGTTTGACAAAGAGAAAGGGACTAATCCTAAGGCTCAAGGTGATATTCTGAAGGGTGGCACTCCTCCTCTAGGTGTCTCAAGTGTGGAAGGAATGATATTTGTGATTATTTAAACGTTACCAATGCTTGCTTTGGTTGTGGAAAGATGGGACATAAGATTGTCAAATGTCCTAATAATCGTACCGACATGAGTTATGGAGGTTTCACAATTTCTCGGCATGGTTTTGGGGTCTATTTGGGTAGAATTTTGGTGGTTAGGCAGTGGGGTTTTCCTGGTGGGTCTAGTTGGAACCGGAAGTGGTAGGTTTGGGCTTTTTAGATGTTGTCCTTCGCTGGAAAAAAGTGTGAAATCGGTGGGGTTTTGGTGGTTATTCAGTGGTGGGTTGGTGGTGAAAGAGAGAGGACAACCATGTGGTTCATTGGTGGAAGGACCCATAATTTTGTAAGACCTCAATGAAGCATGAAAATTTGGTTTTGGAAAAGTTTCGGACATAGGTGACACTTCATGGGAGCCATCATGGTCCGTGTGAGGTCACACGGCCCGCGGGGAGCCTCCACAAAGTGGCCCTTGGCCTATGGAGGATGTTTGGCCCTTAAACGTGGTGTTTTAAACTAAGGTACATGATACTGAGACCCCTCACGGTCCGTGTGACACTTCACGAACCATGTGGTGGGCCGTGTGATGGCCTTGGCTTGAAATCCCACAGATTTGGGACCAAGTATGGTTACACGGCCAAGTTCACGGCCCCTGTGGGGTGGCACGGCCCGTGAGGCCATCTGTAAAGCTTCTGGAGTGAAATTTTATCTAAGTATGGAATCATCATCTCGTAACTTGATTGTGAAATATTTCTAAGGAGAGGGGTACGGGCAATGTCATGGCCCGTGTGACACTACACGGTCTGTGTAACCTCCAGGGAAGGTAACTTTGTTGAAAAATTCTAAGTATGGGATCTTCATGCTTAAGCTAAGCTCACTTTCAAGCCTTCAGTTCTAGATTATTAATGTTGTTGTAGGCTATCATGGGTCTTCTACATCAAGTCAAGTTCAAAGGAATTCCATTGTCTACGTTTTTCACAAATACCGATAGAAGGGTTGACTTTAAATGGTCATCTCTCTTAGCACAAACGGAAATAGGTGGCCCATGACCTATCAAATTGAAGCTCTTTGAATTATCTTTCCAACACAACTGGTCTCACCTCATTCCAAGTTCGGAGCAAGATGTTATGCACTTTTTCATATAATCTGTCTGGGCTAGACGGAAGGCCTTCACAGACCGTGAAGCCAACCGTGTCAAGTTCAGTTAAAAATTTAAAGGGGTGTTTTATTGAGGTATTTTTGATATTTTGACCCATCCCCAAGGCTTTTAAGACCTTTTTAATCCCCTTTTATATTCCTAAACTTCTCCTACACTAATTCTAAATCCTCATTCAAGACAAACACTTAGTTTCTAGAATTAGACTCTCAAAATTCTCTCCAAGTCTCATCTTCAAGATTCAAGCTAGGATTCAATTAGGGTTTCAAATTCAAGCTAAATTCTTCTCAAATCCATCTTCCTAATCAAGGTATGTAGATTTATTCTTGGTCCCTTTCAACTAAGAAGATCCAAAACTCCTTTTAATTGATTTCATGAATTTTAGTCTACTTTAATTGTAGATTTTCATTATTTAATGTTATTAAATTCAATTGGTGTATGGGATGTACATTATTCATGATTTAAAGTTATTTTAAGCCCTAGTATGATGATTTACATTGAGGTATGAAGTTATTAACATGCATGTCCCCTTTAAAGTTGATTTATGCATAGGTGATCTGTATTATGATTTACATGTGGATTTAATTATGGATTTACTCAATTATATATTATAATACTGATTTTAACTTGAATCTTTATTACCCATGCTATCCTCACATCATGCATTGCATTGCATTCATCAGCACTGATATATGAAAATTATGAAGTGTGTTAAGCCCAACTATGTTTTCTGAAATGATTATGATAGATTCTGATAAGATATATGCTATGACAAAAAGGTGATCACATACATGCCTGTGATTTTGACTCTTTGAGCATTCTGGGTGCTTGCACCATTCTGTATATATGAATGAGTTATTCCCTGGATGAGCATTATGATTATGATCCATGATTTTGCATTTGAGCCTGAATGTATATTGAACGGTTTAAATGAGCATTGAATCTCCTGAAAGCATGTGTATGTATAAGTATTCAAGTGGAATATTATTGACTTAGCATCGATGGATTGGGGGTGTTAGGGCTATCCCCAAGGGTCCTCTCCCTTTTCTTGAACTATGTACCAACATAGGAACGTTAGTCATTACCGAAATGACTGGGTCATAAGGAATGGTTATTTGTATATGATTCTGATATGTTCTGTATGATTTTGAAAATCCTTCCGAAATGGTGAGTTCCGTAAGGAAGATGACCATCCACTGAAATGGTAATTTCCATAAAGTGTGATGTAGATTACCTTTGGCAAGTAGTCTTCTCCTATCAATGGGAGGTCTTTATCGGACTAATTCATGTAATAGCTCCCATGGATTTGATTTGTCGGTTATAGTCTATCCCCACTATATATGAGCATTGTTACATTTCATGCATCATAAATTTCAAGACATCTTGTATATATTTCCATTGAATATATGATTCTTTCTATATTATGTGCCCTTGTCATCTATCATTGAAATGCAGGTTTGGTAAGTCATATACATTGCATGCCCGCATACTTAGTACATTCAAACATACTAACGCATACTCTATGCTCACATAATTTTACCATGTAGGGAACGTGTGTTACGACCATCCACCGTTTGACGGGTAGTTCGAATTCAGAGAGTTGATATTGTGGTGAGTCCTATCTTGCAAGGACAAGCCACCTTCCTTCTACCTATGTTGTTTTCGGTTTATCTTCTTCATTGAGGGTGAGCTCGGGATATATCTTGGCGCCCGTCCTATCTTATGACTAGAGGCATTGTTGGACATCTTGTAGACTTTCATAGATTCTATATGTTATGTGTTGTATTTATTGTTTATGATTTAGTTATCTATTGGATATGGCTATCATGGATTGATTTTGGGAATTATGATATGTATGTATATTTGATGTGGAAATGTGAAAGATCCTAAGCCTCGTATTACCCCATAGAGTGAATCATACTTATCCACCCTTTAGTTCTTATGTGCTATGTACTATGTGAATCCATGTAAACCCCTTTCCCTTCGATATCCCCATCGCGTGAGTCCTATTTTCCCATCCCTTAGAATTATGTATTTACTAATTGAATGTGCTTCTAAACTGATGATGTGGATCTGGATACTTTGAAGCTTTTTTGGGGACTCTCGGGTTCCCATTTGCCATGTCACTTCTAGGACTTGGTTCCGAGTCATGACAACTAGTGCGATTTTTGCGATGGAAAAGGGGTTATTTTGGCATGGTGTTTGGATGGAGAAAGGGTTCGTTTATGGGTTAGTGGGGGTAGCATTTCAAGGTCGTCTTCTTGAGGTTGTGGGAGTGGTTTGGCAGCTATTTTGTTAGGATCTGGGGTGGAGCTTGTGGTTGTGGTTTTGCATAGTGGTGGAGGGAGATTTCCAAGTTGTTTAGTGGCTGATTTCATGGTTGATTTTGGAGGCTGTTACAGTGGCGTTTTAGAGGGGATTTTTTAGGTGGTAATTGTTTGGTTGTTCACTAGTTGAAAGAGCGAAGAGGGTTATGTAGTGGTGGCCGGAGATTATGGCTTTTGGTGGTCTTGTTTAGCAGGGAATAATGGAAAATAAAGAAGCGGATTTGGGTGATCATACTGTGATGGTGGTTGTTTACCGGAAATGGGGTGGGTGTTTGGTGGTGTGGTCGAAGCTGCTGTGGTGGTTTTTTCCGGCGTCGACGGGTGGTGGAATGGTAAATTTAGAAAATTTGAAAAAAAAAATGTATTAGTTTAACCTCTAATTTAGAAATCTTTCCACCACCAATTCTGTTATTGACTATGTAAAGAGTTATAAAGGCAATTTAAAACATCTAGTGGACTCAACATCAAGGACCCAAACTCATGGGTCAATTAAATACTTAGGTATAATTTTTAGTATAAATTATATAAACACCATACTGTTTAGAGATAATTTCCAAAAATCTTGACTCTTTCTTAAATTACTAAAAATCCCTACTTTTGTAAGCCATATGGATACCTGGACTTTGTGTGTGATACATAGAGAAATCTTATTGAACATTTAAGTCTGTTGCAATAAATATGGAAAAAAAATCGGATTGTTTGATTGCAACTCCATAAATTGTGTTGTAACATTCAAGTAGGTATAATCAATCTTAACAACTATGTAATAGATTATTAGTTTCGAAATTCAAAAATTTTGAAGCATCTTTTTCAACTGGGCATGTTGATTTTTGAAAAAACAAAATCTAGGTCAATAACAATTTTTGGTAGAATATGAATGTTATTATCTTGATATGTCAACAGGTGTGTCTCCTTTTTTCTTCTTGGTCCGAAAGTTTTTCCCCAAAATTGAGTTCGTCCTTGATGATCATATTGAGAACCTAATCAAATAATTGCAATCGAAGATGATCATATTGAGAACCTAATCAAACAAAATCGTAAAATACTTCCAATAATATTCCCTACCTTGGAGAAGGATGATAAAGACCACTGGAATCAGATGGTGCAAAGCTTGACATTAAATGTCCGCAAGATTTTTTCTAATATTGATTCTGAACTCTTTGAAGAGTGTTTGAAAAAGTTCAAAGAAGACCAAACCCAAGAAGTGGTGTCTCCATTGAAGAAGATTTACTAGTTGATACTTGAAGAAAGATTTTTCTGTTTTTAGAATGATAGATACTTGATACTAAAGTGCTAGTGATTGTACTTGATACTCATAATTTGATAAACACAAGCACTCCTTCTTAAAGTATCAAGTACCTAAAGTCAGCATTTAATTTTAAGTATCAAGTATCTATTTTCAAAACATGAATCACCATTTTCAAACTCTAAAGGCCCAATCACATCAGCATCCGGTTGTGATACCTCATCACAAACAATCGACCCATTGATAACATCAAACATCTGCGTATCAAGTTTTGTTTTGGTATCAAGTTTCATTGTATCAAATTGCAAACTTTTAGATTTTCTTTTATCAAGTTCAACTTTATACTTCTAATTTTATTTTATCAAGTTTGATTTTTTTATCAAAATCTTTTTGAATCAAGTTTCATTATATCAAGTTGTAAACTTTCGGATTTCCTTATATCTAGTTAAATTTTACATTTCTAGTTTTCTTGTATCAAGTTTGATTCTTATTCAAATTCAAATTATACTCCAAAAAATGTTTGATACCAGCCAAATGGTACCATCGAAAAATATAAAAGATCATTTGATATATAGATTTTAAAACATATACTTGATATGTGAAAATTAGCAAACTGTTGACAGAACGTATGGAAATCCATGTAATTTCTCTGAACCTTTAACTTCAAATCAACCTATAATTAAGTTCTAGAGTGCATCAAATCTTTTTGAGATGGAAGAAAAGTAAATATTCATCTGTATTGGTCGTTACATAACCGCTTGTCTTATTTAGCAAAGAAACCATTATAGTCTTGAATTAATTATAGTAAGCCAATTTTGGAATTTGAGGGATTGTTTATAAGGAAAAAAAATGAAGGGTTTACTGATTTCTCTTTCTCCTTAGATAAAGGTTAACGTTAATGTGAAATTAATTATGGATAATTGACTAATGCATAGTGATTGACAACTAATTGGAATCCAAAACTGAAAATAGCGTAATAATAGGCTAATAAAAAATTAAGTGGGAAAGTTAATAGTAATCAAATGGAAGGAGAGAGAATGTAAAAAATGAAAATTTTGTAATTTTTTTAAATGGTAGGGAATTTTGGAGATTATGCTAAGATAAGTTCTGTATTTGTGTAATTTTTCCTAATTTTTATCAGCACAAAAATACATTATTAGACTGTGTTAAAAATACTAAAATGAATATGAACAAATATAATCAATGATATATTAAAAAATGCAATTTAAATACAAAATAATTATTTAATAAAACTAAATTAATATTTTAGACTATGATAAAATTTAAAAATCAAAATCAATTAAATTTCAAAATAAACTAATTAAAATTCTAATATTTTCAAAATTATGGGTAATTATCGATAAATTATTCTAAATTGCAGAAAAAATGCTTTAAACTATTTAAAAAATAACAACATAAGATTATAATTTTTAAAAATGTTGGGCCAAAATTGGGTGTCGACAACACCAAACCAAAAAATGGAAGAACCAAATTAGATTGATTCGGTTCAATCTTTTAGTTTTTCGATATTTATGCTCACCCCTAATTAGTGGACACTCAAGAATGCAAGAGGGAAGACTCAGAAAGCTAGTTTTTATTGAAATTGTACATGTGTTATGGATAAAAAAAAGAAATTTTAGAGTTTTTGAAGGGAAGGAGATGGATGAGTTTAGATTAACTAGAAACATTGCTTATGTTTGTAAATATTAGAGCAACTCTGGGTGCAAAGGAGGTAGTTCAGTCATGGCTCTTGTAAAGTCCTAGTTTTTGTTGAGTGTTGTTGAGGATAATGGTAGCTAGCAGTTGGATAGAAAGTTTATTGTTATCAATTCTACGCTATAATATGAAAAGATTAGACAGCATCCTTAAAACTATATTTGAGAGCACTTGAGTAGCATCACGTGGTTGAGCTCCAACATTAATTGGTGTTAGGATGAGAGGCATTGTGAGTGTGTGTTCAATGGAAAGTGAGTTGGTATCACATTTTTCGTCCGTCGCAAAATAATTTTATAAGTCATATCATAAATAATGATTTCATAATGTTATCTGAGATTAAAAAAATGTTATGATATATTCCATTCTAATCTAGCTAGTACTTTTATTTATAGGATTATGATCTGTCTGCTTATCAGTAGCCCATTACGCGATGCCACTTTGAAACTTTTAACATTTCTTAAAAATAAAAAGTGTCTTTTTAGCAGTAGAAGAATTTATTTTAAATATTTGAGATGTTTGATTTTTTTAGTGATTGTGACTTATCTGACACGGTACAATAAACACCTTTCTATGCTACCCTTTATTGATATACATGTGCAATGAATGTACATTAAAATTAATTATAAGAACAAATATAAAATGATAAATTATTTTTTAATATTTCAAATTAGACAAGCGGACAGAATGCTTATTTGAAATAAATAAAACTTTGACCAAATAGGCTATTACTTTTGTAACTGAAAAAAAAATTAAATAGTGTCATTAATCAATATCTATATTAGTCAAATTAGTAAAATATTCCTATCCTAAAAAACTTAAAATCAAATTATTAAAATACCCTGTCTAGAAACACCTCATATTAAATCCGTTGGGCCCTTTCCAACCCCATCGTACCAGTGTGTTGCAAACTTCCTATCAAGAGTTGCTTCTTCCACCGTCTGCATTTTAAACATACGTCACTATCCAACTATGCAAATAGAGACAACAACTAGCTTTTCACTCTATAAAGGATAAGATTTGATTATCGTTGATTTCTAAATATGCAAATAGACATATCTGCATCAAACATCCAAATAGGTCGTTAGCAAATATGCCCTGTTCCTCTCGCTTATTTAAATGTTCACATGTATTATCTTAGCAAATCAAACCTTCTCCTTTATCATTACCATGCGCTGCTCGAGAATTGTGATTGCACAATAAGAACAAATGGTCGCAAAATATGCTTTGCTTTCACATTTAATGTAGGTCTCTATCTGTGTCTCTATTTTTGCAATTCTATGCACTGTTATCTCTATATGAGTATCATCCACTAGGTTTGTGCGAATGATCCTTTAAACTTTTGGGTCGAACACTTATGGTTAGTCATATTTTCAATAAATTTATTAACTAATACACACAAAAAGCTATGAAAAAATTTGAATTTCTATTTTGTGACTCCTAAATGCTAAAAAATAAAAGTAACGTGGATCCTATAGAAATTATGTATATCATTCACCAAGTCTTTATGGATGGTCCTAAAAGATTTTGGCTCAAAAGTTTTTGATTAGTCATATTTCCACAAATTCAATACATACAAAAAATTTTAAAAAATAAATAAAATTCCTATGAAATTTATATTATTATGGCAGTTGAATTATGAGCACTAATTTTTTTAAAAGGAGAAATTTTTTGAAATTTTATAATTTTAAATACGACGTAAAATATTTATGTAATTATAAAGTTTTGTCATTAACTAATGAAAAGAAGATGAGGATGGGTTCTCGTTTGGTTCTTGTGAAAAATTAGATGAGTATAAAAAATAACAGCAACTTTTAGTCTATTTTTGGGTAGGCTTTATTAGTTGAAGCCACCTTTCGTTTGGAGTTGTAAATTTTAGGTTGGTGAAGGATACGACATGAAGGTTTTCTAAATAATTAAGTTGACGATTATAATATTTTTTAAATATATCAAATAATAAATAAGAAAAATAAATTGTAGTAAAGGGAGTAAGAACAAATCACATTGTAATGTCGTGTGTTTTAATATTTAATACCATGATAGAGAAATGCTATTTTGGTTTTATTGTGAATTTTTATGGATGGATGGCAATATAATTTAGCAAGTGGTATACCAAATAAATAATATTTTTCTGTTAGAAAATTGAAAATGCCGACTACAATAATCGGAAGCTCACCTAAATAGTTAATAATTGTCCCGACCACAGTAATCGAAATAAATATATATTAATTATTTAATTACTTAAATATTACGACTACTGTAGTCGGAAACGTTAAAATTAATAAATTATTATTTTAATAATATTTCGACTACAGTAGTCGGCCAATCGATAGACAAATGGTCATGTCTAGTTTCATATTTTCTGACTACAGTGGTCGGCAAATGCCGACTATAGTCGTCGGTAAGTATTTTCCGACGTACAAAATACCGACTACACAAAAATGGTCGGAAAATCATCGAAAAACTCCATTTTCCGACTACATTCCGAGTAATATTGCAGTCGAAAAATAGTTAATTTCTAGTAGTGTTGGAAAGCAAAATACTTAATGTTTATTAAAAATGTGTGTTTTAGAAAAAGTGGCTTGAATTATTGTATAGTCATGCATATGTTTTAGAAAAAGTGACTAGAATTTTTGTACAGTAAAAGTGATGTGGTTAAGATAGTAAAAAATGTAGTACATAGAGAAAGGTCTGATGCCATGACTAAAAATAACGATCACGAGGTCGAGAACATTATTAAAAAGTGCCTTTGCTACTTCTTCTTCTCAATTTATTTGACTTTTTTAAAAACTTTTTAAGGTTTAAACATTGTAAATTTGATTAATATTCTAATATATATTGTATAATTATTTTGATATGAGAATATTTGTGATTTTTTTTTCTGTGTAACTTATATTTTTCTCTTTGAAGGTTCAGATGGTACAATTAGTCTTGACTTTGAAAAATAAATCATGACATGATTATCCATATTCATCATTCACAAGAAAATATATGTATTTATTTTTTTGATGTAATACATAAATGTGCCCTTTAATTTGACCAGAACCGACATCTATCTCCTTTAACTTTTGTTGTGCACAAGTAAACATTTAAATGTGTATAGAGTTGAACAAATAGACACATGCATCCTACGAGTCAATTTACATCATATATTCCATCCTATATGTATTATGTTACATATAATGTGTGTGTCTACTTGTTCAATCTTATACAAGTTTAAGAGTCTACTTGTATACGTTTAAATTAAAGTTGGAGGGCATAGATGTCAGTTGAGATAAGTTCAAAGGCACATTTATGAATTATTCATACAACAATAATAGATCCATACATACTTATGTATTATGCATATTTAGTGAAAAAAATACTTTAATAATGTTGAAGTTATTTTACAAACGACTAAGATATGATTATGATTGTGTATATTTACACTGCAACACACGTGTTGAAAAATTAGTAATTAATAAATACACATCAATTTTTGTCATTTTGAGTAGTTCCGCCTTAGGCATATGTGTTGTGCAACGGACAAAGAAAGACAAAGTCTGCCTCTTCGATCTTCATGACTCTCATCCATTTGACATTTCCTTCTCAATTCATCGCCTTGTTTGATCAATTCGTCTCCCAGCTATGCTTTTCTACTTCCCGTCTTCCTATTTTAATGGTTATTTGCATAGTTAATTGGTACAAATTAAATTATTGCTTGAAATCATTTACTAGTAATGTTATGTGTTTGTATATAATATCTTTGGAAGCGTACTCAAAAGTATGGCTCAGTGGTCATTGCAATGAATCTCACATATCAAAACAAAAAACTCTAAGTGATCCTTAACACTTTTAAACAAGTTCTAGGCTTCATGCTTTTTTTTCCGAATAATTTGAAATTAGTTGAGATGGTGTAAGCTTACCCGTACACCTCGAGTATCAAAAGAAAATATCTTTGGAAATTTTCTCCTCAAGTAAAAAACTCAGCTGACAACAGGGTCAAATACAAGCCTCACTCCCTCACCATTTTCCACCTGCAACCTCGTTACAAGACATGAGCAATATCGCAAAACACTAATATATACTCTCACCTCCTAGATTAAGGTAGACCACTACCCAAAACACCTCAAGTCCATTACTCGCCAAGAGTTTCACAACCATCAATCAAAGAGTAAACAATGGTCAGCTTTCCTTCATAAAATAGGAAGTGACCTTACAATGTTATAACCAAACACAACGCCATACTTAAAAGAAAGCTATAAACTTCTTCTATTAGGACCCTTGAAAGTTGATGCTGAGCTTCACAATAGGTGCCAACAGAGAACTTTGAGAACAACGAATATTCACTTTTTGTATTCTTCCAAAAGTTGTTTTTGTTTCTAGTACATGTTCCTTTTATACTGCACACAATGACACCAAAGGGACCGCTGGTCTTTCAGTATAATAAACGAGACATCTCACCAACCAAGTCAGCCTTAAAGTTGTATACCACATACAACCTTTCCAAACCAACCTGATATCGACCTGGTCCTCATATTGCACAGTTAGTTTGTTAGTCATCAAAATAGTTACTTATTATTTTTTCCTTTTTTGATGATGACAAACTAAGATCCCTTTTTAATAACAAAACTTATATCAGTTTCCCCTGAATTAATTATACCCTAAACCTGTTCTGAATGAATTATCCCCTGAACTTGTTCTCTAATGAATGAATTATCCCTTGAACTTGTTACCCGCGAATGAATTGCCCCCTAATTAGGTTATCTCCCCCTTTTGACATCATTAAAAACATACACAGTAAACTAAGATAAGATCCACAAGTAAGGAATTCAGAGTACAGAAGATAGCAAAAATGAGTGAATTCATAGAAATAGAAGAAATGTAACATCAGATAGATCCAAACAAGATTAGATCGTTAAGAAAATCATTCAATACATATCAAAATATTAATAGGAACATGCCAGAACAAGGTTTTAAACTAGAGAAGGTGAACAAAAAGACAGAGGACATGATAGTCCAGGGGCTAGAGCGTTTGGGAGCCAGGGATTAAAGAAGTGTCATCCTAGCATTAGAGTCCTGATAGGCTTGAAGGAGCTGATGAGTAACAGGCTTGATCTCCGAGGCTTGTTGTGAATTTTCTTCCTTCAGCCTAGCCAACTATGCAGAACCAGGTCCCTCAGCTACACCCTGAGCCAGTTGGGCCTTCAAGGTTTCAAGCTTAACAATTTTGGCTGCTAGTGCAGCAGTAGGCTCCTCTACTTGGTCCTTTAAGGCCTCCTATTGAGCAATGAGATCAGAGACTTGAGATTTCCTAGTACTTGCTCTCCTCTCACTACATTCACACTACACCAAGGTAGTTTGGGAGAAGGCCTGCTTGATGGTACCTAGTACTCCCCTCATCAGATGCACACCAAAATAATTAAAGACATGGTTCAGCAGATATCCATAAGCAAGATCAAATTTTCTGTCTTTCATAGTTATTCTTTTGTTGATGTCTCAATAATCAAGATAAGGAGATTGATAGCCTCCAACTTACTGAGAGCCTCCATCAAGAATAGGTCGACAGTGGTAGAAATTGTCCTCTTTTCTGTCCGAAGAAGGACCTTGTTGAAAGGTACCGCCCTTTGAAAAACTTTTTAGAAGTAACAACAATACTTAGATTTGGAACCTTTCCAGCCTCTACCAAAAATCCTTTTACAGGAGATCTGTCCACCACACTCCTTATCCCTTCCCTGTCAACTTTCAAAATAATGCCCAACACCTTCTTATCTACCTGAAAAGAAACATCCCCTACAAAAGTTCCGAAGCTACCATCTTTCTAGAACTCAATGTTGTAGTAGAATTGTCTTGCTTCCCACTCAGTAGAGTGGGAACTGACCACTCAAACAAGTGGTCCCATCCCCGCAGTATAACAGCATCAACTAGGTCCCGCATACTTGGCTTTCCTTTGGCTGTAGGCTCAAACACTCGCCTACTTAGCACTTTCTCCTTTTCAAGAACTTGTATTCTCTTTTCCCTGCTCAGAACCTTTTCAATCTTAGACGTTTTCACTTGCCAGACTGGTCCCTTAGTGGAAATAGGGTCACCCCTTTTTGACTCGCCCTCTTCCCTTTTCTTTGATTTATCCTTCTTAGATCCCTTTAACCCTTTTGATGAGGTCTTGGTTATCTCAGTGTGTAGTTTGAGACATAACAGGTCCTCATCAGACTTTATTACACTATCTTCTTCCTTATCAGTCACATCCACCAACTTCTAACTTGGAATCTCCTCATCCTCTACCACAGTGGTAGTCCTCAGTTTTTTTTATTGTAGCCTTGGATTTACATGTCATCATTGCATAACTCATAAGATTGAGGTGCGTGCCTCTATTGGGATAAGTCCTTGTGATGTTAGGGACATCCTCAATAATCTTCCTTTTTTCTTTGCCAGTGGAAACCTGATCTCTCGCAGAGTCTGGTTTAGATGAGACATATGGGGTAACCTTCTTAAGCTTCCAAATCAGTGGCACATTATCTTCATCATCCTCTTTTTCCATATTTTCAGCAACATTAACAGGCTTGACCTCACTCATGGGAGTATGATCAAACATGGGAGTTGCCAAAACCAACTGAAGATCAAGTGATTTGGCATTCTCTTGAGTGAATAGATGAACTCCCTTTAGTTCAGACATATCCTTGACCACCCAGTCTTCTCCCTCAGCCAAATTATTAGACTCCATCCCCTTTTCCACAGGAAAATCTCCGTCAAAGTATTTCTCAGACCTGGAGGAGGAGGCAGGACCAAGTTGAGATGAGGTAGGCTAATGTTTTGTAGAAGCAGTAGCAGCAGTACTTGGATGCAACCCTTCGGAAGTGAGGTGCCTTAATAGGAGAGTCAAGGGAATCAGCCTTACCTAAAGTTAGAAGAGATGGATCATTTTCGGTGGGAGTGGAGGGTAAGGAAGATGAGGGGGAAATTTCTTTAGTCAAACCGTGCAACTCCTCATGTTTAAAAGTAGTGTATTTAGGCGTAGATAGATGAGTGTCTATTCTTTGGTACAGAGGAGTCTCGTTCCCAGATGATACTTGTTTTCAGAAACTTTAGAAGAGTGCGACATTATTAAGAGATTGGGCAAGAGAATATGCTAAGAGACACAGAGTTCAAGTATAAAAATGAGAGAGAAGGTGGTAGGTTTAGAGCACTTTCTATAAGGTTAAAAGACATGTTTGGTCCTTGATTGGATACGTCGGTTTGCGGATTGGGTCAAAGTAACGTCGATTCAGAAAAGTTGAATAGACATGAAAGGTTCTGACAGGTCTCATTAATACAATGGTGCTATGCAAAGAATACTAACCTTTTTAAGGGAACCAGGTCCCAGACGATCAGAGGTACTTGAATAAATTTCCGTCAAAGTTACTTCTTCAGCGCCTATAAGATTGTCAATCATACAAATATACAAGGTACAAATAAGAATTCAAAATACCGTGAATCAAACTTAGATACCTGCATAGGAGTTTTATCCAAAAATAGGAAAAGTATCACCATTATGGTGGCTCAGATTTCTTCTGTTTGATCAATCGTAGTCGCATTTTCATCTGCTCAAACTGGTGCCTACCATGTGACTTGGTGAAGATGTCTGCTATTTGATCCCCTATGCTACATAACTTCATGTAGATGTTACCCTTCTCAACCTGGTCCCTGAGAAAAAAATACCTTACATCAATATGTTTTGTTCTTTTATGTGGGGTCGAATTCTTGGCCATGTTTAGTATACTTGTGTTGTCACACATTAAGGGTATGGTATCTGTCAAAACTCCAAAATCTTTGAGTTGCTGCTTGGTCCAATGCAATTGTGAGTAGTAAGCTGGAACGGCTACATATTTAGCCTCAGCCGTGGACAACGCTGTAAGGATTCGGACTTTCAAACGAATTTATCGAATCTCATAACATTGGCCCGAGAAAGAAATTTGACCAAGTGCCATTCCATGGAAGGCCCACACGGCTCGTGTGAAGCCACACAGACTGTGTGGCCTTCCGTGGAGAGGTACTTGGACATGAATTTTGATTACAGTAATGTGACAGAGGATTTCAGACCAAGTGAGGACACATGGCCACCCACACGGTCCGTGTGGTGTGTTACCGACTGTGTGGCCCACCGTATGGCTCGCAACACTAAAATTTTCCTAAGTATGAAATTACTGTATCGTAACATTTTCATGCAAAAATTTTCTAAATATCATCACACGGCCCGTGTAGCATCACACGGGCTGTGTAGCCATCCGTATGCTTCCCTTTAGCCTCGGATGAATTCCAAATGTTGGCGCCATGAACTTTGCCTAAGTGATGGTTCACGGTCACTGTTCACGGTTCGTGTAACAACTCACAGATCGTGTAGGGCGCCGTATGGACCTGGCGGTTCAAATTTTACCCGTTTCATTTATGGCGTTTATGTAATTCTTGTTCATTTGAATTATGAATTGTGACCTTTTACCTCTCCAAAACCCCCTAACTCAGCTGATATCCCTCCCTCTCAATTCATTCTCCTTAAACCCTCTACCCCTTATAGGATCACTCCCAAACACTCTCTACTCTTCCCTCTCAAGATTCAAAGCTAGGGTTTAATTGGAGTTCAAATTCAAGCTAGGTCCTTCCCCAAATTCAGCTCTTCAATCAAAGTATGTGGGATTGATTCTTGGTCCCTTTCAACCAAGAAGACCCATACTCTTTCCAATTAATTTCATGAATTTTTCTTACTTTAAATATGAGTTTTGAGATTGATGATTCTATAAATTTACTTGAAGTATGGGATGTGTTTTATTGATCATTTTAAGTTGATTTAAGCCCTTATATTGTATTTGCATTGAGATTATGAAATTTTGAACATGCATGTCCCCTTTAAAGATTGATTTATGCATGGGTGATCTATATTATTATTTACATGTATATTTAATTAAGGATTTCCTCAATTTCATATTATATTGTTGATTTTAGATTAAATCTGTCACACCCAAAGTCCCATTAAGGCGGACTGGCACCCGTTGCCGACAAGGCTCAGGAGAACCAACATATAACTATGCATATGCTATAAACATTATAAAAGGTTTTCATATACAACATGCTTTCAAAAAAAAGTAGGCAGTAATAACAAGCCAAAATGATATGCATATGACTAGGTCGTTGGAGCCACGATATCTAAGGTATGATACTTGACCACACTTTACTTTACATAGTCTACAAAGCCTCTAGATAAGGAGCAGTATCTAATTGGATCGGGATAGGTCCCACCTTATTACCAACTATACAATACAAAAAAAATGTAAGCTCTAGACACACAAAGCCCCGAACCAACGTGGAGCTCAGAAATAGCAGCTGGATGTCTTGTACTCCTATTGGGGAGATCTACTAGCTCCTGTACCTACAGCATGAAATGCAGGTCCCCCGTAAGGGACGTTAGTACGAGATAATATACTGAATATGTAAGGCAGGAAGTACTGTATATAAAAAAAGAATTCAAATGAAATCACACACTGGTGTGTAAGGATAAAAGGCCACCTTTAGTCATACTATAGAATAATGTATTTTATGTCCCTTTTATTACTTTACCTTTCTTTACTGTATAATCTGTGTAGAATATATATCATGTAAACGACCAGCTGATCTGTTGTAAATCAATATCGAGATCGACCCATGCTAGGCTTTCCTTTCACCTCTGGGATACCCCCCGTAATATGGGTTCGACCCATGCTAGGCGATTCTTCCATCCTTGGGATAACACCCATCAATAAGAAACTTCAATTAATCTTTTATTTACTTTTGAGATGATTCTTTTGGTGGTCATAACATTTAGAGCTATAGGAATATAGTCATTACATGTGACATATAAACAACCATTCAAGATAATACTACAATGAAAAGAGAGTTACACAACTAATGAAATGTGTAGGAGATTAAACAACACATTGACTTTACTTAGTAAAAAGGAACTCATGTATCTTTGGTATCCAAGTATGTATGCAGAATTGACAATGGCTATGTATGGGAGCATATGAACATGTGAAAGAGTAGAGACATGGTAATTAGTTATGTCGGAGTTTTTAAGTGCCGTTATGTGCCAATGAATAACCTAGATTCATGCAAAATAATACGAAGACGAGTTGCCTTACATACCTCATTGTACTACGTCGTTATTACCTCGGAGTATTATCCTCTTCCTCCAAATACTTATCCACAATATAGTAGGTGATAAAACTAGTATTAACAGCTAATAAACACATTAGGGGTGGGTCCGTAAAACCAAAAATCGAAAATCGAATCGAAACCGATCGAAAAATAACAAAAAAAAACTGCATCGTAAAAAACCGAAACCGAACACAAAAAATCGAACCGAACCGATTTTGTACGGTTTCGGTTTCGGTTTTGGTCTTCTAAAACCGAACCGAACCGTCAAAAACCGATTTGTTTTTCTTTACTTAAATTCTACATATCATTTAAAGTTATCATTAAGTAAGACGAAAAGATATATTTTGTTCAACAATCTATTTGGTGTGATTGCATCGTTGTTTTAATATTTTTTCTTATTTTGTCTTTACTTATTACTATTTAATAATTTTGTGTTATTATTTATCCTACCTTTTCATAATAGCTCCATCCCATATCCAACAATTTCTTATATATTTATCATTCAAATTATGAATATGCCCACATTATATAACAACAACGAATGATATAATCCATCAAAATATTATATTCATTGAAATAATACAAAATAACACATAATAATCATCCAAACAAAGAATAAGCTGCAATATCAAAATGAAAAATAGAGACAAACTTTGATGTCTATGGAATTCTACCAAGGGAAAATGCATAAAATCGCCTTTAAATTTCTCGATATAACTTAATTTAGCACTGTAATTTTATGATATTTATTTACCTCGTCATTCTAGTAAAATTAATATATGAATGTGATTTATAGGTAAATGAATATATCAACATTCTCTAAAATTTGCAAGAAAATTTTATTTAGATAATGGTTGAATTATAATTTGCTCCAATAGACCATCCGAACAAATGATAAAATATTATTTTAATCTTTTTATATATTTTGACTGATATTTAAAAAATATATTATGTGTGTATGCTCATAAATATTTATTAGGTAGCTAAGTTAATTATATAAATTATGTCTTTTCTTTTAACTATACACTTCAACATCAATTGACTTGAACCTTCCAAGGAGTATTTGGTACTTGTTTTTCTAGAACATATGTTTGCAATTTTCTTGGTGATAATTTTAGTTCTTATATTGTGATACTTGTACTAATCCAAACTTTACTCTTTGCCAATTGTTTAGCATATCTATACGATGATACGTCTCTACCCAACATATTATTTTACTTTTTAAAAAATTATTTTTAAAAACCGAAAAACCGAAAAAAATCGAAAACCGAACCGAAAAAAACCGAACCGAAAAACCAATGGTTTACTTTTTTTTGGGGCAAAACCGAACCGAACTGAACCGCCAAATCACCTTCTGTTCGATCTTTGGTTTTAGGGAAAAACCGAACCGCAAAAACCGAACCCACCCCTAAAACACATCTTGTTAGTCCAATTCCACCCAAAAATAATATCCAGGCAGCAACCAAAGAGTATTCTTTCAAACTTTCCGCTCCTAATCATATTTTCTAACGCGCACATTCTCATATACATGTCATATCCAACTTGTTTTAGTCACATAACACTAGTGGAAATTAGAAGGACAATGTTGATTGAATCTCATCTTGATAAGAATTCTGGGCTGAAGCTGTCAATTCTGCTTACTATGTGACAAACAGGTGTCTGTTCAGCTCCCTTCAAAACAAGACCCCCTTATGAACTCTTGTTTGGAAGGAAACCTAGCTTCAGTCATTTGCGAGCTTTTGGATGCAAGTTCTTTGTTCTCATAAATGGCAAGGAAGATGTTGGAAGGTTTGATCGAAAAAGTGACAAGGGTGTTTTTTTAGACACTCCTCCAACAACAAATCATGTAGTGTATTCAACAAAAGAACCCTCTGTGTTGAAATAAATGTGCATGTCATCTTTGATGAATCTGGAAATATGGAAAACCTTGGTGACCAAGATGATTCTGATCTGGAAGAGCTACTTCAACTTCAAAAGGACAGCCTTATCAATGATCCCTCAACTGATATTGTTCCTCAGAATAGTGATATGCCTTATAATGGAGATGCTGATAGAGAGCTCACACAGTAACATGGTACATCTTCCAGAGATCCTGAGGAAGAATATGTTGATCATGATCAAATAGTAGACACTGCTCAACAAGAAGCTGAAGATACTCCTGATTCTATAAGAAGTTAGATTCAACCTTCAGGTCAAGGGTTCAGATGGAAGCATCAATCCTCTCATCCAATGGACATCCTAGTCTCTCCCTTGGATTCTGGAATCCAAATAAGGTCCAAGACTATAAATCTCACGTCCTTTGCCACATTTCTCTCGTCTATTGAACCAAAAAAATGTCAAAAAAGCTATTAAAGATGCAAATTGGGTGAATTCCATATAAGAGGAGTTGCACCAATTTGAGAGAAGCAAGGTGTGGCATCTAGTTCCTAGGCCCTCTAACAGATCTGTGATAGGGACCAGGTGGGTATTCAAAAATAAGTTGGATGAAAATTGGTACTATTACAAGAAATAAGTCCAGACTAGTAGTGCAAGGATTCAATCAGAAAGAAGGCATTAACTATGATGAGACGTTTGCTCCAGCTGTTAGAATGGAACCTATCAGAATTTTTATTGCCTTTGCTACATACATGGAGTTCAAATTATTTCAAATGGATATGAAGAGTGCCTTTTTAAATGGGTACCTTGAGGAGGAGTCTTTGTGAAGCAACCACTAGGTTTTGAGAGTGTTGAATTTGCAGACCATGTGATGAAGTTGGACAAGGCTCTACTTAGGTTAAAATAGGCCCCAAGGGCCTAGTATAAGAGACTATTTGGTTTCCTACTCAGTCATGGGTACAAAAGAGGCAAAATAAAGAACACTCTATTTCTGAAAACCAGAGGGAAGAACCTTTTGTTTGTGCAAGTGTATTTTGATGATATCATTTTTTGTGCAACTACAAACTCTCTATATCAGGAGTTTGGGAACCTAATGCGCAATAGAATGAGGCTTAATCAAACAGAAGCACTCTGAGTCCCTATAACAATAATGTTCTCCTTGTTTTTGCTAAAATTCCTATGCATGTATCTAAGTAGTTATTCAAAATAAGTTGAATTCCTATATGTAAACTACAGGTTTGAAGAATCGACAATCTCATAGGACTTGCAGATATGACCTTGAAGGAGACTCGTCTCAAGTATCTGCTCATCAGGACCTGGTTCCGCATGAGGTTAGTATTCTTTGTATAGCTTTGTAGCATTAATGAGACTTTTTAGAACCTATCATGTTGATTTATCTTTTTTGAACCAACGTCCATTCATCCTGGTACTCGAAGCATCACAACCAATCAGGGACTAGATGCCTCTTTTCCCCTATTGTTTAATACCTTGAATCCCTCACCTTTTCTCTCACTTTTGCTTCGAATTAGAAATATTCTTCTCTCTTTCTTCAACCTTTTCTTGTTTTTTTGTAAGTTTGCTCACTTAACAATGTCTCAATCCTCCCCAATAAAAATAAGTGTCCTCAGGTAATGAGTCACCCATGTCCCCAAAAATTGCTACACCTCCATCCACACCCATTCATACTCCTCTCAAACCTTACTTGCAATCTTTAACTCATGTCGTTTCTCTCTTTTCTCCAACCCTTGCATCTCTTACAAAATCTGCACCCTCTGCCCCTGATAAGAGTAAGAATTGTCCTCCCAACACAACCATTGGAGTTTCTCATCTTAAAGACTACCTCCAAGTGTTAATGCTATTAACTGTGCTGAGGAAAAATGTAACTCCACTCAACTAGGTCCCACCTCGTCTTCTATGTCTAAGAAACATTTTGATGGTGACCTGACTATTGACAAGGGAACAGCGTCCAACTTTCTTGCTGAGGGACCACAGTGGGTGGCAAAGGATTGATTGAACTTAAAGAGCATGAGATCTTTACCAAGGAGGACTCCAGATCCCCTGATCTTTAACTGGCACTAAATACTCCCAAGTTCACCAAACACCTCTGAGTGAAGTTAGACCACTAATTAATGTTGAAAATCTTGAAGAGTACTAGGATGATGACGATGATAACATTCCTCTGATATGGAAAATCAAGAAGCCTTCTGTCCCTTCAGATCCTACTTCATTGAGGGACCAGGCTGTTACAGGGAAAGGAATGGAGAAGGTGAATGAGGATGCCCTAGCAGTTACTCGAACATATACCCCCAGGGGTACTCACAAGAAATTGCAGAATGACGTAATGGTAGCAAGTAAGTCTAAGGATACTAAAAAGAGAAAGTTGTGGAGTACCATAGTGGTGGAAGATGAGGAGGTTCCTGATGATAACCTTGTTGATGTAGATGCTATGGAAGAAAACATTGACACTGAGTCTGCCGAGCACCTAGTCCGTCTCAGGTTTCACATAAAGATAGCCAAGTCCTCCTTCAAGGGAACTGAAAGCTCTAAATATCCCAAGACTTAAAAGAAAGATGAAAGGAAAGCCAAACAGAGTGACCCTGCTCCCACTCAGGGACTAGGCTCACAAGTGAAAAGGCAAATGGTAGAGAAGGTGTTAACTAAGGAGGAGAGGATTAGTGTGCTAGAAAAACAAAAGGTTTTGAGTGGGCGAATGTTTGAGCTTGATGCTAAGGGAAGGCTATGTATGAGGGACCTGGTCGATGATGTATCTCTAGGGGTGGGACCACCTATTTGAGTGGCCTGTTCCCACTCTTCATGAATGTGAAGTTCGTTAGTTTTACTATAATTTGGAAATCCAGGAGGATGGGGGTTTTTGCCATCAGTTGGGGATATCTCTTTCTGGTTAGATGAGGAGTACCTAGGGATCATATTGAAGGTTGAGAGGGAAGGGATCTGAAGTGTGGTTGATATGCCCACTACTAAGGGCTTTTTACTTGAAGTTGGAAAGGTGCCAAATTTGAATACCTTTACTGTTGCTAAGAAATTTCTTAAGGGACAATATCAACTCTATTTTGAGTTTGTTAACTAGGTCTTCCTGCCTAGCACAGAGAAGCGCACATTGCCACCATGGCTGATCTCTATCTCGTGGAGGCCCTTAGGAATCTGGAAGCAATCAACTTACCTCCATTGATGATAGAGAACATGACCAAAGTCATGACGATGAAGGATGGAAAGCATGGCCTTGCTTATGGGTATCTCCTCAACCATGTGTTTGAATTCTTTGGGATGAGGCTAAGGAGAGGAATAATTAGTACCATTATGCAGGCTTTCTCTCAGACTACTTTATTTGAGTGTAAATGCAGTGAGGTCTCAAATATCAGAATTGCTACGAACCAGGTGTAGGACTTAATGACTGATTTAGTGGCCAAAGATACTGAGTTGGTAACCCTGAAGACTCAACTAATGAAGGGTGTTGCTGAGGGACCTGGTTCTGAGGAATTGGCTAGGTTGAAAGACGAGAATGGAAAGCAGGTCCTGGAGAAGATGTCTAACACCCAACAACTTCTTCAGGCACACCAGGAGTCCAGTTTTTCACATGACCTTACTCCTCCAGTCCTTTGCTCCCAAACCCTTTGGTCCCTAAGATGTTCAGTTCCAGTCTATCCCATGTTAATCTTCTTTTGATTACCTTTTTTTTATGTAACTCGATCTTGGATTAGTCTCTTTTATCTTTTTGCTATGCATGGAATGCTAACCTTAATGAAATGATGACTTGTTCTTGTTCTCTTTCATTGTTCATGGTCTTTATTTTCTATATTTTTCTTGCGTTTGCTTTCTCATTTACTTGGAATTTCTTACTTTTGTGGTTCTTATCTAAGTTTACTGTCTAAGTTATTAATGATGCCAAAAGGGGGAAGATAGCTTAATAGGGGCAATAGGGGGAACAAGTTGTGTCAATGGGATCATACATTTAGGGGAAACTGGGTTGGGTCGTCAAAGGGAACAAATTGTTGTATAAATGGGAACAACAGTTTGTCATCATAAACAATGGGGAAATCTTAAGTGAAAATTTTGATGATTAACAAACTGACTCGTGGACTAGGTCGACGATCAGGTTGAAGTGCAAAGGTACATTGTGAGATATAACTGTTAAAGCTATCTTGGTTGGTGAAATGTCACCTTCATTGCACTGGAGGACCAGTGGTCCATTAGGAGTCCTCCATTGCAGTATAAAAGGAGCTTGTCCAAGGAACAAACACAACTTTTGCTAAATCACAAAGTGAATATTCATATCGCTATAAAAGTTCTCTCTTGGCTCCTGGTGAGAAGATACACCATCTACATTTGAGGGACCTGATAGAAGATGTCTATAGTTTCCTTTTATGTCTGTTGTTGTGTTTTTACATTGTAATTTCACTTCCTGGTCTATAAAGGAAAGTGAATCATTGACTTTTATTCTTGTTGAAAGTTGTAGACCTCGTTGGCGTGTTTTGGTGTAGTAGTCTAACTTTATCTACGAGGTGAGAGTGTAAACTAGTGTTGGTTTTTGTTGCTCATATGTTATAGTTGGGGTTGCTAGTGGGAATGGTGAGAGAGTGAGACAAATAAACCGTGTGTGTTGTATTTAACTACTTTTCTCATTCACTTAGTGGATTGTGGGTTTCGGAAATCCTATCGGATAGGTCGTGGTTATTCCTTGAGGAAGGAGTTTTTTCACGTTAAATCTCTGTGTTAAGTTTCTTGTTGTTCTTCTTTATTTTCAGTTTATACGGATTCAAGGGACCTGGTCCCTTACTGTTGTGGACACATATTTACTCAACAAGTGTTTCACTTAGATCAAGTGTTTAACTATTGTCAAGAAAGTCAAATTACAATGTAGAACCATTTGAAAAGGAGTGAAAGGATAGACATCTTGGTGCATCCGATTAGCTTGATCAATGGTGTAAAAATGCTTGCCTTTGAAAACGCTAATTTTGACGGGAAGCTGGTATCTTGCAAAACAAGCATATATTATGGTAAAGGGAGGAAAAATTTGTGTTACTTCCATTCAGAAAACAATTGCTATTAAGAAGGGAGTTAGCCTAACATTATTTGGCAGAAGCTGATAGATATTTGCAACTTGAGTAGTGAGTTTATGAAGGTTGAGGTTTGCTGACTTTTATGACTTTCTCAGTTAACAACATGAATAACAACAACAACATATCCGGTGAAATCTCACAAGTGGGGTTTGGAAAGGGTAAAATGTACAAAGACCTCACCACTACCTCATAGAATAGAGAAGTTGTTTCCGGATATGACTTTCTCAGTTCATATTTAATAATCTAAAGCTTGTCCGTTTCGCTCATAAGTTCACCAGTCAGTATGAGCTGATATTTGTTTATATAGTAACAAGATCAAAGGTTTCCTTGATGAAGTCTTGAGCTTTAATTTGAATAGGTGTATGAAGAAATCAATATATTGATTGTCTCTGGTAGTTTGGTATAGTGGTAACTGGTGAGAGCATGTCATGTTATGAGTTGAGCAGATGATTTGAGTTTGAATCCTACCAAAAACAAATCCTGGTGTTCAAATAGAGAAGGTATCCCAGGAGTCTTTAACCCTGTGTCATTGGCCCTCGTGGATTTCTAGTTATTAAGCAAAAAGAATGGATTATATGGACATCAATTTTATTTTTGGAAGTTGTGAACATATACTCCATTGTTAAGACAAGAGTATAGTTGAGAGACAAGAGAGGAGGAAGTCATTTAGCCAAATGATATGACATATTTTTTTATTATAACTATTTTATAGTTGTAGAATTATTAAGTATCGTGTTTCATCATTATTTGGGCAGATCTACGCCATAAGTTATTGGTTCAGCAGAACCCAGTAGTTTTGGTTCAAACTCTATATTTATGTCAAAAGTCCATTTAGCAATTAACTTAGTTAAGAATAGGTGCCACTAATCCAACACGGATCCAACCAGGATGTATTGATCATGACTCCTTCCCAATAGTTGTACGAAAGACATTTTGTTTAGTACAAGATGCTTCACAACATGCTGTGTTTAAACCTCTCGCCTGTCGAATTCCATTCAAAAACCTTGTCTGAGAACGCGATAGAGAAGTACTTTCTGCAGCGTAATAATTCTTCCATTTAGCTGCTTGACGTTGCTATTGGCATTACAACCGGCACACCTTCTTAAGAGGACGCTAACCCTCCTAATATTGCTAGCTGGGGGATCAGTCTTTCAAGATTCAATCCTTCCTCTTCCGATCCCTGGAAATTTCTCTTGGTGGCTCGGCCCCTATCCTATCACCGGGTTTGGACATAGTCCATGATTTGGTTCATGTTCCATGTGGAGCATTATATCTCCGTCGATAGGTCCTTCTCTTCCTATAATATAGGTAAATCCCATTCAGAAACGTTATCTTGTTTTAGAATCTAGACCCTGTAAAATTAAAATCTTAAACCAGACATTGAACTTGACGTGTTAGTATCTCTATAGTGCAATGTTTAGGCCTAGTAAAAAAGGAATAGTTTTAATCTATACTGACATAAATTTTCTTTACCAATTTATTAATTCAGTTTTCTCTAATGTGATCTTTCCATAGACATTATACTTTTCTTGAGATATCAAAATATAAATTTTTCTATACATTAAAACTATATAGTATAGCTTTTTAAATGCTAAAAATGTGATAAATAGGACTTATCTAATATCATTATTTGAAATAAAGAGCATACAAGTTACTGTTATTTTTCACTCAACAGGTAAAAAGTCGCAGATTTGTATTAATTAATTGTGTGGATGTGTAGAAAAAATCTTATGTTGACTAAAGATTAGCACTGAAACTTGTTTTCTTCACAAAATCATTCTATATCTGATTCAATATTTGATTTTCTATTAGATTATAACATATAATATTTTCTTTGAGTTATGATTAGCATGTCAACGCATTAAATGCTTTGACCTTTTTTTCCTTTTTTTATTGATCTATATATTTCTCAGTTAATTGAAGAACAACCTTGCATTTAACTTCCGGTTCTAGCTTGCATTGTTTGATCGGTCGCAATAAGTTTGTGATGAAGAAAATTAAGGAACCAATATCCCATCAATGGTTCTTTTTTAAGTACAAGGATAGCATCGTTGAGAAGGAAAACGAGTTGTTGTTTTATGTGAAACAAATGTTGCTCTTCTAATGTTTCCTTTGGCCAGTGGTCAAGTGACAAGCTATTCTAGCAGAGAAAGGTTAATGGAATTTCTAAAATGATCTCTTTTGATTGAACATTCTAAGTATGACACATAATGTGATTTTTTTTTGGTTGTCTAGTGTTGAGGATATCATGCTCCGTGTTATGAGCAGGCAGTATGTCTATTTCAATATGCCAAATTCATGAACTAGACTTCGACACTATCTCAATTATTTTCTTTTTTGTTGTCCCAATCCACATTATTGTTGAAGAGGCTTTCTAAATCCAAATGAACAGGTATCAAGTTTTACAAATCTTTTATAGATCGGCAGCCTCTACTGGCAAGTCCTTGGAGTTCCATCTAACCTTAACATGCTCCCAGTTTTGCAGCCTTTGACGCAGACCCTCAAATAGTCAAAAAATGAAGGACAGATGGTGGTGAAGATAGCTATGTATGCCACTCCATTTATATGTATTAGTTTATTAGTTTTTCAGAATAGATACATGACTTCTCGAGTTATTTTCTTTTTTTTTTTCCTTTTTTGTATGATATCTTCCATGTGATTGAATAATTTTTTGTCATTTTGCCGGGTATTTTATGATACTGATGATTGGCCAACATGCTCTAGTGTCGAGGTAAGTTCCGATGCTTTCACACTAGTGTTGATTGTGTATACTTACAAATTCCAAGGATATATCACCCGGATAGAGTATTATTTATAAAAGGGGTCACCTTCAACCACTAGTTATCAGTGTATATTTGTTATTACTGAAAACTCGTAACTTGATTTATTATGTATGTATTCATGTATCAGGCTCATGAGGAAAATCTTAATAAGCTTAATCAAACACCAAGTGAAGCACAACAGAAAATAAGATTGAAGATTACCTCACTCTTTATTTCTTTCTCTTTTTTTCATCTTGCGTCTGTTATTTGATATTCTAAAAGATTTCCTTTTCTAATAAGGCAAATAATTTTTTCCCTTGGACGACGTGGATATTATGCACCGCATGTGGAGAATATCAACTCAGTCCAAGAAGTTGATGCATACACGAAGTTCCTTATAGGTACTATAGAATGGATTCAACGATCAAAAGTGAGCATATCTCACAGTTTTTGCAATTTTTTGTTCCTATTTCTTAGAGACTCGAAAATAAACTAGAGCTTAATAAGTGATTCACCCCCTCCCACCACGCGCCCCCCTCCCCACCAAACACACAAAAAAAAGTACTAGTTCATTAGTTGAGGAGTTAGGACAGGCATGATCATGTGTTGTATTTTTTTACCAGGTAAAATTCTTGAGTGGCGAAAGATTTCTCCAGAAAAATGAAAATGTTGCAGTAAAGTAGTTCTAAGTTGAAAAAAATTGCCATTTTTGATTGTGTTATATTTGGAAGGATGATTAATTGTTTTACTGATATTTAGTATGGAATGTAACATTTAGAATTATAAATTTTAGGTGGCTTCGGTCAACACAGAGGATACGACTGCTGCAGGTAATGAATTTTTATATCGCTTTGTGGTACCTAAGTTTGATAAGTGACATTTCATGTGTACATGTCTTTTGAGTGCTTTGCAGTTCTACTTCCTCAAGTTGTCTACCTCTGATAAGAAGAAAAGGATTACTATCTTTAGATTGCAAAACATGAAATATTTTAATGAATGTTTTCCTCTCTCTCCCAAAAGTTAATGAAGTCTCAAGAGGTATTATTTCTCCTCACCTCAACCATCAAGGAAATAAATAGTGTTCCCACTTACCCTCCAGCATGACTCGAACTCTCTACCTACCAATTCAACAGGTCATTTGACCACCTTACTGTCGGTGATCCAATTTTAGTATTCCTTATATATCTTAGAAAAAATTACAAAACTAATACTTTGAGGTGATATATAGTGTATACTTGATACTATTATACATATACTATACATACTAATACATATGTATACACAACATGCACACCATATAGAATTGAGTGTATATGTAGTGTGTACATCGACCATGTTTGGTAAACTAGATTACCGAAAGGTATATATTGCTATTATGACCAGTGATCTCCATACAACAATTACTAGGTTTCAGTCTCAAACAAGTTGATGTCAGAATCCACACTTCTTTATTTAAACTCATTTAATATTATCATCATACTAATCAGTGAAATTTATAGCCACATTTTTTCCAAACACTTGCATATTGTAACTTTGCTGAATTAGATTACATATAGATATATATGGAATCTTGCTTTTCTGGATCTGTAGGAACCAGTAGGGGATGAAATTTGTGAGGAAATAGACCGGATCGCGAAGGAGAATTAGACACCGGTGTGCAACAGTTGCAGCAGGAATTATGTCATACTAGTTTATATGTTAAAAACATAGTAGAATGAACAAATTGCACAAGCCAGACAAGCAAAAGTATGAATGAGGAGATTATGTCTATTATTAGTGCAACTTTTAGAGTTCCTGTATGGCATCATAGGTATTGTATTTTGAAATAGAAAACAATTTGATTTGTTTTTCTTTTGTTGATATTTGCATCCTCCAAGTTCACAAGGTTAGAAATCGAAGATCAATTTTACAAGAAACTGTACTTCTATACTACATCTACATATTAACTCCCTCCATTCCAAATTCTCCATGAATGAACCCACAGCAACATCCAATATAGCATATCTTTTCAGTCTCAAGAAGAATGATTGATAAGTATTTTGATACCTCAGACAAGCTCAGAGGACTTGATATGCCCAAGTGTTAGTAGATTTTTATTCATCACCATTGTTAATCAATTGATCTCCCATGTATGCTTTAGTACTTCCACAACTCCCACTTAATTATCTATTTTGTTAATTAGTCCTCCCTTCATCCCAATTTATGTGGCACCTTTCGAATTTCGTGATTCAAACTAATCTATCTTTGAAATATTTTGAATTATCAATTATGGTGGCTTGTAGTACTTTTTACATAGTTTGAAAATATATAAATTTCATTTAAAAAAGTTTGAAGATTCCATGTGCAAATTCTCTATCAAACTCAAACCGTTTTACTCTCGAAAAATGAAAAGTGCCACATAAATTGGGACAGAGGGAGTACTAATTTATCGCTTTAATTTTATTTCTCCCTTTGTCCCCATTCACGAAGAAAAACTTATGTTTGGAATCAATTAAAATTGTTATGTTCTTACCTTTCAAATGCATATATGTGTTGGGTATGATGTCTTTTGGAACACACCAAGAGTTTGCCTTGGACCTTAGTGGTCAAAGTTCTATGAAATGATTAATAACCATTAATTTTAGGTTCAAACTCCATCAGAGACAATAAACTAAGTGATTTCTTCCTATTTGTCCCAACCATGGCAGACAGTGTTATCTGGTATCTTTACTGTTCATAATGGTATTGAAGAAGAGTAAAAATTATTATTTTTTCTGATATGTCATATCCTTGGTGTATCTTTGTTGCAGTTGATGGGCATTGAAGAGGAATAAAAAATGATTGTTTTCCTTTATTCCCACCCATTCTATCTTTGATGTATCTTTGTTGTTGGGGTTGGGGAGGTTGGGGGGGGGGGGGGCGGCGGGTATTGAAGAGAGAATAAAAAAGGTTGTTTTCCATTCTTCCCACCCATTCTATCCTTGGTGTATCTTTGTTGCTAGCGGGAGGTCACAAATACTATAAAGGAACCAAAAATGGTTGTTTTCCTTTCTTCCATTTGTCCTATCAATAGTGGATAGAGTTACTTGGTACCTGTTGTTGTTGGGTAGAGTTACCTAGTACTTTTTAGAGGTGGTAACTTTGATTTGTTCCTGATGGAAGGTGGCCGGTATTAAAGAGATACAAATTGGTTGTTTTCCTCTCATATCATTTGCCATATTATTGGTGGACAAAGTTACTTGGTTCATGTTGATGGTATGAGGTGATTGCCATTAAAAGGGAATCAGAAATAGTTATTTACCTTTAATGCATATATGTGTTATATATGATGTCTTTAGGAACACTCCTAAGGGTGTGGCTTAGTGGTAAATGAAATGATTAATAACCATTAGGTTTCACGTTCAAAATGCAATAGAGACAAAAAAAACTAAGTGATTTCTTCCCATTAGTCCTAACCTTGGTGGATAGAGTTACTAGGTATCTTTGTTGTTTGTCAAGGGTACTGAACAAGGACCGAAAATGGTTGTTTCTCTCTCTTCCCATATATCCTATCATTAGTATAATTTTGCTGCCAGTGACGAGTACTGAAGAGGAAATAATAGTTGTTTTTCTTTCTTCCCATCTATCCCATCCTTGTTGTATTCTTTGTTCCTGGCATGGGAGGTGGCGGGTATTAAAGAGGAACCAAAAGTGGTTCTTTTCCATCTTCTCATTTGTCATAATGTTACACCTTGAAAAATTACTAAAATAACTCTAGAAGATTGCATAACGAATCATCCCGGACGTCTTTGGCAAATTCAAGGCTGGAATCATGATCAACATAAAGAATTTAGTGTAAGAGTGATTTTGGTTGAATTTTGGGCCACCTGAAGCAAAAGATAATTTTACGGGGCAAAATGCGATTTTCAGCAAGGTGCGCGATACCTCCTCATCGTGGAGATTCCCCAAAATGGGTCATCATCAGACTTTACACATTAACTTATTCAACAGGTGCAATTTATGTCTTACATAAAAAATGAACTAAGATGGAACAAGTCCGCAATGCGGACCTGCTCCATCATATATAGTTCAAATGTTTTGTCGGCTAAAATTTTAGTAAGGGGCATTCTAGACTTTAACCTATCCTTCCAACATTTAATCCCTAACAGATATAGGTTTTTTTCGCCCTAAAAGGGTTCCAAGACCATCCCAAAGTTCATTTACACTTTTTAACTAAAGAATTAGGGCTAAGAAGAGGAGAAAAGACTAGGGTTTAAATAATTGGAGCAACACTATTGTAAATTTGGTTATCATCCTCCATTAAATCATTGGCCTTGTTCTTCCATGATTGTGATAGTATGGACTGTGATGGAATTGAAGTCCCCATGATTGTGTTTTCTTGAAAACTTTTTTAATGTTTAACTTATTTTACTTACACTGTATAATTGATGATTGCTTTAAACTTGTTCCTTGAACAAATGATTTGAACCTTTCATTTTATGAACCCTAAATATATTTTGAAATAAGATTTAATGACTGTGCAAAAGGATTGAGTCTAGAGTCTCGAACTTGTGAATGTTTTATTGTGATTGAGATGTGAACATGATGACAACCCCATGAATTTGATAGTTAAATATAATTTTAATTGAACCCAACTGATTGGTCTTGACTAAGGTTTCATCATAAATAATTGTCTAAAGATGAATTTGAAAATTGATTGGATGGTTGATACACTGAAAGACTTGATTGTGACAAAATTGATAGGAATCCTAATGAGACTTATTGATTGGTTAGGTGGGGATTGATTGGATTAAGTTTTATGAGCATGGAATCTTTAGGAGAAGTATTGAGCACCGTATAGAGTAAAAGTAAATAACACTTGAGCTCAATAACTATGCCGCTAGCATAGGATGCAAAAGGCACCATACCACTAAAGTCCTTAAAGGGGATATCATTTGATTGATTGTGGATCCAATGATGGTGGTCATCACTTACCCGGGCAAGGTATTGGATGAGTGGGCAGTGATATTGCTTCATTGTATCATTATTGACTCATAGGTGATGGTTGTTAGTTAGAGAACTCCTATATAAGTCTTGATAGTACTCTGATTGGATTAGATTGGATTGTATATGATTGGTCTCTATCTAAATTACGTTCTTACTTTAGACTTTTCACATCCTGATTGAGTTTCTTACTTCTTGACTTGAGTATCTAAGTTGATGTTATTCTACCTTGATGCCTATTTCATTTTACGATTTTACATACTTGTACATTCCACGTACTGATGTCCATTTGGATTTGTATCATTTTATAATGCAAAGATGGATGCTAGAGATTATCAACAAGCATTTCATTTTGGATCCTCTCGTATTCATCTGATGTGGTGAGACCTCCTTCCTTTCGGAGGATTTCCACATTATTATTATCTAGCTATTAAAGTTTAGATTTGCTTTTATTTTGTTTTGAGGTGGCCATGAACCTGTCAATGGCATTAGTTGAATAGTTGATAGAGGCTTCATAGACTAGATTGTCGAGTTGTGATTAAATATTATTTTTGGCTTTTCTCTTTTATATAGTATTATTAAGCTGATTTGATAGATTGGTTGGTGTTACACCTTTAGTTGTTGATTTGGTCATTCACTCCTTATAGTTATTCCTTGATGGTTAAATCTTCTGCTATTAGATTGTGATTGAATGAATGTTATGAGGCCAAGTCATTCGCTTGGGGACTAGCAATAGTATCCGAGTGTTGTCATGCCTAGGGTAACCTCTCGGGGCGTGACACATATCCTTGGTGTATCTTTGTTGCTAGTAGGAGATTGTTGGTATTAAAGAAGAATCAGAAATGGTTGTTTTCTTTCTTCTCATCTTTCTATCATTGGTGGATAAAGTTATCTGGTATCTGTGGTCAAAGTGACATGATATCTGTATAGATCTTCCTTGCCATTGTGCTTTATCATTCGCTAAGTCAACATAGATTCCAAGGGATTGTAGGTCTTTTGAGACACATTCATCTTGTTTTACAGCATTAATTTATTCTTCCATACACATCCTTTTATGATGGATGCAAATATAGAAACTTGACGATAAATAGACAAGGGAATGGATGCATTACACCTATGTTTGTTGGGGTTTCGGGGTTGAGTTTGTATGAATACACTTTTTTGATGATAATGGGAAATGATAGTAGGTCCTTGAAATTTTGAGACGTCGCCGCCGGTTGGGTGTGTGTGTGGGGAGTACGACGAGTGCAGAAAAGAGAGAAAATGATGGAAAAAACCAAGTAAGGAACTTGTTGATGATAATAGGAAATGACTGGAGCTCTCTGAAATATTGGAAAGTATCCTGGGCAATTTTATGTGTGGAGTACGAAGAATGTGGAAAACGGAGAGGACGAAACAAAAAAGAAACGTTTTGATGATAATTGGAAGTGTACACTGTGTTGGAACTATATAGGGCAATTTAACGGGTGGAGTAAGATGAATGCGGAAAAGAGAAAATCAAAGCAAAGAAGAAACTTCTTGTTGATTACAGAAAGTGATGGGAGCTCTTTGAGGCCTTGGAAATATCCAGGGAAGTTTAATCTGTCGAGTAAGACCAATGCGGAAAAGAGAGAAAAAGAACATACAAAAAACTTGTTGATGATAACAAAAAGTAATAGGAACTCTTTGAAGTTTTAGGAAGTATCCAGGGAAATTTAAAGTGTATGCAAAACTAATGAGGAGAAGAGAGAAAAAAAAAAAACAAACAAGAAACATATTGATGATTACAAAAAGTAATGGGAGCTCTTTGAAGCCTTGGAAGTATCCAGAACAATTTAACATGTGGAGCAATCAATTCCATATGCAAGTCTAAGAAAAAATGTGCTGTTGAGAAAGTAAAATAATAGGAGCTCTGTCAAAATCTTAGTAAGAATCTGGAGAAATTTAAAGATTTAATGCATGAAGTAAGAAGAATGCTATAACAGAGTCAATTTAAAAAAAATAAAAATGAAAAGTGTAAGACAATATAATGTTTGTAAAAAATATAACATCCATAGAAGTCGAGAAAGTATTTTAAGTAGATCAAGTGTGCGGTTAACTATTGGCAAGCAAGACGAATTACAATGTAGAAACATTTGGAAAGGGGTGAAAGAAAAGACATCTTCCTGCAGCCATTGACTTAACAAAGGTGTATGAATGACTAATTTTGATGACAAGCTGGTACCTTGCCAAATAGCCATATAAGACAATTTCTTTTAAGAAGGGAGTGAAATGTAGCATTATTTGGGAAAAGATGATATATATTTGCAACTTGACTAGTGAGTTTATGAAGGTTAAGGTTTGCTGGCTTTTATTCATTTGTTAGTTCACATTAATTAATCTAAAGCACAACATGTAATGTATGAGTTGAGCATATGATTCGAGTTTGAATCCTACCACGAAAAAGGCTGGTATTTAAGTAGAGAAGCGTAAAGTGGCAGACTTGTGCCTCTGGCCCTCGTAGAATTCTAGGTTATCAAAAAAAAAAAAAGAATGGAACATATGGACATTAAATTTTTTTTGGGAAACGATTATGTCACTCAGCCAAGTGATATGACCTATCTTTACTTATTACTATTTTATTGTTGTAGAAATATTAAGCATCAAGTTTCATCATTAGTTGGGGATCTACACCATAAGTTATTATTTCAGCAGCATCCAATAGTTTTGGTTCAACTCTATATTATTTTTTTCAAACAATCCACATGATATGTACAATTAATCTATCCCAATCTCAATCATTGTCATCTCTTGGAATCTAGAACCTATAAACTTAAAATGTTGAATAATTTGACCTGGACATCTCAGTTTCTCTATGGTGCAAAGATATATGGGTACTAAAATGAAATAGTTTTACTCTATACTAGCAAAAATTTATTTTACTTGATGTATTATTTTAGTTCTGTCTAATGTTATATCCACATTCACCATATACTTCTCTTTAGATATGAAAATATAGACTCTTCTAGATGTTAAGCTTATATCATATAACTTTTGAAATTCTAGGAAAGGTGATAAATAGGACTTTTCTAATACCATAATATTAAAGAAAGAGCTTAAGAGTTTTCTTCAAGGATTGCGTGAAAGAACGGATGAACGGCTCTACTGTTCAAAACATAGTTTTAGTCATGGATGTTCTAGTGACTAATTGTCTACCGTGCAGGACCTAGATATTCTTAATTCACATAAATGCTAGCTTTAACTATTTGACAAGTAAACGGGACTTAGATAAATTATTTTTAGAGTGATTATTCTTTTTCCGGATTCACAACGTTGGAAAAATTTAGTGATACACAAGTATTGACCGGCAATTATGATAATGTAGTTAAATCAATAAAGGAAAAATTCATTTATTTAGAAAAGAAATAAATCAATAGAGGGAAAACAACAACCTTAAGTAGTTATTTCCACTTGGAATATTACAACACAAAGATTTATGTTCATTAAATGTGTGGATGCAGGTGACTTGGTTGTGGATGTGTTGAAAAATTCTAGTATTGACTTGATTTTTGAAACTAATTTTCTTCGCGAAGTCTTTCTATGTCTGATTTGATATTAGATTGTAATATACTAAATTCTTTTACCTAGATATCTTGGTTTCTCTTTAGTGCATGGTTATAGGCCTACTTAAAAAATAGTTTTACTCTAGATTGACATAAATTTATTCTACTAACGTATTATTTTAGTTCTTTCTAATGTGATCTTTCCATACACCTTATACTTCTCTTGAGAGATCAAAGTATAAATCTATACATTACAATTATATCATTTAGCCTTTGAAATGCTAGGAAAGGTGATAAATAAGACTAGTCTAGTGCCATTATATGAAAGAAAGAGTTAAGGAGTTACTGTTATTTTCCAATTGGCAAGTTATAACTGTCACGACCTGGGGTTAGGGTCTAGATGTGACACGGCGAATGGGAACCAGAGAGTCCCCAAACAAGCCTCAAGTATCTATATCCACATCATTGGTTCAAGAATAACATTTAAATAGCAACACAAAATTCTAAGGGATGGGGAAATAGGACTCACACTATTAGGGCAAAACGGGAAAAAATTGGGACTTTCCACACTTCCACACCAAACATACATATAGTAAAATAGGAAATTCTCATAAATCATTTCAAAAATACATAAGAAAGATACTAGTCATAACAAACAGATTTCAAAGAGTCTACATAATGTCCAACAAGTGCCTCTAATCAAAGGAACGGGGGCCGGGACAAGTTCCATGCTCACCCTCAAATGAAAAGGAACGTTCTGAAATAACATAAAAAGAAAGTAGTTGGCTCATTCTTGGAAGATGAGACTCACCACAGTATACTCTAGGTTTGGACTATTCGTCAACCAGTTGGGACTCAAAGTGCTCAGCCCCTACATGGTAAAATCATGTAGGCGTAGAGTATGCGTTAGTACGTTTGAATGTACTAAGTATGTGAGCATGCAATGCATATGACTTACCAAACCTGCATTCTAATGTTAGGTGACAAGGGCACGTAATATTGAAAGAATCATATATTCAATGGAAATATATACACGATGCCATGAAATTTATGATGCATGAGATGCATCAATTCTTATATATATTTTGAAGATGGACTATAACTGACAAATCAAATTCATGCGAGCTATTACATGAATTAGTCTGATAAATACCGGTAGGAGAAGACTACTGCCAAAGTTAATCTACATCACACCTTACGCAACTCATCATTTCAGTGGATGGTCACCTTTCTTACGGAATTCACCATTTCGGAAGGATTTTTCAGAATTATACAAAACATATCACAATCATAAACGAATAACCATTCCTTATGACCTGGTCATTTTGGTAATGGCTAACATCCCTATGTTGGCACATCGTTCAAGAAAAGGGAGAGGGCCTTAAGGGATAGCCCTAACACCCCCAATCCATCGGTGCTAAGTCAATAACATCCCACTTGAATACTTATACATATACGTGCTTTCAGGAGATACACTGCTCTTTTCAAACTGTTCAATACACATTTAGGCTTAAATGCCAGATAATAAATCATAATTGTAATGCTCATGCAGGGAATAGTCCATTCACATATACAGAATGGTGCAAGTACCCAGAATGCTCAATGAGCCAGAAGACATGTATGTGATCACCTTTTTTTCATTGCCAATATCTTATCAGAATAATATCATAATCGTTTCAGAAAACATAGTTGGGCTTAACCCACTTCCTAATTTCCATATATCAATGTTCATGAATGCAATGCCATGCATGATGTGAGAATAGCATGGGTAACCTAGATTCAAGTTAAAATTGATATCATAATATAAAATTGAGCAAAACCCATCATTAGATCCACGTGTAAATTATAATATAGATCACCCATGCATAAATCAACTTTTAACGGGGACATGCATGTTCATACTTTATAACTCAATGTAAATAATCATAATAGTGATCAAAGTGAATTGAAAACATAGGTAAATACAACTCATACACTAATTAGATTTAAATAAATCAAATAATGAAATCTCATATTGAAAATGGACTAAAATTCATAAAATCAATTGAAAGGAAATTTGGGTCTTCTTGGTTGAAAGGGACCATGAATCATTCCCACATACCTTGATTAAGGAGCTGAATTTTAAGGAATAACTTAGCTTGAATTGGACTCCAAAAGAACCCTAGCTCGAACCTTGAGAGGGGAGACTAGAGAGGAATAGGGAGGTGATCTTATGAGGGGTAGAAGGTTTTAGGAGAAAGAATTAAGAGGGGAGGGATTTCAACTGAATTAGGGGTTAGGATAAGTAAAAAGTCATAGTTTATACTTAAAATAAATCAAAATTACATAAATGCCATTAATAAAATGTACCAAAATTTGAACCATCAGGTCAACACGGTCCACTACACGGTCCGTGTAATGTCACACGGACCGTGAACAGTGGTCATGACCCCATACTTAGAAACTTTGCAGAGGGAAATCACACGGAGCTCAGGGTTACCACACGGATGGCTACACGGTCCGTGTGACTCCACACGGGCAGTGACATTGACCGTGTAAAAGTACTTGATTTAATTTTCGCACGACAAAGTTATGAGATGGTACTTTCATACTTAAAATAATTTTGTGCAGTGAGTTACATGGAGGGCCACATGGTCTGTGACACATCACACGGACCGTGTGAGTGTCCGTGTGCCCTCACTTGGTCAAAATTTCCCCCTCCGTCTCAAAGTTGTCCTACTGTGAACTAGACTAAGTGTCCCTTCACGGGAGGCCACACGGTCTGTGTGGCTTTACACGGCCTGTGAGGACCTTCCATGGAGCGACGCCTAGCAGTTCGCTCAGGGTAATTCCAAGAGAATTGGGAAACGCCACTCAAAAAATCTGGGTCCTTACATCATCTCCCCCTTGGGAACATTCGTCTCTGAATGTGCAAGAACAAGGCTTGAAAGGCTAGACTTAGAGCATGAAACACCCATTATAAGATACAATGCATGGTTTATTATTTTAAAAAAAATTCACAAAGCCTTTAAACTTATATCAAAATCATATGCAAGTCACTCAAACATTAGAAAAATCCTTTTTCGTGCACAAGTATGCATGTCATGTCATGAGACTCAAAAAAGCAAGAAATGGCACCATTAGAATAGGAAGAATCCTATTACCTTAGGCTTGAGTGGATCGGAAAAGATGAGGGTATCACCTCACCATGTCCAGCTCCGCCTCTAATGTAGCACTCTCCACGTGTTGATTTCTCCAAAGCATCTTCACCGAAGCCATGTCCTTGTTACAGAGCCGCTTTACTTGCCTATCCAAGACCTCCACCAGAACTTCCTCATAAGAAAATCTTTCTTCAACCTCAATCCCTTCCAAGGGCACAATGGTGCTAGGATCCCCAACTAGCTTCCTCAACATAAACACATGAATGACCGGGTGAATGGAACTCAAATCCAGAGGCAACTCTAATCTATAAGCCATACCTCCAACTCGCTCAACAATCTCATAAGGGCCAACATACCGGGGGCTTAGCTTGCCTTTCTTACCAAAATGCATCACACCCTTCATAGGTGAAACCTTCACATATATCCCATCACCGACATGAAACCCAAGATCCCTTCTCCTAACATCCAAATAAGACTTTTGACGACTTTGGGTCATTTTCGACCTTTCCCTAATCACCTTCACCTTACCCATGGCCTCCATTACAAAATCTAGACCAACTAGTGCCATCTCTCCCAACTCAAACCACCCCACTAGTGACCTACACCTCTCCATATAAGGCCTCAAACGACGCCGTACCAATGCTAGCATGGAAGCTATTATTATAAGCAAACTCAATGAGTGGAAGATGGTCATCCCAATTGCCTTTAAACTCCAACACACAAGCCCTCAACATATCCTCCACTGTTTGAATAGTCCTCTCCGCTTGGCCATCAATATGAGGATGAAAAGCAGTGCTCAACTTAATCTTAGTCTCGAGTCCCTTCTGAAAAGATCTCCAAAACTAGGGAGTGAATTGGGTACCATGATCTGATATAATGGACCTAGGCACACCGTGCAACCTCACCAACTCTTGCATATACAACCTTGCATAATCCTCAATGTTGAAGGTAGTCTTGACTGGTTGGAAATGAGCCAACTTCATCATCCGATCTACGACAACCCAAATGGAATCAAATTGCCTTCGGGTCCGAGGCAAACCAACCACAAAATCTATGTTCACATCTTCTTATTTCCATGTGGGAATTTCAATGTCTTGGGATAAGCCACCAGGCCTTTGGTGCTCTACCTTCACCTATTGACAACTCGGGCATTCAGATACGAACTTACCGATGTCTTTCTTCATACCATGCCACCCATACACTTCCTTCAAATACGGATGCATTTTGTTAGACTCTGGGTGAATAGAATAATGAGAGTTATGAGCGTCACTTTTAATCACCCTCCTAAGATCAACCACATCCAAAACACAAAGCCGGTCTTGATATCGGAGTACACCATCTCCCCCCTTGGGAGAACACCTCAATCTCCTTTTTCGCAACCAACTTCTTCAATTCAAGTAACGATGGGTCTAAATCTTTCTTGGCCTTTACATCACTTACCACAGAAGATTCTGTCCCGTTTTGAACACGGATACCACCATCGCTCGAATCAACTAAGCAGACACCCAACCTAGCTAACCGGTGAACATCTCTTGCAAACTCCTTCTTTCCTTCCCCAACATGCGCCACACTTCAGATTGATAGCCTGCTGAGAGCATTGACCACAACATTGACCTTGCTAAGATGATACAGAACACTCATGTCGTAATTCTTTAGGAGCTCCGACCACCTCCTTTCCCTTAAATTAAGATCCCTTTGAGTGAACACATATTGCAAACTCTTGTGATCAGTGAACACATCAACATGAACCCCATACAAATAATGTCTCCAAATCTTCAAGGCAAAAACTACAGCCGCTAAGTCAAGGTCATGCTTTAGGTAATTACATTCATGCACCTTCAACGGCCTTGATGCATACACTATTACCTTACCATGTTGCATTAGCACACAACCCACTAAAATCTGCGAGACATCACAATACATCACAAATCCCTGCAAACCATTTGGTGAAGTCAAGACGGGAGCTGATGTAAGCCAATCCTTTAAAGTTTGAAAAATCCACTCGCACTCGTCTGACCACACAAATTTAGCCTTTTCCTGGGTCAAATTTGTCAAAAGAGATGCAATAGATGAGAACCTTTCAATAAACCTTTTGTAATACCCGGCCAACCCAAGGAAACTGCGAATATCTACAGGAGTCAATAGTCTGGGCCATTTTTTCACGGTGCCGGTCTTCTTCGGATCCACCTTGATAGCATCACCGGACACCACATGACCATGGATAGCCATTTTGCCCAACCAAAATTCATATTTGCTAAACTTGCATACAACTTCTTCTCACTCAAAGTTTGGAGGACCATCCTCAAGTGATCCCCGTGTTCTTTCTCGCTTCGGGAGTAAATGAGAATGTCGTCAATGAAGACCACCACAAAACTATCAAGGAATAGCTTAAACACCCGATTCATTAGATCCATAAACACGGTTAGAGCATTGGTTAGGCCAAACGACATCACCACAAACTCAAAGTGCCCCTATCTTGTCTGAAAAGTTGTTTTGGGAAATGTCACACTCCCTAATATTCAACTGATGATACCCCAAATGAAGATCAATCTTTGAGAAATGAGTAGCCCCTTGAAGTTGGTCGAATAAGTCACAATCATGGGCAATGGTTACTTATTCTAAACGTTCACTTTATTCAGTTTCTTGTAATCAATACACATCCGAAGAGTCCCGTCTTTCTTCCCTACAAGCAACACCGGAGCACCCCCACAATAATATACTAGGTCGAATGAAACCTTTCTCCAATAAATCTTTTAACTATTTTTTTTAATTCTTTCAACTCCGTCGGCGCCATATGATAAGGAGGAATGAAGATAGGCTGAATATCCAGAAGAAGATCTATGCCGAAGTCTACCACTCTTTCAGGAGGGATGCCTGGTAAGTCTTCGGGGAACACAACAAAAAACTCATTCACCACAGAGACCGACTCAAGAGTAGGCACTTCGGACTCCATATCCTTGACCATCACAATATGATAAATGTACCCCTTAGAAATCATTTTCCACAACTTGAGGTGGGAAATAATTCGACCTTGAAAATAGGAGTCACCATTCTTCCATTCAAGAACGGGCTCACCGAGAGGTTGGAACGTGACCTTTCCGGGTTTTACAATCTATAGAGGCATATGATGCATGCAACCAATCCATCCCAAGAATCACGTCAAAGTAGAACATCTCAAGTTTAATAAGATTTCACGGAAAATGTTGTGCCATACAGAAACAGAGCAACCATAATAGACTCTATGTGCAACAACGGATTCACCCATGGGGGTATACACTGAGAAAGGGTCCCTCAAAACCTTGGGAGTCAAACCAAATTTAACAGTCAACTGAGGAGTCACAAAAGACAAATTTGCACCCAGATCAAGCAAAACATAGGCATCAAAATCAAAGACTTTTAACATACCAGTCACAAGATCCGGAGCGTCCTCAACATCCTGGCAAGCGTGGAGTGCATGGAACCGGTTGTTCCTTAGGGTAACACCTTGGGGAGCTCTTTTCCGACCCTGCTCACCTTAGGCCACCTGACCTTGGCCTCTATGGGCATTCCTAGGATAATCAACAATCTTATGATTATTATCACCACATTTGAGGTAAACACCCAAATCTCTCTAGCAGACTCCCGTGTGGGGCTTCCCATACTTGTCGCACATAGGATACCCCTAACCGCCACCAACCAGTGCCCCGTGAGGAGGCACCTGATTATTAGCAACCCGAGTACAAGAACCTTGGCCCTGTTGGAAGCGATTAAAACCACCACCTCGAGAACCATAGAATCCACCATCAAAACGGGTCTTCTTGGGATCGTGAGCCCTTTTCTCCTTGAGTTTCTCCCTTTCAATTTGTTCTGCATACACCATGAGTCTAGAAATTTCCATATTTTGTATAAGCATAGCAGTACGACATTTCTTCACAAGTAAATCTGAGATACCTGAAACAAACTTGTGCATCCTTGCATGCGGGTCAGCCACAAGTGACAGAGCATACTTGGAAAGCTTCGTGAATTTGAGGGCATAGTCCCTCAGATTCATACTTCCTTGCTTGAGATTGATAAACTTAGTCATCTTGGCCTCTCTAAGCTAAAGTAGAAAGAAACGATCACGGAAAGCAAATCTCAACTCCTCCCAATTAACATCACCACCGCAAACTCTCTCCAAAGACCATTGAGTATACCATACCTGAGCCACATCTTTAAGTTGATAGGCATCCAATTCAACCTTCTCTTCAGAAGTGACACCCATGATGTTCAGTATCTTGGTAAGCTCATCAATGAACTCCTGAGCGTCCTTACCAGCCTTTTACCTATGGAACTCCAGAGGATTCATTCGAGTGAAATGCCTCACCCTAGAAGCAAGCGTAGGATCCCTGGGCAAGTTAGCCTGCCTTGTTTGAGAGGTCACACTTGAGCAAGCATGGAGAAGCTATGTGGAACTCACTGTTTGAGATGGGTTCCTCCATAGGCTCATAAGGGGCCTGATCCTCAGGTGACTTAGTTGTGGATGTGTTTAAAAATTCTAATATTGACTTGATTTGTGAAACTAATTATCTTCACAAAGTCTTTCTTTGTCTGATTTGATATTAGATTGTAATATACTAAATGCTTTGACCTAGATATCTTGGTTTCTTTGTAGTGCATGGTTATAGACCTACTTAAAAATAGTTTTACTCTAGATTGACATAAATTTTATTCTACTAACGTATTATTTTAGTTCTTTCTAATGTGATCTTTCCATGCACCTTATACTTCTCTTGAGATATCAAAATATAAATCTATACATTACAATTAGATCATTTAGCCTTTGAAATGCTAGGAAAGTTGATAAATAGGACTTGTCTAATGCCATTGTATGAAAGAAAGAGTTAACTAGTTACTTTTCTAATTTGGCTGGTTATAACTACAGATTTGTCTTCATTGAGTGTGTGGATACGTAGTATAAATCTTGTTTTGGCTAAAGACTAGCACCGAAATTTGTTTTCTTCACAAAATCTTTCTATATCTGGTTCAATATTAGATTTTCTATTAGATTGTAACACAGTAACAACTTTGACTTAAAACTAGCATGTTGACACATTAAATGCTTTGACTTTTTTTCCTTTCTCTTTCTTGTTGATCTATATGTTCTCAGTTCATTGAAGAACAACCATGCATCTAACCTCTATTTGTAGTTTACATGATTTGATGGGACGAAATAAGCTTGTGATGAAAACAAATTGCGGATTCAATATCCCGTCAGCAGTTCTATTCAAAGCACAAAGATAGCATTGTTAAGAAGGCCAATGAATTGGTTGTTTTATGTGATATAGATGTTGCTCTTTTAATGTTTTCTCCGGCCGATCAAATGACTAGCTATTCTAGCAGAGGAAGGTGAATGTAATTTCTAGAATGATCTTTGTTTCTTTGAATTTCCACAATTTCTTTATGGTAGCTTTGAGACATAGAATGTGATATAGTTTTTTTCCTTGATTAGTGTTGAAGATACCATGCTTTATATTATGGACCAGCCTGGCTAACTGAATTGGCGCTACATTTATTTTAATATGTCAAATCCAGGAATTAGACTTTTCCAATTCTATATAACTGACTCTCTCAAATATTCTTTTTGGTTGTCTCAATCTACATGATTGTTGAAGATCCATTCCAAATGGACAAGTACTAAGTATTACACATTTTTCATTGATCAACAACCTCTGTTGGCAAGTCCTTGCAGTTTAATCTAACCTTAACATGCCTTTCATTTTGCAGAATTTGATATAGAGTCATACACAGTCAAAATATTAAGATAGCTATGTATGCCATTTTGCAATTGCACTTCATTTATATGTATGAAGTCTATTAGTTCATCAGAGCATATACATGACTTCTCATTCTTTTCCTCTATTTTTTAATTTTTTTGTTGGTATTTTTCTATGTAATTGAAAAGGTTTTGTCTTTTTTCTTGGTACTTTATGATACTGATCATGATTGGTAAATCTGGTTTAGTGCAGAGGTAATATTTGATGCTTCCACATTAGTTTTGGTTGTCTATACTTTAAAAGTCCTAGGATATATCACTCATACATAATAATATTCAGAAAAGGGGTCGACTTCAGCCCGTAGTTATAATCGTATATTTTTTGTTACTGAAAACTTTAAACAGTATATATATTTGATGTATTTGCATATTAGGATCATGTGGAGAAGCTTAATAAGCTCAATCAAACACTAAGTAAAGCACAACAAAAAATAAGGTTGAAGAGTTCATCACTCTTAATTTTCTTCCTGTCTTTATTTGTTTTCCTTGGATCTCCTTTTTGTGATTATGATGATTTCCCTCTTTTATAAGCATAATGATTTTTTTCCCTTGGACCTGTGTAACACCCCAAAATTATTTTACCTAATCTGGAGTGAATGGATAGAGGTTGATAAGAAAAGACTGAGAAAAGCTGTGGAAGAAGGTTCACGAGAACTGTTTACGACTTGTAGATAGGTTTATGTCTCGTAGAATAGGTCTTGGGAAACCCCAGATGACTTGGTGAAATTTTCCAAGTCTGAAGCTTATATATAAAATGGCATACGAATCATAGAGTATGTCACCACTCGTAGAGGAGGTTTCGTGACAAATTCCAACAACTCAAGTTTCAAAACCTGCTATTTACAAGAGGAGTTTATGACCTGTAGAAGGTCTTATGGACCGTATAAAGGGGTTTTGTGCCAACTTCTAGTAACATAGATTTTCAGGCACCTAGTTTACGAGGGGTGGTCTACGACTTGTAGACGAGGTCTCGTGGACCTTGACGATAATTTTTAGAAAGGGTATTGTGAAACCCCAGATGACTTGGTGAAACTTTCTAAGTCTGAGGCCTATATACGAAATGATATATGACTCGTAGAGTATGTCACGACTCATAGAGGAGGTTTTGTGACAAGTTCCAATAACTCAAGTTTTAAAACCTCTTATTTACAAGATGTGTTTATGACCCGCAGAAAGTTTTATGGATAATAGAGAGAGGTTTCGTGCATGTTTTAGTAACTTAGATTTTTAGGCACCTGGTTTGCGAGGGGTGGTCTATGACTTGTAGATGGGGTCTCGTAGATCCAGGCGACAGTTTTTAGAAAGGGTAATTTTTTCTATTCTTACCCTTTTTAATTTAGTCCTTGGACATTTTGGACGCAATTTATGTCCTAAATGAGACAATAAACGTATTTTCCACCATTCATCACACTTAGGGATTTTTTGAAGAACCTTAAAAGAAGGAGATGAGCAAGACGTTTTGATTCTAGCATGGGGATTCATTGAAATCTGATTGTTTCTTCCATTACTAGGTATGTAAGGCTCACTAAAGTGTGGAACAACGTCCGTTCACACGCCCCTTTAACTTATTTGAGTCGAAATGGAGGACAATAATTCAGTTTTGAAAATTCTATCACCCAATTACTAAATCCTTGCATTTATCATGAGGTCCCATTATGTTACATCAGAAAATTGTTGTATTGTATGATCATTGATATGAGATTTACATATGTATTTTGTACTTGGTAGTATGAACCCTAAATTGTATAATTTTATGAAATTCTATACATGGATTGAGTTGAGGTTGAGTTGATGAGTTGAGAAAGTTGAGCATCACAGAGCATGAAAAACAAATCAAACAAAATTATTTATACCATCATGAACTAATATGCATTGCCTAATGAGTCAATATAAGTGAGTCTAAATGATGGTCTGAATCTGAGTCGAGTTTGATCATCCGTATTGATTGACTATGTTGATGAGTAACTGAGACGAGTTGAGATAAGAAAACCCAATGAGGTCTAGATTTTGTTGTGATCGATGTGATTGATTGAGCATTTGAAGATTGAGTTGAGCATGTTTTAGGCTTGGGAGGAGTATCGGGCACCCAGCTGGGAGTGAGTAAACATATACTTTACCCTATAGAACTATGTTGCTAGCGTAGGATAGTCGTATAATTCATTCTGGCAACTCTTGTCCTGCAAGTGGACATTTATTATGGATCCAAGTGAGAGGTTGATCGTCCTTTACCATGGAAAATTTAGGATGGGTGTGGCAACAATATTGCCTTTACTATGTATCACCAAATTGAAGATGATGGGATTGGATGTCGGTTAAGAGAAACTCCTAAGCAACATTGATTGAGCATAACATTTTTAAACTAAGTCTAATGTTTACTGAGCATAATTTTAAAAAATCATGAATGACTTTAAACTTGCATGTACTAAGTTAAGCATGAGTTGTTGAGTTAAGATGAGTGAGTTGAGCCTTATTTCTTAAGCTATTTTACATAACAGTATATTCCATGTACTAACATCCATTTGGATCTGCATCATTTTATGATGCGGATACAGGTGATAGAGGGTTTCAGCCCATGTATTGTTGAGGTCCAAATCAGTACACTTCCAAAGTTGGTGAGCACTTTTTGCTTTTCGGAGGAGCTCTTTTATCTTATGAGTTGACTTAGTATATTATTTTTTTTCTTTCTTTCTTCTTTGATTTAGGGTATCCATGGCTTTTCATGACACCATCTAGATTGTTGAGTAGAGGTTTCATAGAGAATTAGTACAGTATTTGTTGAGCATTTTGTATTTCCAAACTTATTCATTGGAAACTATGAGTTAATATATTTATGTTATCTTGATGATGTTATATTCATTTTGAGTTATTTCTTATGTTGTTGAGATGATGTGACGATGAGGCCTGGTGGTTCTCTTGGGGAATCAGGGATGGTTCTTGAAGTGCCGGCCATGCCAAGGGTACCCTCCCGGGGTGTGACAAACTTGGTATTAGAGATCAGAGTTCAAGTGCCCTAGGAAGTCTATGAAGCCATGTCTAGTAGTGTTTTGTTTATGGGTATGTTATGCACCACACTTCATATGCAGTAGGCTATAACATTTTAGGAATTGCTACCCCTTTCGTGTGTTCTAAGTTCGTGCGATAGAGTGAAAACTCTACAAACTGTTTTCTAACTCGTGTGTTATGCGCTTATAGATCATGCCTCCTAGATACACCACAACCCTGAGGAATGCCTCAGCTAGCGATGCTGAGAAGCTACTTCGGAGGTGCCTTCTTTGATGAAAATGAGGGGACGAGGTCGATTGGCTAGAACTGTTGGTGTTCCTATGACACCTAGCACTCCATCTGCTCCTACTATAGAGGCCAACTTTAGAGGAGCTATCACTATTCTCACACAGTTTGTGGCTGCCCACAGTGGGAACCAGGGCTCACAGACTCCTAGTTATATCTCTTATGAGCCGATGGCTACCTCGAGACTAAGAGACTTTCTGAGGATAAACATACCTGACTACATTAGGTCAAAAATTGAGGTGGACCCTCAGAACTTCATTGGTAATATGTGGAAGGTACTGAAGATTGCATGCAAGCTGAGACTGAAGGAGTTGAGCTTGCTTCCTACCAGCTCAAGGATGTGGCCAATGTTTGGTAAAATCAGTGGGAAGAGAGTCAAGGTGATGATGTTGAGCCTGCTTCTTGGGACGAGTTTAAGAGTGCATTCTTCGATCACTTCTTTCCTCAGGAATTGAGAGAGGCAAAGGTTGAGGAGTTTGTGAATCTGAAACAAGAAGGTCTAACGTTTAAGGAGTACAACTTGAAATTTATCCAATTATCTAGGTATGCCCCAAAGATGGTCTAGGATTTAAGAGCGAGGATGAGGAAATTCGTGTATGGGTTGGTAGGCAGGATAAGAGGGAGTGCAAGGCGGCATTGCTGATCCCAGGTATAGATATCTCCAAAATGATGGTTTACGCCCAGCAAAGTGAGGAAGATAAGAAGAAGGATAGAGAGGAGTATCTGAGTGAGAAGTCCAGGTATGCAGGGCTTGAGCCTAGTCTGATCAAGTAGTGTAAGGGAGATAAGTTCTATTTCAAGAAGAGGTCCTCTAGCTATACACCATTTGCAGCCAGTGCACCGACCCCGAGCCACAAGTATGATCACAAATCCCAAGATCAGCCAAACTTTAGGGCACATGGGGCATGGTCTTAAGCCAGTGTGACTCTTGGCTCTAAGGGGAAGTCACCTTGTAGGAAATGCGGCATGATTCATCTGGGAGAATATAGAGAGGGAGGGAATGGTTGCTACAAGTGTGGCCAACTGGTCCATTTTTAGAGAGAGTGTCCAATGTGGTGTAATAAGGCCCAATCTTCTACCACAACAGCACCAGCGAGGGGTAACCAGAGAGGTGTTGCCCAGAGGGTATGAGGTGGGGCAAACTGTCTGTATGTGATGGGGAACTGACAAGACCAAGAGGTTGAACTAGATGTTTTGACAGGCATTCTTCGAGTCTTTACCTTTACTTGCTATGTTTTACTTGATCTGGTTGCAACTTGTTCTTTTGTGATGCCATATGTGGCGAGTAGATTTGAGATTCTTCCTGAGAGCCTGCTTAAGTCATTTTCTATTTCTACTCCTGTTGGTGAGTTATTCGAGTTGAGAAAATCTATAGAGATTGTGTGGTATCTATTTATCGTATGGATACTCTTGCGAATTTGATTGAGTTAGAGATGGTTGATTTCGACGTGATCCTTGGCATGGACTTGCTTCACGCCAGCCATGCCTCTATCGATTGTTGAACCCGAATCATCAAATTCTAATTTCTAAATGAGCCTTCTATTGAGTGGAAGGGAGATTCTATTGCGCCAATGGGTATGTTTATTTCTTACCTCAAGGACTGAAGACTGATCTTTAAGGGATGTATCTACCACCTCATGCAAGTCAAGACTGATAATGTTGAGACCCCTACTCTTGAGTCTATACAAATCGTGAGTGAGTTTCTTGATGTATTTTTTGAGAATCTACTTGGAGTCCCTCCTGATAAGGAGATAAAATTTAGAATTGATGTACTTTCTGACACCTATCCTAGTTCAATTCCGCCATATAAAATGGCTCCTGCGGAGTTAGAAGAGTTGAAGGAGCAGTAGAGGGATTTATTAGAAAGATTTATAAGGCTGAGTTTCTCTCCATATGGTGCTCCGATCTTGTTCATGTGAAAGAAGGATGGTTCCCTCTGAATGTGTATTGGCTACCGCTAGTTGAATAAGATGGCAGTCAAGAATAAGTATCCCCTTCAGAGGATTGATGACTTGTTTGACCAACTTCAGGGTGCCACTATTTTCTCAAAGATAGACCTCAACTCAGGCTATAACCAATTAAAAGTGAGGGAATGTGACATCCTGAAGATGGCTTTTCGAAGACGATATGGTCACTTCGAATTCTTAGTGATATCATTTGGGTTGACAAACACCTGCAGCCTCTATGGACTTGATGGATAGAGTATTCAGACAATATCTTGAAATGTTCTTGATCGTGTTAATCGATGATATTTTGGTGTATTCCAGAGATGAGGAGGAACACGCCAATCACCTCATAATTGTGTTGCAGACCCTAAGAGATAATGTGTTTTATGTAAAGTTTTCTAAGTGTGAGTTTTAACTTAAATCAGTGGCTTTCTTAGGCCATATAATTTTAGAGGATGACATTCGAGTGGATACTCAAAAGATTGAGGTGGTCAAGAACTAGCCTAGACCTACCTCACCGACTGATATAAGGAATTTTCTAGGATTGGCTTGCTATTACCGGAGGTTTGTTGAGGGGTTTTCTTCCATTTCCACACCGCTAACTAAATTGACTCAAAAGAAGATTAAGTTTCAATGGTCTAATGAGTGTGAGAAAAGCTTCCAAGAGCTGAAGACGAGGTTAACTACAACACTAGTGTTGACCTTGTCTGGTGGGACGGATAGATTTATCATCTACTGCGTTGCTTTGAGAGTGGGATTAGGATGTGTGTTGATGTAGAGGGGAAAGGTTGTTGCTTACGCTTCTAAACAACTTAAGGTGCATGAAAAGAACTAACCCACTCATGAATTGGAGTTGGCATCAGTGGTGTTTGCTCTCAAACTGTGGCGCCACTATTTATATGGAGCACATATCGATGTATTCATAGACCACAAGAGCATGCAATACGTCTTCACCTAGAAGGAGCTTAACTTGAGATAGAGGAGATGACTTGAGTTGCTCAAAGACTACGACATAAGCATCCTCTACTACCCAGGTAGCTAATGTGGTTGCTCATTCTCTTAGCAGGCTTTCCATGGGAAGCACCACCATGTGGAAGAGGATAAGAGAGAGCTAGCCAAAGAGGTTCATAGACTGGCACAATTGGGAGTCCAATTAGATAAATAAGGCAAAGGGGAAGTTCTTGTGTATAATCGGTCAACATCATCCATAGTAGTGGAGGTAAAGGAGAAACAAGATCCAGATCCTATTTAGTTACAGTTCAAGGAGGTTATGCATAAGCAGAAGGTGATGGCTTTTTCCATTGGGGGAGATAGAATATTTAGGTATCGAGGCATATTATCTGTTCCAGATATTGATGGTGTTCAAGAGAGAATCATGGTCGAGGCCCATAGTTCTAGATATTCCATCTATCTAGGGTCTATCAAGATGTACCAAGACTTGAGGGAAGTCTACTAGTGGAGTAGAATGAAGAGAGATATTACTGAGTTTGTTTCCAAGTGCTTGAATTGCCAATAAGTTAAAGCTGAGCACCAAAGTCCATGTGGAGTAGCTCAGACCTTTGAGAATCTAGAGTGAAATTGGGAGATTATTAACATGGACTTTGTTAAAGGATTACTGAGGTCCTGCAGACAACCTGATTTGTTTTGGATGATAGTTGATATGATGACCAAAATTTGCTCACTTCTTGGCAGTAAAGAAGACTGACGCTACGGAGGATTATGCCCGACTTTACATGAAGAAGATTATTAGATTACATGGAGTCCTCTTCTCCATCATCTCAGATAGAGGAGCTCAATTTACCACCCAGTTTTGGAGATCTTTTTAGAAGGGTTTGGGTATGAAGGTGCACTTTAGCACTGCCTTTCACTTGCAGACCGATGGCCAAGCAGAACGTACTATCCAGATGTTGGAGGATATGTTGTGAACCTACGCTATAGACTTTAAAGGTAATTGGGACAACCACTTGCCTTTGATCGAGTTTTTTTTACAATAATAACTTCCATTCGAGCATCCAGATGGCCACGTATGAGGCACTTTATGAGAGGAGGTGTAGGTCGCCGATTGGATGGTTTGAGGTTGGTGAAGCAGAGTTGGTTAGACCAGACTTGGTTCACCAAGCTATGGAGAAGGTGAAGATCATTTGAGAAAGGTTGAGCACTGCGCATAGTTGACATAAATCTTACACTATCATTAGAAAAGAGACTTAGAGTTTGAGGTCAATGATTGGGTGTACTGGAAAGTGTCACCCATGAAAGGAGTGATGAGGTTCCGAAAATAAGAAAAGCTAAGTCCGAGGTACATTGGCCCTTATCAGATTATAAAAAGAGTGGGCAATATGGCATATGAGTTAGAGCTACCATCAGATTTAGAGGCCATCTATCTAGTATTCCACATTTCTATGCTCAAGATGTATTTGAGAGATTGACAATTGGTTCTGCTTGTCGAGAGTATTAGAGTGAATGAAAACATAAGTTATGAGGAGATCCCTATCCAAATCCTTGATCGACAGGTTCGCAAGCTGAGAATCGAAGAGATTGGATTTGTCAAAGTATTATGGAGGAACCAATTTGTAGAAGAAGCTACTTGGGAGGCAGAAGAGGACATGAAGGCCAAATACCCTCATTTGTTCCTGCATGAAGATGATGAAAGAGTTGATGGTAATGAATTTCCTCTAAATTCTTCAATTTACATTCCTTAAGTTATCCTTTCATCCTCAATATAATAGACAATAGAGTTCTAGAGTTTGAGTGATAATTGATTTGATTTGTTGACTGTTTGATTTTACTACTTGCTGAAGATTTCTGATTTGTTGATTGCATGAGTGAGTCGAGAGCTGGTTGATTGTTAGAATCCATAGGGAGATTTGTAACTTAACCAAAATTCCTAGATTTTTCTTCATTCGAGGATGAATGATCCCAAGGGGGAGATAATGTAACACCCTCAAATTTCTTTCTGCTTGATCTAGAGTGAATGGGTAGAGGTTGCTGAGAAAAGATTGAGAAAAGCTGCAGAGGAAGGTTCATGAGAACCATTTACAACTTGTAGACAGATTTATGACTTGTAGAATGGGTCTCGTGAAATCCTAGATCACTTGGTGAAATTTTCTAAGTATGAGGCCTATATACAAAATGGCATACGACTCGTGGAGGAGGTTTTGTGACAAATTCCTATAACTCAAGTTGCAGGACCCCCTATTTATGAGAGGAGTTTACGACTCGTAGAAGGTATTACAGATCGTAGAGAAGGGTTTCATGCTAACTTCCAATAACGCAGATTTTCAGGCACCTAGTTGACGAGGAATGGTCTATGATTTGTCGAATGGTCTACAAATCGTAGATGGAGTTTTGTAGACCCTGATGACAGTTTTTAGGAAGGGTAATTTTGTTTATTCCTATCCTTTTTAATTTAACCATTGGACATTTTGGACTTAATTTCAGTCCTGAATGAGACCCTAAATGGATTTTCCACCATTCATCACACTTAGGGCTTTCTTGAAAAACCTTAGAAGGAGGAGAAAAGAAAGAAGTCTTGATTCTAGCACGAGGATTCATTGAAACCTGATTGTTTCTTCCATTCCCAGGTATGTAAGGATTATTAAAGTGTGAACCATGTTTATTCACACACCCCTTTCACTTATTTGAGTCAAAATTGAGGAAAAGAATTTATTTTTGAAAATTCTATCATCCAATTACTAAATTCTTTCATTTATCATGAGGTACTATTATGTTACATGAGAATATTGTTGTATAGTATGATTGTTAATATGAAATTTACATATGTATTTTATACATGGTAGCATGAACCCTAAATTGCATAATTCTATGAAATTCTGTGCTTGGATTAAGTTGAGGTTGAGTTTGATGTTGAGTTGATGAGTTGAGAAAGTTGAGCATCATAGAGCATGAAAGCATATTGAACAAAATCACTTATACTATCATGAAAATACTTGCATTGCTTGATGAGTCAGTTTAAGTGAGTCTAAATGACCGTTTGAGTCTGAGTCAAGTTTTATTATCCACATTGATTAACTGAGTTGATGAGTAACTTAGACGAGTTGAGATGAAGCAACTCAGTGAGGTTGAGATTTTAATGTGATTGATTGGGCATTTGAGGATTAAGTTGATTGATTGAGTTTAGCATGTTTTAGTCTTGAGAGGAGTATCGATCACTGAGCTAGGAGCGAGTAAACATATACTTTAACCCATAAAACTACGTTGCCAACATTGGATAGTCGTACAGCTTGTTCCGGTGACTCTTGTACCATAAGTAGACATATATTATGGATCCAAGAAAAAGATTGGTCGTCTTTTACCATGGCAAGTTTATGACGGTTCTGGCAACAACGTCGCCATCGTTGTGCATCCCCAAACTAAAGGTGATAAGATTTGATGTTGGTTAAGAGAAACTCCCAAGCAACATCGATTGAGAATGACACTTTTAAACTGAGTCTAATGTTTACTGAGCATATTTTATAAGAGCATGAATGACTTTAAACTTGCATGTACTGAGTCAAGCATGAGTTGTTGAGTCGAGATGACTGAGTTGAGCCTTATTTCTTGAGCTATTTTACATAATAGTATTTTCCATGTACTGATGTCCATTTGGACCTGCATCATTTAATGATGCATATAAAGGTGATACCATACTTTTGCTCGTGCATCGTTGAGATCCAGATCAGTACATTTTTGAAAACCGATGAGCCCTCTTTGCTTTCTACAGGAGCTCTTTCATCTTATGAGTTGACTTAGTATATTATTTTTTTTCCTTCTTTCTTCTTTTATTTGGGGTGTCCATGGTCTCTCATGACACCATCTAGATTGTTGAGTAGAGGCTTCATAGATAATGAGTAGAGGATTTGTTGAGCATTTGGTATTTCCCAACTTATTCATTGGAAACTATGAGTTAATACATTTATGTAATCTTGATGATGTTATATTCATTTTGAGTTATTTCTTCTGTTGTTTAGACGATGGGGCGATGAGGCCAGGTGGTTTTCTTGGGGGATCAGGAATGGTTCTTCATGTGCGGTCCACGCCGAGGGTACCCTCTCAGGGCGTGACAACCTAACAGGCATTACGAGCCGCAAGTGAAAAATATTAGCTTAGTCCAAGAAGCTGATGAATGCAAGTAGTTCTTTATGAGTACTACTGAGAGGGTTCAATAATCAATAGTAAGCATATCTCAGTGTTGATTCCATTTTTTTTTTTTTACTTCTATATTTTAGTGGGAGAGACATTGAAAGAATATTGAAGCTCAATAAATGATTTAACCTACCCCACCCTACCAAGCATACCCTCTCACGCACACACACATCAAAAAAGAAAAAAGTACCAGTTGGTTAATTAGTTGAGGAGTTAGGACTAGCATGATCATGTAGGTCTTGTACTCTTCTTACTAGGAAAAACTCTTGGGTGGTGAAGGATCTCTCCAGAGAAATGAAGATGTCGTGGTATAGTAATTTTAAACTAAACAAGATTGTCATTTTTTATTGTGTCGTATTTGGAAATATACTTAACTGTTTAACCAACATGATCAAGTACAGAAAGTAACCGCTAGCATTTTGATTTCTAGGTGGTTTCAGTCAACATAGAGGATGCCACTACTGCAGGTAATGGATTTTCTTATTTAAATGCTTAGTGGTAACTAAGTTTGAAAATTGTCATGTCTTGTTTACCTCTGAATTAGAAGAGAAAAGGGCACTTTCTATGGATTCCAAAACATGAAATGTTTGAAAGATGGTTTTTTTCTCGCTTCCAAAAGTTAATTAAGTCTTAGGAGTTTTCTTTTTTTTTTCTTACTCCCTCCTCATTAGTAGGATCAATAGCATTCCACTTACCCTCTAGAATGACTCAAACCGGAGACCTACCAATTTTGGGAGTCTCGTTAGGAGATTATCCAATTTTACTACCCCTTATATCTATAAATATCATCTTAGAAAAAATTATAAAACCCTTATGTCATCTAATATGCACAAAGTTTATAGGTAGTATGTAGTTTATACTAATATACATATAATAAATATACATATACATGACATATTAACACCATATAAAATGAGTGCATACATAGTATATGCTTTGGCCATGTTTACTAGATGGCCGAAAGATATATATTGGTTACGATCCGTATTCTTGGACCTTTCAATTATTACCGGTGAACTTTATGCAACAACAACTAGGCCTCTGTCTTCAAATAAGTTGATGCTATAATCAGCAATTCTTAATTCATCATTTGAACTTATTTCATGCCATCTTCATACTAATCAGTGAATTCTATAGCCATTTCTTTTTCAAACACTTGCATGTTACTCTGCTAAATTATATTACACAGACGAATCTTGGAGTCTTGCTTCTTTGGATTTGTAGGAATCAGTAGGGGATGAAAGTAGTGAGGAAACAGATCGGATCGCGGCGGAGAATCAGCTTCAGAGGTCCAATAACTGCAACAAGAATTATGTTATACTAGTTTATATGCTAAGAACTTAATAGATATGAATAAGTTGCAAACAATCTGCAAGCAAAGGAACTTTGTTTTGTTTTCATTTCGACTAGTTTCGGATCACGTGCATTGCACATGTATCCTATATTCGTTGGTATAATGTTTCACAAATAAAAAAAACACTATCAAAACATGCACGTAAGGTGTAGTAAAATTAAAAGGAAAAAAGTACAAGCTTAAAAATCGATGAGAGGTGATCCCCTAATTTTAGAAATTAAAGTATAGATGTAGTGAAAATTTTAAGAATTAGTATTTTTTTAAAAAAGAAAAATGTGGAGATATTAGATATGAACACTTGGAGTAAGTTTTTGAAATTCCTCATGCAAACTTTAAACTTTAAAAATGATACAATTTTAACTTAATGAGTTTTGAATTGTTAAAAAGACAACTTATTCATACTAAATAAATTATTTTAATACAACAAAAGATTTGAGAGTAAATCATTGAAATTTTATTGAAGTAATAGATTATATAGTAGCTCCGCCCCTGATTTATATTAAACATACAATATCAACGACAACATTCAAGACAACTATATTGGAAAGAAAATGATCTCCATTTAAGTATAAATTTCAAGCAAATCATTTAAACTCATTAAATCAAAAAGTGAAAGAGTCAAAATTAAGATTCATGATTTACGATAATTTAAAGCAATTAACACAAACTCATTACAATTCAAAGTGAATCAGGCTAAAGACAAAATAAATTACTCATTACAACTAAAAAAAAGTATGGAAGAAACTCTTGAAGTTTTGCCCTTAATTGTCGCATATCTAATTTCCTGCTCAAATAAATTCTTGCGTGTTGATTGTGTATTTATATCGTTTCTTCTAGGCATGATAATGGTGTTAACATGAGAGTATGGGTATACCCATGATGTCGCTCAACCCAGCTACTCAAATGAAGCAGGGGTGGTCTTCATCAACATAATAACACAACTTTAGAGGCCGAGGTTGAATACCACAGGGAACAATGTGTCGGCGATTGAATCAGCTAAGGACTACGAGCTACTAGTTTCGATTAGACAAGCAAGTACCAAGAAAGTTCTAACTAGTTGGGGGAAAATCTAAGCTAAAACTACTTCTAAGGGAAATTTGAAAAACAGGGCAAGGATTAATCAAGCAAGGGAGCAAGGATAGGGATAAGGGAATCAATTAAAGCTCAATCAATCCATCACACTTAACATCAAATTAACGCTATGGGTAGGCTAGGTTTCTAGTAACCACACCTCAATTACGGCAATGTGGTGTTTCGCAAGAGCCTATTATGGCCTCTCACGCGAGCCAGTTAAAGACACACATCGATTGAGCACCTCAAAGAAAAACTCCCAAGACCTTAGTCGTTGAGTCCTATTTGAGGACCTCAACAAATAAACCTGTGACTATCATGCAAACCCTCCACTTCAACTACTCAAATTACTACAATAATTGAAGATCTAAGCTAGATATATGTTCGCGATCTCAAATCATAAGTTAAACAAGTTAGGCATGAACTCATAAATAAATTTAATCTAATCAAAGCAATTTGGGAGGAACCCACTTGATTTTGTAAGTAAATCATCCACTAAACATGAAAGCAAGAGAAATAATCAAGACCCATAAATAAATTAACAACGAAGCTCACTTAAATCCACAACTTGTGCATTAAAGAACAAGGAAAGAAAGAGTGGCTGCAAGATAAATACAAGTGAAGCTCACACTCTTCAATCCACTCAAGAATTTGTAGAAAACTTGCTCTAAACCCTCACCTTAAACTAAATTCTACACTAAGGTGTGTTTTCTCTCTTCAAAAGTTTATGTAGAAGAATTCTATCTTTAGTATTCCTTTAGTGTCGTTCAACAACGCCCAGTATGAAGAACAAGGGCTTGGGGTGCATGTATATGTGATTTTTAGGATAAAATGATGAAATTCCTGAACTGCCCCAACACTGAACATAGTAAAATTCCACGATCGCGCTCAACATTTCGCAATCACGGAGAGTTGTTTTTCATTTGCTCCACCTTCGCACCAAGGCATAACGTGTTACCACTTCTGTGCATGCCACAACTCCCCGTTCGCAATCCTAAGGGCCACTTTTGCGGAGTTTATGGCTACCAGGTACACTTCTTTGCATTTTCAGCTCCTTTTAGCTCCAATTAAGCTCCAACTTCAATTCTTCAGGAAATCTCTATTCTAAGCCATATGTACATAAAATATACACCATTCCAAACATAATTAGCCTTAAGTTAAGAATTTAACAACACAAAATCATAAGAAAAGAGTAAGAAATGAGTTTAAGTTATACACTCATCAACACCCCCCAACTTAAGACTTTGCTTGTCCTCAAGCAAAACAAAACCAAACTCAAGAGGCTAACAATTTAAGTTTACAATATGAACTAACTTTACACAACTAAATCATGATTATGACAATGGTTGGTATCAAGAATTAACACTTGTGTACGAATGCCTATCAAGTAACTCTCTCACATTTCAAAAGCATATTTTTCAGTTCAAGATCAATTTCCAAGGATGACCAAGTGACAACACAAATTCTCATGTAATGACTCGAACTCCTAGTCAACTAAACAAGTTTCACTTAACTCAAACTTTGAAAAGCATCAACATCACCAATCCATGTCAACTTGCATATCCTCACTAAAAGAAAGAAAGTCCCTAAAATACAAAAATATGTACAATGAATAAGAGACAAGGACTCAAACACTCACACACAACAAAAGAACATTTCATGTACACAAGTGCCACACCATAGGCTTGCCTCTATTTTCAATCAATATTGGTTCAACTTCATTTGGTTAGAAATCTCAAAGTGATATTTAGGCTTGTAATATAGGCTTAGGGGTAGGGTAGGATAAAATTTGGATAATAATGACTAACCTTCCTTAAACTCCACACACAACATCAATTTTTTCAATTCTTCCCACTTTTCTTTTCACAATTCACACCAATCCGCATTTAACCCTTCTTTTTCACTTATGTGCCCCACTTGCAATCATTATTCAACATTTTGGAGGATTCTTTTCATTCAAGCACTTTTTCTTTACTATTTTTCATTTTGAAAGCACTATTTTTCTTTTCTTTTCTTTCCTCCATTCATCATTCTTTTTCATTTGATAAGCCAAGCGGTAGACACCCTTACTTTTCTTCCTACATCACCCACAACTTAGCCTTAAAGACACATTTGTGACAAACATGAAAAGCTTGAGGGACAAGGGTTCAAAAGAGGGATATCTTTTCATAAAGGTTAAGGCTTGTAACTTAGGTTGCCAATAGAAATGATTAGGCTCAAAAGGGACACTAGGGATAGTATCAATGCATTTGGTGGCTATTTAGGCTTAGTAGACTCAATTCAAACCAAAGTACGCCTAAGATTATTTTTTCAACCAAAGTCTATGAAGAACAGCATCTCAAGACCAACAAAGAAAGTTTTAGGTAACACAAATGCACACAAGGAACAAAATAAAAACAACACAATACATATGACATGCAAATCAAGCTGAAAAGGGTCAATATCACTCTCAAGTCAAGCACAAGGGACTTATTTTTCAAAATAAACCCATCTACCAAGTAAGAGTCGCAAAATGAATCAAAGTGTTGTCTCAAAATCATCCCAAAACCATTTATCATTCAAAATTAGGAGGGGTATGCCTTTCTCACAATCTACAACACTTGACTAAATAATTTAGAACCAAACAAATTGCAATTCCAGTATATAGCTCCAAAAAAAGTCAATGACTACTCAGACTTCACTAAAGACCATATTCTACTCATGCACTCACACACCCAATCGACGATTTGCCCTTAAGAATATCATCACTCAATCCATCATTCGGATCCATCGATTATATACACCATCAAAAAGAAAACTAAGAAGCTACCAAATATAATAAAATAGCTAAACCCAAACAAAATATTTACAAGCCCGACAAGGGCATATCATAATCTACATAAATCAATCTCGGCAAGGGCATATCACTACAAAACAGGCAAGAGTCTACTAATACTAAAAAATCCAAAATATACAAAACATAATCCAAGATTCATAATCAATATCAAGTCATAAGATCAACCACAACTAATATGGTACTATGTCTTCACAATACAGTCACAAAGTAGAAGAGAATACGAGGGACTCCATGAAATGATCACTCGACTCGTGCCTGAAGAGACGGTCAACTAATCATCAGGATCTGAAGAATTGGACCCATAAAACTGCGTCAACTTGTTGATTATCTTGTTCAAGAATATGTTCCTCTTCTATGCTCCCTGAACTTCTTCTATCGCCACTCTATCTTTCCCTACCTCCGGCTCATATGCTCGATCTAGTCACTTATAATTAATGCAAGTGTAGGTTGATCATCTACTGTAGCTCCTGGAGGAAGTCCTTTGACAAGCTATCTGATTACTCATCCATCCTATGAATCAAGGAGGACAAGTACCTCATAGTAGGAGGACAAAACTTAAGTGGTCCTGAAGAAACTGAAGGACCTATAGCTCTTGAAAAAGACCCCCCAGCCTCTGATCATGGCTCTTTGAACTTCCCAAAAGAGGGATCTAATACTTCAATCCATCTCTTTTTTCTGTTCCCTTGGGCCACCTTTTTTCCCTTATCTTTATAACATAGTCTTGAAATAAAAGAGGGGTATACCAAGATCTTGGCCCTCCCTTGGGCCACTTCTGCAATCTGATTAACTATAATTTGTACCACATTAACCTGAAGACCATCCAACATGACAGCTAGAACAAGTGGACGGTCTAGAGTCATCTCTATGTCATGTGTAGAGGGAATGACTCAAGCACAAATGATGGAATGTCAATATTTAGCTTCCACCGTGAACTCATGTGAGTCAATTCCTCTATGTGAAGTGAACCACTTTATAGGAACTCCATTGTGCAGCTTATCCACTAACCATTGAATGTTCAACTCTTGATATCTCTCCTTATACACCCTGTTGTCAGCATCTAAAAATCCATAATGGCATTAATAGCGGCTGGGTTGAAGTTGACTCTCACTCCTCGAATCATAGTATCCACCTCCCCTCCAAAGTTTGTTTCCAAGGAATTGGCATAGAACTCAGCTACTATGACTTCGTTGCCCTTGATAGGCTCATCAACAAAGCATAGCCAACCTGAAGTCTAAAGTCGGCCAAAGAGCTCCAGCATCTTTTCCTCTACATTGTCTAAGAAAATCCCTCTCTCTCTCTAATTATATTCCATCCCAAGCATTCATCATACTTTCGAGTACATTGGCCTAAGAGGAATCTGCCTTGATCAAAGTAGCCGCCCTCACTTAATTACGAAAGAATCTCATTTTAATAGAGTGGATGTTCGACTTCCATTTTATATCCATTTTAACCTACAATCAAAGACTATATGACAAAAACACCTTATAGACATTTTAAATCATGTGTTAGAAAAAATTTGTACCAAGGAAGTCAATTGGAAATAGTCTGGATAAAATAGTGAAGCATTGTTTTTTTAGCACAATGACCAGCTGTTTATTGCGTATGGGCCAAACAAGCATGGTCGTGGAGTTCAAGTCACTCTAAACCTATAAGTTCGTGGGAGGACATCTACATTTTCAATGCAACGAGTTTCGAGATCTCTCACGCTCAAGGTGTTGTCCGTGTTCACGGAAGGTAGCAATCACCGACAACAAAAATTCAAAGCGGCATTTTGTCAGACACATGGATGGAATTCATTTATATCATGATATTAGTAAGATAATAACCCCCAATCTATCCCCATCATCATACATTCACTACCAAAAAATCACACAATAATTTAGAAACAAGATTCATTCTAATTTTAAACACTTAAGCAACAAAATTGACTATTAGAAATGAGATACTATAGTGACAACATTTCGTGCCAGAAAAACAAAAACGGAGAAGGAAATAAAGATTATAATAGTGTAGCAGCATGATGGAAAGAATTCAGTACTTTAGCATTTACCACCGTCAAGCCATTTTCATGGTAGCACACATTTTCTCTAATGAAAGAGAATGGAGAAGGAGTAGGGTAGATATACCTTTGAGTGCAGAACCAAAAGTGATGAAGAAGGAAGAACTTGGGCTTTTCTTGAGGATTTATGTGAGCCGAAACTCTTGAATAATGATTTTGCCTCATATAGCGTTTAACTCATGCCCATGCTTTTTTTTAATGCATCAGAATAAGTCACAAGTGACTTGTCTTTCATTCAACTACACCAATCTATACTCTACCTTTACGGACATTTGGGCACGGTTACGCCTTGTCGCCTTTTGTGCACTCCGCATTTGTGTTCATAAGACTGCCTTCATGGACGTCAAGTGGGTGCCAGACATGGGCTAGTTTTCTGCAACTTTGGGCGATCTCAGGCGCATTTAGGCAATCCGACCTTTAGTTATGGGCGATACCTGGGCCGCAAAGTGCGGTAAAAAGGATCCAGGTTCATCCTTTTGCATTTTTTGTTGGTTTTCCATCCAAATCTTCAAATCTAATCAACTAGACACTTCAAAAACTTTGCAAAACCACTTCTTAAGACTTGAAACTTGTGAGGGTTAGCTAAAAATCAAAAATTAAAATTAAGAAGCTACATCTAAAAATTCAAAATGCAAAAATTATTCAAGAAATCAAAATATGAAGAAAATTTAGTTCACCACCCATTTGTGTTTCCACTTCGAGGCAGCGAATCTTCTCCCTAATTCCATGATGATCTTACATTTGATCTCTTGGAGATGATGATGAGAGACCATAAATATTTTCCACTGGTCTCTGAACTTTGAGGACTTGAATTGTCTTCCCGACTTGACAACTTTCCTTTATTGTTCCTTGGGTAGATATAGGAGTGTCAAGAGGCCTTCTTCAAATTGATCTTCACATTTTGTGACCTCCAAGTAAGCAACACTCCCAACTTCAAGTGTGCTTAAGTTGCCATCTGAGATTTCTATGGCTTTCTCTTGCAACATTAGTATCATTTCTTCAGTCTTGTCCTATTAGATGATTATTGGCCTTGATGAACTGCATTGGCCCCATATTTCTTCCACGTTAACCACCACTCCTTCTTGAGACTCTAATTTATGGTTGATCACCATTGAGTCGGGATCTTTACTTACTTCATCGCTTAGTTTCAAGTCGACCTCCAAAATATCAACTTCCCATTCTAGCCGGTCCAACTCATAACCTCTGACAACAAGCAAGCTTTTAAGTTCATCCTTAATGTTGAGTAATTTGTGTCTTTGAATTACTTCTTTGGAAAGTCTTAGACTCAAGTACGAGAGACAATCTTCATTCACAACATTCTCATCACTATTCACATCCTCAACACCATGTTGCTCACCACGAAGTGCAATACTCTGAAGAAGATACAAAAAAAAAGCTTACATTCGTCAAGCAAGTTTTCATCACAATTAGCCATTCAATAAAAAAACAAAGAAAACAAAAAGATGTACTCACTAATCAAATGAAAAAAGTAAACTAAAAGTCCCAAATCAACATAATACGCCTATTGTTCCCCCAATAATGACACCACTTTTGATTTCGCTCACCCCGGCTATTCCAAGGAAGTAGGGGCAGTCGTCATAAGCATAATAACCCAACTTTAGATGTTGGGACAAATCTCACACGGAACTATGTGTTAGTGATTAAATTGGCTAATGAGTACGAGATACTAGTTTTGATTAGACAAGTGAGTACCAAGAAATTCTAATTAATTAGGGGGAAATCTAAGCTAAAACTACTCCTAAGGGGAAAAAGGAAAAACGGGGCAAGGGTTGATCAACAAAAGGAGCAAGGATAGGGATAAGGGAATCAGTTAAATCTCAATCAATCCATCACACTTAGCATAAAATTATTGCTATGGGTAGGCTATGTTGCTTGTAACCACACCTTATTTACGACAATGTAGTGTTTTGCAAGAGCCTATTATGGCTTTTTATGTGAGCCACTCAAAGACACGCTTCGCTCAAGAACCTCAAAGAAAAACTCCCAAGACCTCACCGTTGAATCCTATTTGAGGACCTCAATATATAAACCCATGACTACCATGCAAACCCTCCACTTCAACTACTCAAATTACTATAATTATTAAAAATCCAAGCTCGATTCAAGTTCGGACCTCAAATCATAAGTTAAACATGAAGGTAGGCATGATCCTATAAATCACTTTAATCCAATCAGAGCAATGTGGGAGGAACCCACTTGATTTTGCAAATAAATCTTTAACCAACATGAAATCATGAGAAATAACCAAGACCCATAAACAAATTAACACCCGAGCTCAATTAAATCTTAAAATCAGGCAAAGAACAAGGAAAGAAAGAGTGGTTGAAAGATAAATACAAGTGAAGCTCACACTTTTCAATCCACTCAAGAATTTGTAGAAAGCTTGCTCTAAATCTTTTGCCTAAACTAAAATCTATACTAAGGTGTGTTTTATCTCTTCAAAAGTGTATAAAGGAGAGTTCAATCTCTAATGTTCCCTTAGTATCATTCTAGAATGCCCAGTATTAAGAACAAGGGCTGGGAGTGCGTGTATATGTGATTTTTGGGACTAAAATGACAAATTTTCTGATCTTCCCCGATGCTAGACACTGTAACATTCTGTGATCACGCTCAATATTCTACGTTTGCAGAGAGTTGTTTTTCCTATACTCCACCTTCGCGCCTTCGTATAGAAGGTTTACATTTTTCCATGCCACATATACGTGTTCATGTGCCTGAGGGTTGCCTTCACGGAGTGTAATCGCTGCCACGTATATTTCTTTGTATTTTCAGCTCCTTTTTGCTTCAATTAGACTCCAACTTCAATACTTCTCCGGATATCTCCATTCGTGGCCATATGTACTAGAAATATACAACATTTAAAATATAATTAGCCTCAAGTTAAGAATTTAACATTACAAAATCATAAGAGTAAGAAATGAGTGTAAGTTATACACTCATCAACCCATTTATTACTACCTTAATTGTTCATAATTATCTCCAATGCTGATGATTGATGAAACACCTCATTATAGAAAAATGACCGATTAAAAGCATTTGATTAGCATGCCAGGTAGAAAAATGTAAGTTAGTTAAATATATATTTATTTTTAAGTTTAACTGGATGATATATATAAATGCAAACTTTCTCAATTCCTCAATCATCAAGTGTAAGGACCGGACATTGTATGACCTCATTGGAGATTAGAAATTTTTATTTCAAAAAGTTATGGACCAAGGTGAGGCTCCATGGGAGCCCTCACGGTCCATGTGAGGCTATACAAATGATGTAGGGCCTCCTTGGAGTGACCCTTGGCTTTGTATGGGGTTTCGGACTAAATCATGCAATACTTGGACCCCACACGGGCCATGTAAGGCTTCACAAACCGTGTGGAGAGCCGTGTGGTAGCCTTAGTCTTGAAATCCTACAGTTTTGGGACTAAGTATGGTAGTATGGCCATGTATATGGTCCATACAAAGTAGTACGGTACGTATAGCCTCCCGTATGGCTTCAGGAGTGAAATTTTTCTAAGTATTGAATCACCGTATCAAAACTTCGATTAAGGGAAATTTCTTAAGTGTAGTTGTATGGGCAAGCACACGGACCATATGGCCCGTGTAGCCCGTCCGTATAAATGATTTTTGTTAAAAAATTCTAAGTATGGGATTACCGTTTTGGACCTTCGTAAAATGTAATTCTTTCAAGTGTTGGATCACAAACATGTATACGGTCCATAGAGGATGTCACAGACCATATAGTCTTCCATGAGACGACATTAATTAATTTTTCAACTTATTTCATTAATGACATTTTCATAATTTTGGTTTACTCTAAGGGTCTTTTGTGACCTTCTATGTTGCCTAAGGTCTTCCAAATGACCTATACTTTATTCCTTCATTCAAATTCATTACTCACACTTAGTATTATGTTGAACACTCTAAAGAGTGCTCCCTCAAAGAAGTATCGTGAATCTAAGCTTGAGGATCAAGGGAAGGCTCATTCTTCTTCAAATTTCTTCTTGAAACTTCCTCATTAGATAAGGTATGTGGGATTCATTCTTGGTTCCTTTCAACCAAGATGACCCAAACCATCTCAATTTCATGAAACTTTAGTTACTTTAAATTTGGGTTTTCAATTTTATTGTTTATTAAATTCAATTGATGAATGGTCTATGTTTATTTATTGCTTTTGAGTTTATTTAAGTCCTAACACGAAGGATTGTATTGAAGTTATGAAGTTATGAATGTGCATGTCTCATTCAAAGCTGATTTGTGCATGGGTAATCTATATTATGATTTAAATGTGAATTTTACTTATGTCTTTACTTGAATTTAGTAATGTATTGTTGATTTAAGTTTTAATCTCAATCACCCATGCCATTCTCATCTCATTCATGGCATATACATTCATGAGCATTGAGTTTTATGAAAATTATGAAGTGGGTTTAGCTCAACTATGTTTATATGTATAATTTTGATAAAATATTGGTTATGAAAAGAATGTGATCATATAAATATCTATTGATATGGCTCTTTGATCATTTTGGGTGCTTGCACTATTTCGTATATGTGGATGAACTATTCCTATGCTTCAGAATCATGATTATGAAATATGATTTTGCTTTAGAGCCTAAATGTGCATTGAAATAATTTGAAAGGACTATTGCGTCTTTCAAAGCATTTGTATGTATACATATTCCCAGTTTTGACTTAACATTGATGGATTGGGGGTGTACGGGTTATTTCTAAGGGTCCTCTAACTTTCCTTGAACTATACGCCAACATAGGTATATGGCAGCCATTTTCGAAAAGATTGGCTCTTAAGGAATGGTTACACATTTTGATATGATATTATATGATATGTTTTTATATGGAAATCCTTTTTAAAAGTGAGGTCACAAGGAAGGTGTCCATAACATAGAAAAGATATGATCATAAGATGTGATGTAAATTACCCTTGGAAAGTAATCTACTTCTACTGATGGGAGGTCTACATTGAACTAATTCATGAATAGGTCGCATGAGTTTGATTTTGTTAGTTGTAGTCCACCCCCACTATATATGAGAATTATTGTATTTCATGCATCATGAATTCCATGGCATATTGTTATACTACTTTTCTTTGGATATATCTCTTTCTATATTATATGCCCTTGTCATCTAAAATTGAATGCAGGTTTGGTAAGTCATATGCATAGCATGCCCGCATACTTAATACATTCAAGCGTACTAACATATTTTTTGCCTACATGATCTAACCATGTAGGGACCAAGGACTACATTTGTCCACCATACGATGTCTAGCTTGGATTTTGAGATTTGCTTGTTGTGGTGAGTCCTATCATCCAAGGACAACCACCATTCCTCTATCTATGGTGCGTTTACTATCATTGAGTGAAGCAACTGTAATGACCCTGAAGGTCATTTTCGGCATTTCTGGCAAAACTATCATTTTACCCCTCATGTTGGTGGCCCTGAGTCATGTTTGATTGATTTTGAAGTTAGTTTTTTGAGAATCTTGTAAAAATTTGAGATTTTTGCTAAAGATTAGATTTTTGAGGTTAGAATTGCTTAAATTTGAAATGTTGAGTCATTCAAAATTCGAGTCTCGAAATGGAATTTCATCGATTCCATCAGTTTCGGAATGTGGAGATTGACCTTGAAGTGCTGTCAAAATCATATTTGGAGTTATTAGATGGGTTTTAGGTTCTGAGTGGCAAATCGAGTTAAAATTTGAGTTTGATTTGACTATGATTGACATTTTCAGTTTCGATGCCCGGATGTCACGACCCAAAATTGAATCATAACTAATGACGAATATAATAAAGCGAAAACAACTTATATAACATAAGAGATCTCCCAAATCGGGAATCATGAGTACAAGAGCATCTAAGGTATTATTACGATAGCATATATGCAACTTTCTCAAGTGAAATACAAAGTTGTCTCATAATATCTGATACAAGTCTAAAAGAAAGCAATAAAGAAATCCCAAAGATCCACGACGACCCGATGTTTGAGCCTCACTGGTAAAATTTAGATGAAAGCAGAATAACTAAAGTAGAGTGATCAACTACCCTATGCGGGTCCCTGTGCACGATCTGTAGGGAGGAGCAAAGGAGGGTTGAGTACACTGAAATGTACCCAGTAGGTTCAACCGATTGAGTAACAGAAATTGAAACAAGTACACATTAACGAAGAATCCTATCCCTACATCCAAAAAAGTTAGTGCACAGTTAAATGTATACATGATAATGAACTAAGGTATCCTCAATAACCCACGGTACCATACATCAATAATGTAAATGTGATGCACAACTCATCAATTCATATACCAAGTGTTTCACAGCCTTGCCACCTGCCCGTGGTCAAGGTAATATCAGAATGCCTCAACCTTGCCTCCGCCCGTGGTCAAGGAGTATCATAGTGCCATGTCCTTGCCACCTGCCCCTAGTCAAGGAAATATAAGATATGAATCCCACCCTTGATGCCTGCTCGGGTCATGGGGTTGGTACCAATGTGGAGCATAATACCCTTGCTCCTACCCAGGTCAAGGGATGTCACAAGCAACATACAACAAATGTAAATCAATGACACAGTCTGGAAATGCATGTACATGTAATATGGAATCAAACATGAATCTCATATAATCATATGCACATAAAGAATAGTATCAAGAGTCTCAGCTAATGCCCAAACTATCATCATGTCTGAAATCATCATAATTATATCAGTACTCAAGAATATCAACAACACTAGACCTTACTCGTCCCAATAATGCAAGAATATCAGTAATACCGGACCATACTCATCCCAATTATATAAGAATATCAATCATAACAGACCTTACTCATCCCAATTATGCAAGAATATCAGTAATACCATACCTTACTCATCCTAATTATATAAGAATTTCAATCATACTGGACCTTATTCATTCCAATTATACATATGCATCTCATAGGTATCTCAACAACGATCAATTACCACATAAATTACCCAAATGGTCTCACAAGTCTCATATTATTACATTTTATCACAATTCATCATAATCCATAAGGTTTCATCTCAGCTCATCAGTGGAATAGAAAATTACATCATGATTTATCTCAATTAGAATCAGAATACCATCAATATCCTATCATATCAACATATTTACTCATGAATCAATCTAGATCTCACAACTATTACATAAACATGATCAATAACTCAAATTTGGTCCCAAAAGGTCAGTTGAACCTACCTCAATATCGAAACCACACTCGGACAAGCTTTCAATAAACTCAATCCATAAAATGACTTCAAATCAATCCACCACTACCAACAATAGATACTACACATCAAGAGGAGAATTTTGATACACATATTGGTATAAATTAGGCTTAGGGGCAAAATGATCTATTTTAGGGCTAAAATCTGAAGTTTCATAACTTTAAGAGTTAAAGCTTGAAAATCATGGTCTAAAAATCCTTAAATTTTGGCATTCAAATTCATGAAATTCAAATCTAAATAAAGATAAAACTTATGAAAAATGATTAATATATTGTTAGAAACTTTTATTCAAGTTGAATCTTCAAAAGCCTCTTCTCAAAATCGCCCAAAAATCTTTGGAAGTTCCAAAATGGAACAAAAATGGTGACTCTCAGATTTTTAAAACTGAAAAGTGAAAATATACTTTGCGATCACGAAACTCATCCTGCAAATGCGGATCCCAAGCAGGCCCTACTCTGTGAATGTGGGACCCTGTCCATAAAAGTGGAGCACAACATCATAAAGACCTCCGTGAGCACGGAGAAGGAAAGTACCTACACTAGATATCAGCAAAATCAAGTCCAATTCCCTACTCTAAATGGACTCTTTGAACTCATCCGAACTCAGAATTTTACAAACCAAATACGTATCCTTATGAAAAAAACAGTGATCCGGACTCAATGGAATCATTAGGATCGATTTCAAGGCCTTGGCACATTTACCCATGCAAACCGATAAAACTAATTAAAAACTCAACATACCAAAACTACTCTCGGCAACTCCAAAAATTATTATGAGATTATTTTTAGCGTTAGTTTCACCATCCAGAACTATTAGAATTGTTGAAATTTTGATCCGAGTTTCTGAACTCTAAATGTTGACCAAAGTCAAACTTTGGTTCTGAAAAAAACTACTATAATCACAACTTTGGGCCTAAAAACCTCATTTTAACTCCGAATTTAATTCTATAATTTTTCATAGTTCAGTTTCGACGTTCCAGAGCTAACGGAGTTGAAAAATCCCTAATCCAAGACCAAAACTTAGAACGGTACAAAAAACTCACTTTTTCAATAACTTAAACTTTCAAAAATGTCAAAACTCATATTTTTCAACTTTTTAAAACTTAGGATTTCAGTTCCAACAATATAGATAGTTCAAAATAGGTTCAAAGAAACTTACAAATGGGTAAAAGAAATTCACAAATAAGATCAAATATGACCAACAAGGTCATTACACCAGATCAAATTGTTGATTGTTTCATCAGTTCCAAAAGGTGGTTTAGTGTTAAAATAAGCATTATTTTTATTTTTGAGTATCTCGATATTGTTTAGACATCTCAAGTGGCCTATGTTAGAATCAAGGTACCTAATTGGGTTTTAGATCAAAGAGGCCTTAATTCAATTTTTGACGATTTCACTGAGTTCTATACATGGAATTTAGTAGGATTGCATGTATATTTGTGTGTATGAGATTCCAAAAAAATCCTAAGGGTTGCTTTCAAGTCTTTGAAATTTTTGCGAAATTTGTTGTGTTTTGGTGTTGCAGGCCTTGCTTCAGCAAAGGCCTGGTCGCTAAAGCGAAGCCACTATTGTGACCAAGCATTTTAGCAATGTGATAATGTTCAATCATTCTTCCTTGTAGAAATATGGATGATCTTTAGCACTTTATTTACCCAATTGAGAATTGGGGTCGATCACACAGGAAATAGGTTGAAATAAGTCTATCGGCTTTTACTTTTCAATTGAAGTTGCTACCTCTCGAAAATAACAATGCATAAAGTAAATTGAGGGTTTGCTGAAACGAGTGGATACTCGGTAAATAGAACTTATGTGACAGCTGGGTGTGTCCAGAATGAGATGTGAGCTAGGATTGTGTTCCCCACCACCAAAAACGTATCAGGCATTACGCTCTCGAGCTATTCCTTTGTTCAATAAATGAAAAATCTAGTGACTTAAGTAGCTTCTAGTTCACCACTTGGTCATTCTTAGAAGCATTTCATTCATCTCCTCTTGGACTTAGAATGTAATACAAGTTAACCCTCACTTTGGATATCTAGGTACTTTCCCTTTACGGGCTCCAGTAAATTAGATGAGCATTTGTTCTCTTGAATCCTAGTTATAATTATATTTTCCTACTACTTTTCTCTCGAACAAATAATAAATATGGGCGAGTTATCAATGTGTCGACTCATTAAGAAGGAGGTTTAGATGAAGACAATCATGCTATATGTTATTTGATCATCAGAATTTTCCCTAAGCATTTGCCTAACTCATTATCTTGTCATGGTTTCCATAACTCTGGTTGTCAATTTAGCTATACCTAATTGATGAAAAAATCGACAAATAGATGAAGGATTCATGGTAAAATCACTTACAATGCAATGCCCATAGCCTACTCCCATATACCACTTGTTGATTGTTATTCATGTTGAGTTGTGAGGATGAAAAGCGATGAATTCATTCATTAATTGTGATTTTACCCCATGGATTTAAGAGTTTCCACTCCTATGTTAAATGAGATGTGGCCTGAGTTTTATACTGTGGATAGTTCTATGAACCCAAGATGAGTCTCAAAAGACAAGGGAGATTGTACTTCATTATGACCGCTCTCAAATAAGATTTCTCGATTGAGTTGTGCTAATGATCTTTGTTCCAAGTTCATTGAGTGATCCTGTCTTCCTAGTCTTGATAGAAATGTTGATAAGAATAGAAGAGTGATGGTTGATAAGAGAAAGTAAGGGTTCTTTATTTTGAGGTTGTCTTACGCATGCCCGACCTTCGGTACGTTATGTTTTTGTTAATGGTAGGATGTAGAATATCAAGTTTTGGATGTAGAATTGTGCTTATTTAGCATGAGAAGGTAGTAGTTGGTGTTTCGCAAAAGGGGGAGATGATGAGTCCCTCTAGGCCCAAGTAGTGATGCTGATAGTAGTAGACGGAGAATGAGGGTAGATGAGGGGGAGTGAATGTATCCTTATTATGACATTTGTATTGTACTTGTGTCATATAGGGATAGAGATAGAGAGGAGCGCAGAGATGAGACATTATGATATACAACAGGTAGTTAAGAGTATATTGGAGTGTCTTGGAGCGGGAACTCATTGAATGGCGAAGGTAGAAGTGTTTAGTAGACTTGAAATTTCTTAGATATAGGTAAAGTGGTTAGATTGATCTTGAATGCGTGGTTGTTATTACGCGAATATTGATGATAGACTATTGAAGACTTTGTGATGAAGGTTTCAAGTAAGGATAGTCGGATAGTGAAGAGGACTAGTGATCTTTTAGGGAAAGTCCCTATGAGAGTATAGAACTTAAGTATTGAGGGTTAGCCTTGTATGGATATGATTATCTTAACAATAGCACCGTGAGGCTCAGAAGCAGCTTCAATAAAATGAGAGGATGTGGATAGGTAGGGAGTTGAATAGGAACTGTAAGTTTAAGTTGATGGAATAGAGTGTCATGAAGGGGAGCATAATCGAGGTGGAGAGTTGAGCTTGAGAATGCCCGCAGAGTCTTATATATCACGATGGTCCCCTTTCTCAATTAGAGTTGATGACTTCCTTCTTGAGTTCAAACAATTGATTGACAAAGTGTTTAAACGATTCAAATTGATCGAGTTTCAACGTTACATTCGTGCCTGATTGTGAGGATGTTAAGATAACATCTCTACTTTTGATTTGACATGAATTATATATCTAAGCTGATGTATCTATTCTTGAGCCTGAGTGAAGTTTGTTAAGGTTAATGAGGAGTCAAGAGTTTGATTGATTGAGTGAGTGTTGAGTTGAGTCTTGAGTCTATTCGTGCCTTGATTTCCACCTTTACTCATCATTCGAGGATGAATGATTCCAAGGGGGAGATAATGTAACGCCCAGTAATATTACAAAGATACTCCTAGAGGAGAGGTGTGCACATAGCACGTCTTTCCATGCTCCGATGGCAAATCCAAGGTCGGCTTTGCGATTAACATGGAAAATTGAGTGGAAAGATGGTCTCGATTGATTTTTAGAGCAACTGGGTCAAAAGATAATTATTGATGCGAAAACGTGAATCAATAAGGGTGTGCGACAGGTGTACGACACACACCTGCCTCGGACCAACACTTGGTTTTATTCCAAAAGAATTCTTCGGGATTAAAAACCTCATTCAGAGAATTTTCAGCGGAAAACATCGAAAATATACCTTGTCCACGTCGCGAAACCCATGTCCCGAGATGGACTTTTTTGAATTTCGTGAGGGGCATTTTAGACTTTTTAAATCCTTCCTAGACTCAATATATGATCAAAATGGGTCATTCTAAGCGTAAAAAGGGTTTTAAACTCTATTCTAAGTCCTTGAAAAAGACTAGGGCTAAAAAGAAGAGAAGAGGAGCGTAAAATTGAGGAGTCAAGGAGAGTTCTTGAGGATCGATTTTCCAAAAGCTTCACACCAAGTGTGTAAAGCTAAACTAAAAATATGAGATTGTTCTCTCATGTGCCCCATGGATGGTCAAGAAGAGTTGACAGTCTAAAGAGTTTACATACATGATTCTTGATGATTTTTCTTGAAAATTATATTAATTACATGTATTTTTCTATGTTGATGATCATCATAAACTTGTTTTCTTGGATTGAATACTTTTCACGAGATATTGTATAACTCTACATGATTATTTTTTAAAGCATGCATGAATGAACTTAGAGATTGAGTCTAGAGTCTTGATTTGAGAATGTCGATTCTGATTGTGATATGAGAATGATGATGAATTGGTAGAACTTGATAGTCATGTGAGTCTCCATAAATGAATGTTCATGAATTATCTATTTGATTGTTCCCTAATTATTGTTCTAAGCCTTGAACTATTGATTGAGATATTGATTGATGAAATGATAAGAGTCCATATGAGAGTGATTGAATGATATTGCCTCACGAGGCTGATTAAGATGATTTGATTGAGATAGTTTGATTGGATTGATTGTCTTATGAGCATTGAGTCTTGGGAGGAGTATACGGAATCAAAAGAGTAAGAGTTAATCCAACTCGCACTCGTCAAACTATGTGGCTAAGTGTAGGAGAGGATTAGAACCATCACATTATATTATGGGTTCTCCCTTGAGAGAGTCCCTGAAGCAATAGAGGACTTGTTGATTGTCATCTCCATTTTGGATTATCCATTATGGTTTCGATTCATTCTCTACCTGTCAAGTATAATATGGGTGTGGCAACACCGGCGGGATGTTGTACAATCACTGGCTTATAAGTTATTGTTGTTGGATAAGAGGAACTCCCACAAAGTTCCCACGTTGAGTACTTTGAGTCGAGATGAGATGAGATAGGTTGAGTTGAGTTCCATTGAATTTGAGTCTAATTTGATTGATGAGGGTGATTGGTTGATTGGTCACTTCTCTACTTTTGTTTCTTGCTTTAGATAGACATTTGACATTTTGATTGGTTATTATTCTGAGTTGATGTTGTTCCATATTATTCTACCTGTTTCTCGTTTCATTCAACTATTTTACATACCGTACATTCCACTTACTGATGCCAGTAGGCGCTGCATCATTTCATGATGTAGATACATGATTTAGAGATCGTCAACAGGCGCATCGTTGAAGAACTATTATAGTTCGAAAACTTGGTGAGCCTCCTTTACTTTGGAGGACTATTATGTACTTTCATCTAGCTATTAGAGTCATACTTTTGGAGTAGCTTTACTATTCCTTGAGTTGAGGTAGCCATGGGTCTGTCATTGGCATCACTTGATAGTGATAGAGACTTCATAGACCAAAGTCGAAGGTGTTGAGACTTGTTGAGCTAGTTTCTTTCTACTAGCCCTTTTATTTATAATATTATTTTGAGACTAGATGAGATGTGCCTATTACTCTCCTTTGTCTTCCGCTGATTGTCCGAAATTATTGATTGAATGAATGTGATGAGGTTAAGTGATTCGCTTGGGGAATAACAATAGTCTTTAGGTGTTGCCACGCCTAGGGTACCCTCTCGGGGCGTGACATTTTTTGGCACATGTGTGTAAGGTTGTGAGACTGGATCCTATTAACGTTTCCATTGCTCTTTTAGGTCGAGCTATTGATTGATTGAGAGGTAGCTGCTTGTTGTTACAACATACTCTCAAACTATCGGGCGTCTTTTACTAGTTTTGTTCTATTTGAGAGACAAAGACTATTGAGACTTGTACTATTTCTTTCTAATTCTGATGTATTAAAGACTTGTATACGTGACACCAGTTCTAGGATGGTCTTAGATTTGACTGTGTCCCTTGTGTTTTATAACTTTGTTATCCTTAAATGTTTTATTGTTTTAACTTCTGCATTATCTTTTGTTGTTTTGTTGTGACCTGTTTAGGCTGACTTATCTTGGTGAGTAAAGGCAAGCGCCATCATATCTAGAGGTGGCAAATGGGTGGATTGGATTGGATTGGATTTGGATGGATTTAATATGGATTAAACTAAAATGGATTGGATCATAATACATCCATATAAAATAGTGTAAGTTTCATAAATACCATACTGTTTATTCATAATATGAGTAAATATGGATTTGGTCAAATATGGTTCCAACCCATATCTCTTAAAGCCAAAATAATAATTAAATCAAAACAAGATTGTTAATGCTTAACCCCTATCACCCAAACTTTACTTTCAAATAATTATTTTTTAGAAAAAAATCATAAATTTTTTTTAAAATTTTTCTACTTCCATACACTATCACCCACCCACTCCCATCCCGCCCCCAACCCTCATCCCCACCTTACCTGCCCCTCACCCGTCCCCTACACCCCACTCTATCATCATTTAAAAAAAATTCATTCCCAAGCCCCACCGCCCTCTTACCCTCAATCATTTTTAAAAGAAAAGAAAAAGTTGGACTTCTTTACCACCCCACCCTTCATTTCCACTCTACCTTGGTAACCCACCCCCTCCCCTGGACTCCCTACCCCACCACCGCTCCCAAAATTTTCAAATTCAAAAAAAATAATTTTTTTAACCCTCCCATTCCCACTTTCAATTTTTTTAATAATTTTTTTAAGAAAATAAACTTTTTCTTCCTACCCCGTACTCCCACCGGATCCCCTATCCCAACCTCAATTTTTCTTAAAGAAAAATTCAATAAAAAAATTCTCCCCACCTCCCCACTTCCATTCTATGCCCCCCTCCCCCCTCGGACTCCCTACCACCACCCTAAAATGTTTTTAAAGAAAAAAGAAATTCCCACCATTTCCACCCTACCCCACATCCCCTAACACCACTCTCGCCCCCAATTCTTTTTTAAGAAATCACGCGCACAAGTAGGGATGGCAATAGGGCGGGTGTTTGGCGGTTGAGCTCAACCCGCAAATTTTTTAAATCGCTCCGCATGATGACTTTTTCATTTTCAACTCGCCCCTTAAATTTTAAAGTTCTTTTATTTTTTTAATTGAATTTAATGTTTTTCGCTAAATAATGTCTCATAAACTAATTAACTATTTTAGTTGACATTTTAACAATTGTTTCTTATTCGTTAATTAAAAGTTTCCAATTAACATTTTAACAATAATAATTTGCCAGACATGTCTAGTTTAATTTTTAGAAAAAATAAAATTATCAATATTTAATATAAAAAGTTTATATATTTGATTTTTACTAATTACACAAATTTAATTTCTTCGAATTCTTATTTGATTTTTTAAACTCGCAACCCACCCCACATTAGTTGTAAAAATAGCTACTTTAACCCGCTCCCGTCCCGCCCCTCCCTGCCCCACATAACTTTGAACCTACCCCGCGCCGCATAGCTCTAACCCTGCCCCGTATCCGCCCCGCCGCGTTGCCATTCCTACACACAAGAATTTTTTTTATTGAATGGGGATCTATGGGTTTATATGCATACTCATATTTTATCTATTTTGACCATGTTTACATGAGCTCTTAAAATAGATCAACCCATATTTACCCATTTAGAAAATATGACTGATCCATTAAAATAATAAGTATGACTTAAATGGACTCCTTTCTCGTTATATGGATTAAAATTGTCACCCCCAGTCATACCCAATTTTGGATTGTAACAATAACTTTCTATAGAGGAGTTGTCGTAGAAACTTTAGTAACTGTTTCTCCCAATCATTTCAAATTGTTTCGCAGTTATTATAAGCACTTAAGTAATTGCTTCATTTATTCAATGTAAAATCTTAGAAATCAACCATCAACACTACCATTAACTACAAGAAAATATGTGTTTCATAAAGACTACAACAACTTCAATAATATATTTTCTCACAAATGGTACAACAATTTCAACAAACAAATTTATCACAAAAGGTATAATAACAACCACCACAGCACAACAACATATTTGAAGGTAGTGATGAAGACGACAAACAATAAATATTATAAAGAAGAAGATAAAGTTGAGACGTTTTATTTTTTCTTTCATAATAAAAAGAAAGATGAAAATGAAGAAGACAAAATGAAAGAAGATAAAATGAATTTTGAAGGCTATAATTCCTCATTTTTTGTGAAGAAATTTTTACAAAAGAATACTCCCTCTATTTTATTTTATTTGACACTATTTTCTTTTTGGTTCGTCTCAAAAAGAATGTTACCTTATACTAGTTGGAAATAATTTACTTTTAAAATTCTCTTTCAGCCACACAAATATTTAAGAATGATTTTAGACTATAAATTTTTAAAAAAACTTTCTTTTTTCTTAAACATCATATCAAGTCAAAACATGCCACATAAAATGGGAGGGAGGGAATAAAACTTTCATAAGTTCTTAAAAACTAGTAGAAGAAATTAAAAAAAAAATACATTTTATCTCCTACTACCTCCGCCCCATATTATATGGGTACTTTCTATATTTTATACGATAATTAAGAAATCATTAATATACTAGTAAAAATTTACCATTTTACTCTTTATTTATATCATCTCATATTATATGAGTATTTTCCATTTTACACGATAATTAAGAAATCATTAATATACTAGTGAATCTTACCATTTTACTCTTAATTTATATCAATATACATTAAATTAAGTTGAAAAAAATATACATTAAAAAATATAGAAATAATTTACTCTTTGAATGTGAAAGTAATTAATCAACCTCTTGAAATTTTCAAATATTATATTAATGGTGGGTTAAAATAGAAAAAAAAATAAATTAATTTTATCCTAATTTAATAAATACCCATGAGACAAATATTTACAGAAAATACTCATATAATATCGGATTAGATCCTAACTTTAGAAAGCTTTCAATTGATGATATTGAGTCAGCTTATATTAAGTCTAAGAGCAGAGCCATATTCTTGGACTATGACGCAAATATGATGCCTCAGAACTCTATCAACAAGTCTCCAAATGCTGAAGTTATCTCGATTCTGAATATAATTTGTGCTGATAAAAACAACGCCGTCTTTATTGTTAGGGGAAGGGGAAGGGACAGCCTGGACAAATAGTTTTCTCCTTTCAGGAAGCTGGGTCTCGCAGCAGAACATGGCTACTTGAGGTGTGTTTTTATTCGCTTTCCCATTACAATATATGTTCAATCAATGACATCTGCATGCATGCTGGTCGTTTGACTGCAAACTGTTTGGATCACATTATTTTACACACTATTGGATCACCATTTTGTTTGAAGCTATTTGCTATAAAATGGTTCCTGTTTCCTATGATCAGTTTCGGTTTCATTTTTCTGACTTTTCGTTAATGGTTGCTCTTTCTATTCTCTTTCCTTTCATCATATCTAGTTTGTTCTGTTTATAGGTTTTTGACATGAGGATTCTTAGGAAATAACCTTTTTGCCTCTACAAGGTAATAGTAAAATTTGCGTACATTTATCCCTTCTCAAACTCCACTTATAAAATTTCATTTAATATGTTATTATTGTTATTGCTCATGTAATATAGACAAAGGGAGTACTTTAACTTTTATCCCTAATTAGTAAAAGCTTCTTTAATAGTCAAAAGTTATCAACTTTTTTTAATTGAATTGTTTTTTTCACCGCCACTCAATTTCCTCCGCTTTCCGTGCCATCTCTTTCATTCATTATAACCATCCCTTCTTTGTGTCAAAGCTGAGCATTTTCTTGCTAATTTTCTCTGTAATCATCAAGTCAGTTAGAACAAAGACCCCCAAAATCGAATTTGTACGTAGGTATCTGAAACTATCTCCTTATCCCCAACTTTCTATCTTCTTCTCTCTCATGTTATCCTTTATCTGAATGTGAATGGTTTCTTCTTTTATCTTTATGTAGCCAATCTTATTATTACCCACATTCGATTTTGCTTAGTAATCTTGATAGTGGGTGTTATCAGTCTTTGTACATAATAATCATGGCGTCTTTGAAGTCTGGGGTTCTCGTAAAGTTTCTTGAAGATATGAAAATTGGGGGCAATGCCTCCAACTCTGAGGATGATGGAAAAACAATGTTATTGCAAATCCGAAGCATTATTCCTGTTCTTGAAGAAGGAGATTTATGGCCTAATAGAGGATTTTACCTAAAAGTTTCAGATATTTCACATGCAATGTATGTTTCCTTGCCTGAAGAACAAAATGAAATGATTCTTGCAAACCAATTGAAATTGGGTCAATTCATTTATGTAGAAAAATTGGAGGATGCTCACCCTTTTCCATTGATAAGGGGCGTAACGCCTCTCCCTGGTAGGCACACATGTGATGGAACCCCTCAAGACATGAACATTCTTCAGGCATTTGATTCTGATTCTATTGTTGAAAAAACTGTAATTTCTGAGAATAGGATAATTGAAATCCCAAACCATTCAAGAAAGCTGTCTCGTGGATTATGTGATCCTGATGGGTTGAAGAACAAAAATGATCATCTGGAAAGTAAATCCAAAGGCAAATTTCGATCCCTGAGTGCTTCAAAAGTTCGTTCAGGTGAGAAGACAATGGGCTTGGATTGCAGTGCTAAAAGATCTGACAGTGAGAAGAGAAATTCTGATCTTTTTCAAGAACTACAAAAGAGAAAGAAAAGATCCTTTGATATTGACAGTGATACAGAAAGCATATTGTCATCGCTCTCATTTTCGTCTCATAATTCAAAGAGAAGAAGTTGGAACGAGTCAGAGATTTTGGGAGTTAAAGAAATCTTCGATTCTTCAGTTGTCAAGCATGATATCAGGCCACCTCGTAGTCACAGTTCAACCGTGAGGGTGCTAACTATCAAATTTACTTTCTTTCATGTTAATTATTCCAATATTGTTGTGATGATTTGAAGTCTAAAAATATCTATTATGGGGTTCTTACACTTGTCAATACACATGTTTGTACTATCAATGCATTTTCTAAACTGAAGTATAAGTTTTAAACAAAAAAAAAAGTATGATTTTGCTAGTTACTTGCTTGAAACGAAATTTAGAAATTGGTTTATATAAAGGCCTGGCTAGGATTTTTGTACAGATATATGCAACCAAAATCTAAGTCAAGTGCAAATATGTAGTCATCATAAGAAAGCATGCTATGTTGATATACTTTTAGCATTTATACTGCAAAATTATTATTGATGCATGCTTGTGCAGTATCTGCAACTATTTAGAGTAATAGCCAGTGATTAGGCTTCAACATGGAGTCAAACAGATATACATTTTCTTTGCATAATTGACTGCCACTATCATGTTTTCACGCCATAAATTGATTATGTTGTTCCCAGTGACAATACTTCTCTTTCTGTTTATTAGGCATCATTTGGGCTAAATGCCATGTTCAACTATTTTAGTATACTATTATTTGTGGTTCTTCCTTCAAATTCATCCTTATTCACTTTATATAGACAGGTTTCATCAGTTCATTCTGTAAGGTCTGATAGCTCCGATGACAATTCAAGTTCAATACCAAGAAGAAGAGAGGTTAGTTCTGCAAAGAAAATGAAGAGGTCGACTAAAAGCAAAACTTCTTTCTCCAAGATAAATTGTGAGCGAGCCTCACATCCAATTGATCCCTTTGCTAATGACAGACGAGGGGCAGAAACTGGTATATCATGGGACTCACTCCCCTCGAGCTTGGTGAAGCTTGGAAAGGTAATAGGTTTAAGCAAAAGTTACTTCCATGGTAATACTTGCATGAAAAGTTAGTGATTTTTATTGATACACTAGTGATTTTTCCTTGTACTTCAGGAGGTTGCAAAACAAAGAGACATTGCTCTGGTTGCAGCTGCTGACGCTTTGCAAGAAGCCTGTGCAGCTGAGAGGTTGCTCAATTCCTTAAGGTGCACTTTCTGATATCTTACTTTATTAAAGATGAGTTGGTGAACTAAGTAGAAATTTTTCCTAATTATCCCTCCTTTTGTTTTGCTGCTTCTTGTTTCAGTCGGTTAACTGATAGTTTCTGTATAATATGAGGCCTCTGGTCTGTTTTGTGAAGACATGGTTCTTGAATTTTGTCTTGTCTCTATTGCTTAACATGGTCTATATATAGGTCTGGGTTGTATTGATAGAAAGTAGGATATTGAACTTTAGAAATTGTCTAGGTGAAGCTAAAAGAGCTAGTTACTATTTTCAAGTTACATCTTGGTAACAACCTTACTACTTATATTATTTTGCGGTTGTCTTTTAATGATCCATAGCACCGTCTTTGCAAATAGAGAATAGTTACAAATAATATTAGACGTCCATGTCCAGATGAAATCTATACCCATCATTGAAGAGCAACAACAACAACATACCCAGTGGAATCTCACAAGTGGCGTCTGGGGAGAGTAGAATGTACGCAGACCTTACCACTACCTCATAGAAGTAGAGAGACTATTTCCTGGGAACCCTCGTCTCAAAAACCCATAAACAAAATAAACTAGATATGACAAAAAACACATGTCAATATGTAAATACGATAGAATTAACACACATACGACAGATATGAAACACGTCTACTCTTGCTACCTTACTATACCTCCACCTAACCCTACCAACCAATTAGCCTGCTACTCTAATTCGTGAACTCCCTTCCTTTCTATCTAAGGTCATGTCCTCGGTGAGATCCAGTTTTGCCATATCTTGTCTGATTACCTCCTTCCAATGCTTCTTCGGTCTACCTCTACCCCTCCGTGTAACTCTTAAAACCAACCTCTCGCACCTCCTAACAGGATCATCGGTATTCCGTCTTTGCACATGTTCAAACCATCGCAGTCTCGCTTCCCTCATCTGATCAGCCACCGGGGCCACCTCTAGCTTCTCCCGAATGGTCTCATTACTAATATTATCCCTCTTTGTGTGACCATCCATCTCAACGTCCTCATCTCTGCGATATGCATCTTTTGAACATGTGCATTTTTAATTGGCCAACACTCCACTCCATACAACAAAGATGGTCTAACCCCCATTCTGTAAAGCTTACCTTTGAGTTTAGGTGATATCTTCTTGTCACACAATACTCCAGAGGCAAGCCTCCATTTAGTCCATGCTGCCCCAATACGATGTATGACATCATCGTCGATATCGCCACACTTTGGATGATGGACCTCAGATTCTTAAAGTTTTCGCACTTAGGGATAGATTGAGTTGCAAGCCTCACATCAATGTTTGCTTCATCCCTCGCAACACTGAATTTGCACTCCAAGTATTCTATTTTGGTTCGGCTCAGTTTGTATCCTTTGGACTTCAAGCTGTGTCTCCAAGCGTCCAACCTATCATTAGCTTTAGTCCGAGTCTCATCAATCAGTACTATATCATCTGCAAATAGCATACACCATGGAACCTCCTCCTGGATAGATCGCATCAGCTCATCCATCACTATAGCAAACAGGAAAGGGCTCAACACAGACCCTTGATGGAGTCCCATCTCAACAGGAAAATACTCTGAGTCTCCTCCCACCGTTCTTATCTGAGTTTTGGCTCTGTCGTACATGTCCTTGATCACCCTGATATATGCCATTGGGACACCTTTCACCTCTAGACACCTCCATAGTGTCCTGATATATCCTTGGAACTTTGTCATAGGCCTTTTCGAGAACAATGAATACCATATGAAGGTCCTTCTTTCTTTCCCTATATTTCTCCACTAATCTCCGAACAAGATGAATTGCTTCAGTAATAGACCGCCCCAGCATGAATCCAAACTGATTCTTCGAGATAGATACTACTCTTCTCATCCTCATCTCCACCACTCCCTCCCATACCTTCAAGTGTGACTTAACAACTTGATACCTCTGTAATTGTTACAGTTTTGAAAATCCCCATTGTTCTTGTACAATGGAACTATTGTACTCCTCCTCTATTCATCAGGCATCTTGGTAGTCTTCACAATAGCATTGAACAGTCTAGTCAACCATTTTATGCCATCCTTGACCATGTTTTTCCAAAAATCTACCGGAATCTCATCGGGTCCGATCACCTCCCTCTCTTCATCCTATTAATAGCCCTTCTAACCTCCTCAACTCTGAACCGTTTGCAATAGCCAAAATCACGATGACTTTCGGAGTGTGCCAACTCACCCAGCTCAATATTTCTATCTCCTTTTTCATTTAAGAGTTTATGAAAGTAAGCTTGCCACCTTAGTTTAATGGAAGTGTCATCCACACACCTTACCCTCCTCATCCTTGATGCACTTCACTTGGTCCAACTCGTGAGCTTTCCTTTCTCTCTCTTTAGCGAGCCTATATAATCTCTTGTGCGCGCCTTTATCACTTCGCTCCTCACATAGGTGCTCAAACGCTACTGACTTAGCACTTGTCACCGCCATCTTTGTTTCTGACTTAGCCGTTTTATATGTCTCCTTAAGCATTCGCTTCTCATCTTCATCCCTACACTCTAACTACTTTATGTAAGAAATCTTCTTATCTTTCACTTTGACCTGAACTTCCTCATTCCACCACCAATCGCCCTGACGTTCACCAAAAGTCCCTCTCGAAACCCCTAGTACCTTGGTAGCTACCTTTCTAATGCAACCAGCAGTAGTGTCCCACATATTGTTCACATTTATGTCATTACTACAAGCCTCTAAGTTTCTCAACTTTCTTCCATCTCTCGGGAGAAGGCAGGAGTAAGCCATCCCCATCTAATCCTCGGTTGGGCATAAATAACGTTCTTCTTCTTTTCTCTTTTGATCTCTAAATCCATCACTAGAAGCCTATGTTGAGTAGAAATATTTTCACTCGGAATAACTTTGCAATTCTTACATAGACTTCTATCGCCCTTTCGGTGAAGTAGGTAATCTATCTGAGTCTTAGCTACCATACTACGGAAGGTAATCAAGTGGTTTTCCCTATTCGAGAAACATGAGTTAGCAATAACTAACTTAAAGGCTTTGGCAAAATCCAAGAGAGATGTCCCACCTCCAAAGCCTCCATGAACATTTTCGAACCCGCTAGTGGTTGCCCCGATATGCCTATTAAAGTCACCCCCAATGAAGATTTTTTTTGTCTCCGATATGCCTCGCACAACCTCATCCAAATCTTCCCAAAAGAGTCTTTTGACTTCCTCATCTAGGCCTACTTTGGGTGCATAAGTACTAACTACGTTCACTACATGCCTAACAACCACAAGTTTTGTTAGAATAGGAATAGGTAAATACAATCCTACTTAGAATAGGAATAGGAATTACAATAGTTTATAGAATCCTATTTGGAAAAAGTTTGTATTATAGTATCCTAGTTGGAAAAGGAGTCTAATATAGTATCTATAAATAGGGTCTCAATATAATAATGTAGGCAACAATTGAATAATATTCTTCTACAATATTTCTCACATGGTATCAGAGCTTCTACGGTCCTGGTAGAAAATCAAAAAGCTTCCGTTGCCGGCGGGCGGCTATGACCTACATGTGCTGCCGTTTGGCTAGTAGTTATATTAACAAAGTAGGGTTAGTGATATATATATGATTCTCATATTCAAGGGAAAAAAATTCAATCAAACAAGTCGTCAATTTACGGTGTCTTTCTAGGGTTGTTTTGTGTCAACCCCACATCTTCCAGTGTTTGTGTAGCACCGCCATCATTCCGGTGACTATTTTTTTTATATCTAATTTGGGTAGCACTATATCATCTTTTCGGTAACTGTTTTTTCATATTTATCATGTGTAGCACCGTACCATCTCTCCAATTATTACTTTCTCATATTCGATTTGTGTAGCACCGTGCATCTCTCTGGACTACTCATATTCAATTTGTGTAGTACCGTGAATTTTTCGAACTACTTTCTCATATCTGAGTTGCATAGCACTGTGTCTTTTTTGGTGACTTAGATTTGATTTGCGTAGTTCCATTTGTCTTTTCGGTGACTCATCAAATCTAGTTTGCGTAGGGTCGTGCCATCATTCCGACCCTATTCATACAATTTTTCTTTTGCAGCAGGGTCATGTCATCAATATGATCCTACCTATATAATTTCTATTTTCCAGTAGGTTTGTGCCATCATTTCGACCCTACCCATATAATTCTCTTCTCTGTAGGGTCGTGTCATCATTCCAACCGTTCTCATATAATTTTATTTCTCAATTTATGACCATTTTCAGCCATCAAATCTAATAATTTGGTGCATAAGCAGGTCTCGAGAAGTTTTAAAGTGACTTTCTTAGAGTAATTTTGAGATGATCCATATTGTCATTCTCCATTGACCTTTTAGTCAGTTTAACATTAAGAGTGCTTTTCTCTATGATGATCTCGAGGAAGAAATCTATATGGAGCATCCACCTGATTTTGTTGCTTAGGGGGAGTCTAATAACCTTGTATGTCGGTTGTGTAAATCATTTTATGGTCTAAAACAATCTTCTCAAGCTTGGTTTGGGAAGTTTAACAAGGCAATCTCGGAATTGCATGAGAAGACTAAGACATTGAGGTTGACTGTTAATTTTGTGAAGATCAACATGCTGATATCTCAACACGCTCGTCATCGATTCTCGTATTAATTACATTTGTAACAAGCTAGGTACATATGACGTGTATGCACTAGCTTGAGGGGGAGTGTTAGAATAGGAATAGGTAAATACAATCCTACTTAGAATAAGAATAGGAATTACAATAGTATATAGAATCCTATTTGGAAAAGGATTGTATTATAGTATTCTAGTTGGAAAAGGAGTCTAATATAGTATCTATAAATAGGGTCTCAATGTAATAATGTAGACAACAATTCAATAATATTCTTCTACAATATTTCTCACAAGTTTGATAAGCATCATCCTATCATTAACCCTCTTAACTTCAACCACATAATTCCTAAGGTCCTCGTCTATTAGGATACCTACACCATTTCTATCCCCAGAACAACCCAAGTACCACATCTTAAACCCATCCACATTCCGAGCTTCCGTACCTACCCATCTGGTCTCCTGAACACACACTATATTAATGTGTCTCCTCCTAAGACATTTTACTAGCTCTATGGATTTCCCAGTAAGTGATCCTATATTTCTATATTCCACGACGCTATCCTTATCTTACATAAGCTTGTGACCCTCTCACCACCCCTACCCTTGACCCTAACCCCAACCCCAACCGACGACATGACAATAATCTATCATTCGATCCTGACGCCACTAAACTTAAGAAGTAATAGACTACTAAGCTACCAAGATCAGGATTACACGGTATATTACTTACTGATCACAATATAAAAAACAAGTACAAACAAGTAGTTGAAGCACAATAACAGTAAGCAAAAACTAAACAAATCAATGCACAATATTAGTGAGAAAGAATAAATAATAATAGGCAGCCACAATATTAGTGAGAAAGAATCAAGAAATGGATGTTGATCGATATCTCGATTTCCTGTAGTTATGTAATAGGCAAGAAAATATTTCCGAGAAAGAATTGCAAGAAAAAAGATTATTGCTAGATAGTATGTAACTAGCAAGAAATATTACATGAAATATGTAATAGGCAAAAAATATGTAGAAATTGAACAAGGAAACAAGAAATAGCAAAAAAATTGAAGAAGAAGGAATCAAGAGATATATATAAGCGGAGGAAATAGGAGATATCACCTAAATAATATTTGTATTGAAATTTTCGAAGGTCTGTCCAGCCAACTTGATAAAGCCCGATGTTGTTAATTCGTAGAAACTCAGTATTTTCTTCTAGGAATCAAAAGGAGAAAGAGAGCGAGAGCAAAAACGGCTTTCTTGAAGATTGATTGAGTCAAAAAAGGTGCAGTAGAGTGATTTCTTGAAAGAGATCAAGAAAGTGACTGAGGTGGGCGATGATTGAAGGAGGAGCAAGCAACAAAGAATTTCTATGACTACCCAAAATACTCAAAAGCAAGAAATCAACTGAAACAAACGTGATGCAATACACAAATTTCTTTAGAAGGTCAAAAACTTCAAAAGAACAATGAGAAGAAGAAACTCACTGACTAGGGTTTTTCTGCTTACTTGACTTAAGGAAGAAAATGGCTTCCCATCATTGAAGAGCAGCGTCTAGATTTTCAGACGACATATCTTGTTTCAGTAGAGATTATCATGGTTGTTTTCACCAGTAAAGATTATGGAATGTAGTAATGTACCATTTTCTAAACAGGAAAAGACACAAGGTAGATATAGAGGTAGCACCGGGGAGCAAAGAAATAACTGAGAGTTCCTTGAAATGCCTTACTACCCAGTGATACAGTATAGGGACTTTATTGGCAGTTTCTATGCTATAGTTGAAACAATTTAAAGTATACGACGGTTGTGGTGAAGATGTCAGCATAAAATTGCTGTCACTATCTAAATACAGAAGAAGTAAGAGTACTATTTTGGATAGTTAACTTTCTGCTCATGAGCTGAAATATTTTAAGTCCATTCTAACAATCTTCAGAAACTACTGATTTCCATTGCAAGTCATTATATTGTTTTTCTATTATAAAATTAATAGAATCTATCATCTTATTGTTTTGACTGCAATTCCTGTGTTACTTTCTTTTTCCTTTTTGCTGTTATTCCATTCTGTTGGCCCATATTGTTGATGGCGAGTAACACGTTCCTTTCTCCAGCAAGTTCTCAGAATTCCATTTAGCTGAAGAAGATGATCTCCAGCCTCATGTTGATAAATTTTTTGATCTTCAAGATGACATGGCTCAGACACGATTAATATTGCAATCACTTACAAAAATAAGTCCACTTAGAACTTCAGGAGAAGCTGATCATTCAACTTATAACGCCAGTTCAGTTAAAGAAGCATTGACCATTGCAGTTCAGAGAAAGAAAAATTCATCTATGTGGATAAAATCTGCTGTGGCTCTTGATCTTTCACCATGCTCCACTGCTCTCAATCCAATCCGTAACACTATGGATGTCACCACCATGCCGAAGAAGTCCAGCATATCAAAGCGAGGTATCAAACTTAAAGGGTCAAATGTTAGCAAATCACGTAGGAACACTGATGAGATTCCCTTCTTGTCTTCTGACAAAGATGAGCAACCTGAATGGACTAGGGGAAGCACAATGCCTACAGCCACTGTCCTAGCTTCTTTGTTGCAGAACAAGTGTAGAAAATTGTTTTTGGGACATGTAGAGAAGTACCTCGATGAGGTTGAAATAAAAGCTTCTTCAATGGTAGTAGATAGTCAAATAGCAGGAATGATGTATAAGGTAAAGAGAGTCGATGATTGGTTAGATGTGATTATCAATAAGGAGGCGAATGCTCGAAACAATGGGAGTTTGGATGACTCAGAAATTGAAGTTTGTCAAAGGGTAAGGAACAAAATATATGGGATCTTACTGAAGCATGTTGAGAGAACTGCTATGGCTTTTGGTAGCAGCAGTTAAATGCCTGGTGATACCAAACTTGAAGACTATATTGAAGCCACAAAATTCAGATATAAGCACAGTAATTGAGACGTACAAAAACTGAGGGTGAAAATGTATACATGCATTGATCTTCTCTAAGAGATGATTAGTGCGTCATTTTTTTTTTCCCATTTCCACTCTCCTGAATACTTTATGTTTCTTAGTGTATGTTAACGCTGTTGTCTGCGCCAGAAATCCTGTAAATATAACTCCACGTTAATATGCAACAAAAATACTGATTGGTCCATGATGATGTGCATTTCCGTCTTAGCTTTCCTAGGTTTGAACTTTGAAGCATATTTATATTGTTAGAGCCTGTTTGGATGAGCTTATTGTTTTTTACTTATAAGCCAAAAGTCAGGATTCCTAGTTTATAGCTTTTGACTTATTTTGGAGCGAAAATGAATCTATTGATTCTCTCCCAATTGGTTGGACCGTAGGTGGGGTGAGGTCTCTGGTTCAAGCCCAGGATGGCCCAGCTGTGCCAGAGAAAAAATAGAAGAAGCATTTGACTACTTCATGCATGCTCCACTTGGCTCGGGGGATATAGCTTAGTTGGTAGAGCTCCGCTCTTGCAATTGGGTCGTTGCGATTACGGGTTGGATGTCTAATTGTTCAAGCGGTAATGATAGTATCTTGTACCTGATATGACAGCTCACTTTTTCTAAGTAATGGGGAAGAGGACCGAAACGTTTTGACTTAAAAACAAGTGCTCATAAACACTTTTTTAATTTACCCAAATATTTCAAAAATGCTTAAAAACTATTTTGACATAAAAGCATTTAAAATAAGCCAATCCAAACAGACTCTTAGTAGTCAGCTAAGAGGAAAATAAAACCCGGCAAAACTCTCTTTTATGTTTGAGTTGTATTTTTCCCCAAGTAGTTGTAGTAGCAATTGTTACATTTATCAGGCCTACCGTCAGAGCATGGCAGGTTGGAATAACTTAAACCAATCCTTGGACCCTTTTTGCTGCCAACATGGCTCGTGGTCCGTGGACAAGTATTAGCAAGGGATGGAAATTCCACAACAAAATAGAAACAATCAGCCTCATAATGGATAGACTATCATATTACAAGTCATTTATGATTACAGATGATTTCTTTTTGATTTCCATAACTCAATTTGTATACAATTTACACCTCATGACACCCTAAGAAATCTATAAGCACATAGAACCAGCTCCTTCATCATGTTGAGATAGCAACCAGAAAGTAAGTTGAGATGAATGATAAGTCTCTCACGGACAAGATAAGCATAACCAGTCAATAGGTTGAGTCTTTATTAGAAGGTTAGAAACCATTACAAAATGACAAGGATTCTTTATCTCCCTGTATGTTAATGCTCTCATCAATCAATTTACTAATGTACAATATGACCTCCATGTCTTGTGAGCTTTTCAACATCATGATTTCGGAGCGCCTATCTTCAGATCTAGGCCAATATCCAGTACGCTATACGCAATGGGAGCATTCATCCATAGATCATCAGAGTTCAAAAGCTGTAGCCGCCCAAACAAAAATTAAGCCCCTTATCTATTAAAAATATCTCCTGCGAAGCAATGAACATAATTGGTATTACTCCCTTCATCCCATATTATGAATTTTTGAGACTTTTTTCAATGTTCAAAATATTTAAATTGTTCAAGTTCAAACTGAATGTTTGAAACTTTTTTCATATTTACCCTTTCATTTATTGCACTTTTATATTTTCTAGGAGATAAATTACACTACATCTTTATGATTTTATTAAGGGCAATTGTGGAAGTATAGTGTAAATTTTGTCTTTGAATGTTTTTCTTAATATGTGTGCATTACCTCACAAATTCAATTAACATGAGACAGAAGAAGTATTAGTTTTTAGACAACCATGGCGTTATTTTTAATATTATATATACTACTTTCACTTTGTTTATCCCAATTGTGTTGTTTTGCTCTCTGTGTGATGAATATGCAAGTCTTTGTTAAGGCTAAAGAGAATCCATAAACTAGAGTTGGTGTGTTAAATGACTGAAATCCTAATTTGTGAAAGGGGCGATAAACCTTACCTTGATTTGGAGATGCAAAAATTTGACATACTGGACTGCCTCTTCAAGCATGGTGCTAATATCAACCTGTCATCATGTAAGTTGAACTTTCAGGTTCAAATCCTCTAAGCAGATAACATGATATATAATGCAGTTTTAGTGATTGACTGCACTTACCTTGGTTCCATTAGGGACAAGACTCTGCAAGATCCTCAATCTTTGATTAATTCTCTCTTTTCTTTTCTGGAAAGAGGAAAGAAAATGTTCTTTTGATCACATACTAGATGATGGAGAAAACAAGCAAAACTAGATGATAAATGCGCTATTAAATACCGTATGATACAAGCTCTGTGTGTCAGTCGCTGAACCTCTGCTAGCCTTTGATTTAGGCCATAGAAGTAAAGATCAGAGTCATCTTATCTTTACTACTCCCTAGAAGACAGAACTCTTAACGATGCTTTGAATAGCAATCTTTCATACCCCATTCAATAGACTTGCTGGGAAAGCTTAATAGAGTGACCAAGCTAAGACCTTAGACGAAGAGAGCGTCCAACCAATCACGACAAGCAGCCCTGCACTAAGCAAGTCGTAGTCCCAGCTTTTTTTCTCCTTCGATAGAGTTGGATTGGAAGAGTCAGCCTGCGGGGTAAGCCTTTTAACGTGTGCGCATTATTGTTGATTAGTCTGTTTTTTTGGAGTAAGAAATCTAATAGGGATTTCAAATCTACCATAACATAAGGAGAGGAGGTAGAGCAATAGCTTGGATTGACCCGCTTAATGAAGATCGATCTGGCAGAGAGAAGTAGATCCATTCAAGTCCAAAGCATGGTGGAAAGTCTCAATTCAATGCTACGGTTGATGACCGTAGCAATAATCAAAGGCATTGGAGGGAAGCAAACATCTCCTGGATAAGCTTCACGACCGGGCGGTCTTCTTAATAGAAGAGACATTTGGCGATAAGCTTGCGCTTTTAATAGATTCATCTTCTGAGCAACAACTAATAGAGTTCTGCCTCTGAAGTTTAGCCTTGTTTTCCCCATCTATCTCACTAGTCTTTTTCAGCTTTATGCTTCTCTTGTTCTTTGGGACCTATATAAGAAAAGCAATATCAGATGAAAACATGAAATAACAGTTCACAAGATAATACTCACATCCTCAAGCAACCCGTGGGATCTCTTTTTCGTAGTGCTCTCTGGTGGACTATCCTGTACATTGTCTTGCAGAAATTTGCCCTCTAGTTCAACATCTCTCCCTAGCTGCAATACATCTTTCGGTATGTTTTCACCAGACTCCATGCTGTCATTGCTCACATCTTGGTTGAGGAAGTCATCCACTTCAATCAGATTGTAATTAGTAAGCACCTGAGAGGGTGAACTTGTATTTTCACCTTCCACCATACTATATTCCTTTGTTATTGAATTTCCATTTCTTCTCAAGATCAATCGAACATGACTCTGGTAGTAAATTCCATGACTCGGAAAGGAAAATTGAGAATTACTACAACCATTATAACTAGGAAATTACATGGAAGGAGTAGTAATATTGTCAATGTTATTAGGCTGACAACAGTTATTAAGCAACTGACCATGAAATCAGCTTCCTGATCAGTGGAATACATTCCACTCCATTCCTCTTCAGACACAGGCTCCATATTTACTGAGAGCCTATAGGGAAGTTAATGGAGTTCTGCTATGTTATTTTATTGATCATAGAGAACTCGATTTGGTTGATGCATAGAGGCATATATTTTTTTTTATACCAATACAGATGAAGACTTTGTTTGCTATATCAGTATCTCCATTTACAAAATTTTTTAAGATTTAATTTGTTAAGAAAATGACACCACGTACAACTCAACTCAGAAGACTAGGTTTAACTAATTATGGACAAAATGATGCAACAGTAACGAGGAGTGGAATAACAATCATTGACTGTCACCTGTTACTAGTAATTTTATGGAACGCGTAATGATAAAAAGTTTGGAAGTGAGATGAGTGCAGTGCAGGGTATAAATAATATCTGGAGAACGTGAGGGTCTTTTTCAATGATTTAGTAATATCACTAGAGCTTGTAAGTTTACAATCCCATGTACTATTAGAGCTTGTAAGTTTGGCAACGCATTGTGCGATTTAGGAGTGAACATTAATCTCATGCCCATGGCCATCTTCGAGGAGTTGTGATTAGATGCTCCTTCACCTATGACAATGAGGTCCATCGAAAGACCGACAAAGATCTTATATGATGTCTTGGTGAAGGTGGATAAAGTTATTATGCCTGCTAACTTTGTTATTTTGGAATGTGAAGTAGATGTTTATGTATCCATAATTTTTGGTGACCATTCTTGGCTACCGGGAGAGCGTTGGTGGATGTTGAAAGAGGGGATTTGAAATTTAGGGTGAACGGAGAGGATGTGTGTTTAATATTTGCAAAACTAAGAAGCAACCGAAGGACTTCCGAGTGGTGTCAGTGATTGATTGATCTTGGATTACTTGAAGCGAGATGGACTATGTCGTTTCATGATGTTAACTGCGTGACAACTTGGGAGGCAACCCAAGGATGTTTGGTACGTTTTTCTTTTGAAATATGGGTGTTACTTATGCAGGTAGTTGAAATGGAGAAATTAGAGTGAAAGCAGAAAGGGTCAACATGACGTGCCATAATGGTGTATCACCAAGTTGGGATGGCGATCGCCAATTTGATTGCCTTTTGAGTTAGTTCATGACTCTTGAGGTACTATCAAATTAGGCAGTCAAAGTTGCAATTTGGTGGATCATGGAACTGAATGGGCAGTCGCAAATTTCACTGCTTTTTGTGGCTAAAGAAAAGGTTTGATTACTGCCAAAAAAGGAAGTCACTAACGCATTTGGTGCATCGCCAAATGTCGGCGAAGTGATTTGGTATCGCAAAAATTTCGTTCCTGATCGACCTACTTAAGAGCTTTTCAAATTCTGAAACCTTTCATTCTTCCTATTTCCTCCTTTTCACTTCTTGAGCAAGCCAAGACGCTAATAGCTTTTCTTTTTGCATTTTTCTTTGGATTGAGCAAATTTGATCAACAAATTTTTTTTATTTGAATACTCTCATTGTTAGTACATTATCACTGAGGTATGTTCTTGGTCCTTTGTTTTTACTTTTTGAGATGATATTATTTGATAAAGGCATGATTAGGTTTTTAAGAAGTTGAGAATCATAGTGTGTTGTTGGAATATTATTGAAAATCATGTGAGTGATGTGTTATGATGATTGTAGAGCCCCACACTTTGATTGTACTTGATTTGTTTGGGTTCTTGATTCTATTGAGAAATTGTGAAATTGGTTGGGTATATGCTATAGATTAGGATTCAATTTCAAGAATATGTTGCCCCAACTATGGAAAGAAATAGCATGTTGTCCCAATTTCAGTCATGATTATTTGAATAGCCTTTTGATGATGATTTGTTGAATAGCTTTTTGTTGGGATATTAACAGGAATGTTTGAATAGTTTGATTGAATACTCATGCTTGTTGAGTTGATTGCTTTTGTGGGCTACGGATGAAGTCTGAGTAACCCCCGAATTCATTTGAGTGAGTTGAACTTGCCCGATGGTAGATTGGGTGACATCATTCTTAAAGGTAAGTCATCATTTGATCGAATTCGTAGATATGGTGATAGTGTAAGGGTAGCAATAGACCCTTGAGCATGTGTTGGTATTTTGATGATGGGGTAGTGTGTGATATTTCCCTCGTTTTTGTGCAATAAGAGAAAGTTTTGACTTGGAGGATTGTTGGCCTTGCCAGTCAATTTCGGTGATGGTCATTTTGACTATCGAAAGTGACTCATCGATGTGCTGAGTTGTTACACACACCATATTTTTTTGACTAATTTTCAATGCTGAGTTATGTGACTTTCAACGATGTAATTTTCCACTGCCAAATAAATTCAGTGGATAACCAAATTCGCATACCCATCACCAAAAGTGACAGTGTTTAAAAGTCTAAAATCTGTGAAAAAAGGTGATGGTCAATGTGACCGCCGAATAAGTTCAGCAATCCATCGAACATGTTCAGCGAAAAAATTAACCAGTTGCCCTGCATGATTTTCTAGTGCTTAATTTTTTATCCTTCTTTCATATGATTGATTCTCACATATGCTTGAGATTGTTTTGCAGACATGGCCAGACCAAAGGAAATAATTACTCTTAGAGGATCCCCGGGCAGCTAAGAGAGTTACTATAGCCCCCGACGGGGCAGAGCAAAGATCCCAAAGACCTCATAGGGAAGCACAAGGAAAAGGCAAGAGGAAAGTGGTAGAACAAAGGGATTTCGATAATGATGATGAGGGATCCCTCAACGTAATATGGACAACTTCAGAGGATGAACAAGAGGGATCCGAAACCCCAACACATGAGCCTTTTTCGGAGCCGAGTCACAAATGGCGATGAATCATGGTTAGGTCCAAAGCTCTTCATGACCCTCTCCTCTAGACATCCTAAATAATCCAAGAGACCATAGCCCCAAGAGATTTGAATAGACTCAAAGTAGCGAAGCTCAGGATACTTTTGGAGGAGAGGAGGCTGTCAACTGTTGGGGTTGTTGATTGGTACCCCGAGGTGTCAGACACTCTAAAGTTCTATAATTTCTAGTACTTTACCATACATCGGGATCTGTACATTCCAAGCTGGGTTAGATAGTTCTAGAGGCTTATGCCAAGGCCATTCCTAAGAGAAAAAGTCGGGTGAAGATTATTCTCAAGCCTCTTGATGCTATAGAGGTTCGTGGTGTACAAGTCCCATGCAATGAAATTTCTATCAAGATGTTTTGGGATGCACATATTGGCACTGACATGACCTGGATGATATGATGCAGTTGAAGACCTTTTATGATATCAAAGCTTGGTTGACCCCAATGATCAGAATCTCAGCTCCTTTATAGTTGGAGGAAGGAGCTATCATTGAAAAGAAGGAGATGAGTATTTCAACAAAGTTCTAGTTCAAGTTTATAAGTAGCAACCTAATTGCTTCCAAAAATGAGTTGATTCTTCGACATGCAAAGCGACATCGCTTGGATGTATCATGGACCATCGAAAACTGAATCTTGGCTCTATCATTGCCCCAGAGATCCTTACTAGAGCATAGCAGGTGCATGCCTCACTTCCGTTACCTAGACTCATCATCGCACTATGTGGTGAGCCGAAGTTCCCTTCTAAAGAAAGACCGATGTGGAGATCACTCCATCAGCCTTCACTAATATTCGGCGAATAGAGGCAGAATTTCAAAGGGATGAAGAGGATCGACCCAAAAAGAAGCCAATGGATAAAACACCAGTGGTTGATGTTGAGGCCCTTGAGTTTGGTGTTGTAGAGCTATCACTCGAGGTTAGTATATGTTCTTCCTCTCCCTCATTACCTTCCTCTTCTACTCCATTCCCTTCTGTTGCTACACAACCTGATCCTCAGGCTAAGGAAGACCAACCCTTAATCACCAAAGCCACTATCGATAGCACTGGCCGATTAGCCAAAGCGCCTGATATCCGTGCCACTCGGGTTGAGTCTTCCTTGCCTATGATGATTGAGAGGGCAATATCCGCTGCATTGGCCCCACGTATTGAGGCTGAAAATAAATAAAGGGAGATTCTAGAGGAACAAAATTTGAGAATGGATAGGTTAGAGGCTGTTTTGGATGACCATGGCGCATAATTGGAGAAATTGTCTGAAATGGTGACTTCTATGGAGACAAAAGGTGGTAGTAGTGATGACTCATCGACCGTAAAACCCGACATTGATTGGTTGAAAAAGGAGGTGGCATCATTGAAGTCCACAAATATTAATTCATTTTAGGATGCATAGGACATGCCACCTAGAGTTCCTTACTAGAGATCCTTACTAGAGCATAGCAGGTGCATGCCTCACTTCCGTTACCTAGACTCATCATCGCACTATGTGGTGAGCCGAAGTTCCCTTCTAAAGAAAGACCGATGTGGAGATCACTCCATCAGCCTTCACTAATATTCGGCGAATAGAGGCAGAATTTCAAAGGGATGAAGAGGATCGACCCAAAAAGAAGCCAATGGATAAAACACCAGTGGTTGATGTTGAGGCCCTTGAGTTTGGTGTTGTAGAGCTATCACTCGAGGTTAGTATATGTTCTTCCTCTCCCTCATTACCTTCCTCTTCTACTCCATTCCCTTCTGTTGCTACACAACCTGATCCTCAGGCTAAGGAAGACCAACCCTTAATCACCAAAGCCACTATCGATAGCACTGGCCGATTAGCCAAAGCGCCTGATATCCGTGCCACTCGGGTTGAGTCTTCCTTGCCTATGATGATTGAGAGGGCAATATCCGCTGCATTGGCCCCACGTATTGAGGCTGAAAATAAATAAAGGGAGATTCTAGAGGAACAAAATTTGAGAATGGATAGGTTAGAGGCTGTTTTGGATGACCATGGCGCATAATTGGAGAAATTGTCTGAAATGGTGACTTCTATGGAGACAAAAGGTGGTAGTAGTGATGACTCATCGACCGTAAAACCCGACATTGATTGGTTGAAAAAGGAGGTGGCATCATTGAAGTCCACAAATATTAATTCATTTTAGGATGCATAGGACATGCCACCTAGAGTTGATATGAATGTAGTTCCCAACATACGATAGGGGTTGATGTTCCAGTGGAGAAGACAACAAAGAAGATGATAGACCACCTATACTAGAGATCGATGAGGATGCCTTGGAAGATGAGCCATGCTAGGCGGAGCTTGATGAGTTGAGGTGGTTAGGGGATGAGATGTATCCACTATGACTAATGAGTCCCTAAGGGACACTTCTATGATTGGCACATTCAATGGACATGAGCTAGAGCCCGTGAGGCCGATGATCAATTTGGAGGGTGAACCACATTATTGTGAATGATGTCCTTGAAATTTGTGGCAAACCCCATGCATATGTGAAAAGCCATTCAAATACGTTTATCCTCTCTCTAGTCCTTAGAAATTCGAGTATGATAGTCCATATCTTTGATTCAGATGGTGCCATGGATGAGGAACATGTACTAACTCAATGACTAGTCTTTTTCTTGTAGAATCAATCCATGATTAAATTTGATGCATCCTAAGTTGACTATGTGAGTGTTGAGCTTGGATAGGTGGTGATAGTGAATTGTGAGTGTACGTTTCCACTGTTTGAATGCGGATCCATTTTTCTAATGTAAGTTTAGGAATTTTTTGAAAGGAATGTTTTGTGACACTTAGAACTTTCCCGGTTTGTTTTGAGGAGTGATTTTGTCAGGATGAGGAAAGGATCTTAAGCCTTCCTTAGTTTCTTTTGAGTCTACTTTGACCATATAAGCCTCCCTTGATATTGAATTTATCCCCTAGTGAGACCTTTTTGAGCCTTGATCCTTTATTTGGCTGCTATGTTACCAAAGTAAACTTGACCTTTATTTTTTAAAGATAATCCCTTCTTGTTCCTCACCAGTTCCTCCTTGAGCTTAATTGAGCAAAGTAGTGGCTAAAGGCCAAAGTTGGGGGTGTTGGTAGAAGAGGCGTGTCTCCCATGTAAAGGTTGAGGAAAGAAAAAGAAAAAGAAAGAGCGGAGAGGAGTCCTTGCATGATAAGAAAAGGAGTTAAAAAGTGATGAAAAGAAAAAGAATTTCTTGGAAAAGAGTACCCTCCAAATTAGTTGAAGAATGCTTGCAAAACGGAAACCTAAGATTGAAAATCAAAAGCAAAAAGATGTCAACTGGAGGAAAAAAAGAATGAGGATCATAGGAATCATGAGTATGACAAGTGTGTGTAGAGTTTAAGAAGGGATGATCCACTATTATCCATATGCTATCCTACCTGTCCTTAAACCTACATTACAATTTGAATAAAGTCCTTTGGGATCCTAGTCTAGAATATATCGCGTGAACTCTAATTGAGAATAAGGGCAAGCCTATGGGTTAAGGCTTACATGCCATTTCTCATTTGCGATAGTGAGCATTAAATAGATCCTCAAAATTAATGTCCTAATCGTATGTGTATAGGATCTTTTTGGTGTGAGAGCAAATGGTAATGCTTTTAGGCAGTGATTAGCAGCCACATGATAAATTGTGAGCATAGCCATATCTTGAGCACTCTTTAGTCACCTCTTGAGGCTTCAAAATTACATAATTGGTTTGTGAAAGCTTTGAGGATGGACGACAAAGGTGGAATTGTATGTGTTGCTCCCAACGGCCTTGTTTGCAAGCATAGATTTGAAATAATTGGTATTTGATTTTCTTGAGGGCAAGCAAAAGTTTAAGTTGGGGGTGTTGATGATTTCATATTTTGGACTCATTTGAAGCTTAGAATGTACGAAAATATTATCCTTGATGTGCTATTATGCTTCATATGTTGATTAATATGTATGTTTTATTCTAGAAATGAGGATGAAAGTGCATAGATTGACAATACTCAAAAAATCAAGAAAAAAGAGCAGAAATACAAAAAAGGCGGCCATAAGCGAAGTCACCGACATATCTAGCAGATTGCCGAAGTGTAACTGAGACCACAAAATATTGTAGTGTTCAAACCCCCAAGCTCGTGGCAAAAAGGCAAAACAAGTAGAAGTTCGGCAGATCACCGAACATGATTGGCGATGAACAATTGCATCGCTGATAGTTGCAGAGACTTGAGCTTTCAGGTGATACAAAAAAAGATGGTCAAGTGCACATTCAGCGCATCATCGAAGTTCTCGGCGATGCCTGGCCTTGACCGCCAAATAGTGAAATAGTGCACAAACTCTAAGAAAATTTGCATGGACTATAAAAGAATTTGGAAAGGACATTGTACATAGCATATCAGGCCATTCTACAGCTTATCATATAGAGGTAGAGAGAGAGAAAGAGTATGTAGAGGCTTTTTCCTGAACAAGTATAAGGGTTTGGTGATTTTCAAGCTTTGGGAGGAGAAATTTGAGGGATTAGTAGAGGAAATTCATCTTTTCTCTTGTAATCCATCTTACCCACATTCATGGTTATAGATTTTTATATTATTTTCTTATTTTTGAGCATGAGTAGCTGAAACCCCAATGTTGGGGCATGTGTGTATGATATGGGTTCTTGAATTATTAGCTGGTCTATGATATATTGATTTTTTTGATGTTAATCTGAGTGAGTTTACACTTGTTGCCATGTTTAACTTATATTCTTGAGCTTGCAAACTTTGAGTTAATCTTAGATCACAGATTATATTATAGTGACCGGAGTGGGTAACAAGTCTATTAGTTGGAAATCTTTTGGGGTTTCAGTTGAATTTCACAAAATTGGGATCAATGGCTAAAGTATTAGGAGATTTGTTTATAATTGCTCAGGCTAGGTGTGTGCATGAGTGATGTGCATGTGAAGTCATAATTGGTTCATGTGAAACACCATTACTGTCGTAAATGAGTAGTGGTTACCAATAACCTAGCTTACTCACATATTCTTAACTCAGACAATCAAGTATTTAGACCTACTGAATTAGCTCTCATCCCAAATTGACACACCCCCAACATTTCTCTCGGTCAATATTAATTCATATCTTAGAACCGTTTTAGCTGAATTTCAGTTTTTATTTACTTGCAGCCCCTATTTTATTACTACAGATGCGTAGTTCAACTCATTACTTCATCTCTTGAACATCCATTTCTTGTGGGATTCGTTCAAATTCTTTATTGGGTTATTACGCTGATAATGATTATCCACATCTTCCAAATGTGAGGTTTTCTTGAACATTATCAACCAACAGATGCAACAACTAAAGAGGCTGTAACAAATTAAAAAAAATAAGTGTTGAGAAAAAATCAAAAAGTGATAGTAAAGCGTGGAATCCAATTCATCAAAGTATCGATGAATCGAATTTTGAAAAACTCTTTGGAGAAAATACATAAAAAGAAGCATGGGTGATTCTGCAAAAAACTCTTCAAGAGGCGGAAAAGAAAAAAAAGGTATGTTTATGTCACCGAGTAAATCAGTGGCTAATGAGCTGAAAAGGAGTGGAGAAACTCTTGATGATGTGAGAGTGATGGAAAATGTTTTTTGGTCATTGGCACACAAATTCAATAACATGATTTTTTCCATCAAATGATTTATTACAGATATCCTTTGATGAGCTTTTGGGTTCTCTTCAAGCCCACGAGCGAAAAATGAAACAAAGTGCTGATTCTGAAGTCTTGAACAAGTTTTGTAAAGCAAGTTATCCTTAATTGAAGGTAAAATGAGCAACAATTCATGACAAAAGTCATGCATCTGTGGAGGATACCATGGACGATATGGAGGTGGCAACTGAGGTGATTGTGGACGACGTGGAGTTGTCCAAAAAGTGAATTTTTATACCATTTAGAGTTTCGTATCTTGGAATAAAACTACCAATTCTAGCAGTTTTGGAATATCGAACTTGGTCTAGGAGAATTATTGAAATTAGATTTGGTGTTGTTTCGTGGATATGAGGTCCTAATTTTGCAATTTATTTGAGATTTGATAAAGATTTGACTTTGGTTAGCAAATCATGTTGGGATGGTTAGATTGGATTTCTAGCAATTCTGTTGGATCCAGTAAGTGATATTAGGCCTATAGATGCTTCGTCATATTTTTTTTGGAAGTCCCAAGGGCATTTTGATCCTTTTGAGTCTTAGAGTTTGTTTAGGAGCAACTTATCAGGTTTTAGGTTAAGGAAACTTTAAATTCAAATTTTGATGGTTTCATTGAGTTCAGTCAAATTTAATATGGCAACATATATTATTTGTATTTATTGGGTTCCAAACAAATCTCGAGGGTCTGGTAGGAGACAAAATGAAATTTTTAAAAATCTAATATCTAGTGCCAGCATTTTTATTCTGCATATTCGCATCTCCCATATCTGTATTTGTGGTATGTTAGTCTCCCTTTCTCTATGATTTTGATGGAGTCCTGTGATTGTGATGTATTTCCCTCCCGTTGCTCTTGCCCATCACAGGCCCCATTCTGCGATAGAGGTGCATGCCTTCAATGTCCTCTACAATCGTTAAGGTCAATTGTTTTAGACCTGAATAGTGTATATCTAGGAAAATCCTCATTTTCACCATTTTTGAGTTCTTGAGCTTAGATAGGGGCAATTTAAGAATAGAATTTTGAGGAAAATTGTAGGGTAAGTTATTTCTAACCCAAAATATTTAATTTCCATCTATTAAGTTATGATTTAAACTTCAAATGTCTAGTTTTAGAACTCTAAATTTATGATTTTTCCCTGAACTTGAATATCGACGTAAATGGCGATTTTAGACCTATTCATTGGCCAATGTTTGTGGGATTTTCAACCATGGACTCCATTTTACTTGAAGAAACTAAATTTACAATGAAATTCCAAATCTGAATTCTTTCAAATTTCAAGTGATTTTTGACTATTCTATCCTTGAGTTTGAATTCTTGTAATGGGTGCTGTTGGACTCCTTGTGATGTGTACTTTTCATTCTTGATAGTGGGAGATCAAATTTGAGTTATATTATGAGTGGAATTCTTCATCTAGAGCTATGTAGGTGTCCGATTTTGGCTATTGAGATAGGTTTGGCTAGCTTTCTTTGAGACTGATGTTGGGAAATTGATTATCCTTATTTTGTAGACTATAAGATGGGATTGTATCATGAATGGATTTTTGTTGTATTGTGATACCGTATGGGATATTTTACTTCTTGTTGTGTTTGATCTTGAAGTTGTGTTAAACCGAGGAATTGTGACCTATCTTTGAGACTTAAAACTCTTGTGAAATGAAATACCCTAAGGCATGGAATAGTTTGAGGAAAGATATAGTTGTGACAGATTGTGATTTTTTGACATACTTGAGAACTAAAGGACATTTCAAAGAATTGTCATTGTTTTTAAAAGTAACTTCTTCTCATTGCTTTTAATAGGGTGCTTTTGTAAACCTGGGGTTTGAGTACTATATCACTTTGACGCTTGTATTGAGTAGATTGTGCTCGCCCAACTATGTATTGAAATTCATTCATCCTCATAAGTTCATATCACAAAACATAGAAAGTGAAACTATGATATCACCCTATGATATCACTTATTTTTGAAAGAAAATTAGACAATTTTAAAACCTTTATATCTTGAGTCCTTGACCGGGATAGTTATATGGCATGGTAGTAGATACATTGTGATTGATACCACTAGTTTTTCTGAGAAAATGAGATGCCTTTAAAATATTTGTATCTTGAGTCTTGAGTGAGATAGTTATATAGCCGGGTAGTTGATACATTGTGATTGATACCACCGGTTTTTTTAAGAGAATGAGACACCTTTAAAATCTTTGTATCTTGAGTTCCTAACCGAGAAAATTATATGGTAGGGTAGTGGATACATTCTGACTAATACCACCAGTTTTTGTAAGAAATGAGACACCTTTTAAATACATCTGTAACTTGAGTCCCTGAGGTGACAAGGCAGTGGATGCGTTGAGACACAACCAATATCTTGAGTCGCTAAGGTGGCAGGGTAATGGAGACATGGTGATCAATATTTAGTATCTTGAGTCCCTGAGGTGGTAGGGTAGTGGATACATCGCAATTTACTCCTATATATTAAGTCCTTGAGGTGGCAGGGTAGTGGATATATGGTGATTGATATTAGTATCTTGGGTACCTGAGGTGGCAAGGTAGTAGTAGATACATTAAGATATATGCTTGTATATTGAGTCCATGAGGTGGCAAGTAGTGGATACAGAGTGTTACCACTAATACTACCCATGCATTGCATACATTCCATTATATAGCTCTACATATTGTTATGCCCAGTATGTGAAATTATTTGATCGTGTTGTATGTGCCTATACTTGAATGTTTACTTTACTCGCATCATTTCAATATAAATTGGTACCACCAATGCTAGACTAATTTTCCTTTATGTAGGTGGAATCGTTCCTAGTTTATTGCATAGTTTAATCAATTCCTAATACCAAGTTGGTCAAACTTACTGGGTACATTGAAACTGTATTTACCCCTACTTTTGTGTCCCCTTTAAGATGCATAATCTAGACAGGGTTATCCTTACAACAACTAATGATTTTAGTGAAGATCCCATATCAGATTTGATTATGAGATTCAGAGCATTTGGACCATTATCAGTTCTATCTTTATTTGTAGTCTTTACTATATGTCAGAGACCGAGTTGTATGTACTATTCCAAAGTTATTTCAGATGCTCTTTCGTTCCTTTTATTTGTTGCCTAACTTCCTTTTGGGAATCTCGTACATGGTTTTACTTTCTTGCTTGCACATAAGGTTGGCTTGGGATATGTGCCATCATGATCTCGTTTTCTAGGTTGTGAAAAATTGATATCAGAGTGCTAGGTTCACCACTCTTTTAAGTTAAAGAGCAACGTGTCTCTTAGAGTATTGCAAATCATTATGTAGATATTTGTACCTATTGTTGGGAGGCTATGAGATGCTTATTAGGTGAAAAATTTCTTTCATCGTTTCCTTTCGTGCTATTCATTCATATCATAGTCTTGTAAACTTCTAGTCTACTCATTCCGTGTTAGGATTTAGTACTATGGGCCATGCCTCAACTACTGGTGTGCCCAATCCTAAGGTCCTCTTGGTGCTAAGCCAATATTTCATGAAATACATAATGTAGACATGAAATCATACTTATCATAAATCATCACAATACATACTTGTCACATAATCATAAGCTTGATCAAAATTTCATAGTTCATAAATTCATGCATAGGAGTAGCTAATTTCATACCTGGTGTAAACTAGGAGGTGCACTCTCATTATAAGTCCACCAGTCACAATTAGTGTAAAGTGGGAGGTGTTCTCCCATCATCAATACACCATCCAATATTAGTGCAAAGTGGGAGGTGTGCTCCCATCATGAATACATAATCCAATATTAGTGAAAAGTCTAAGGTGCACTACCATCATCAATATACCGTTAAACGTTAATGTAAAGTGGGAGGTACACTCATCATCAATACACTATTCATAAAAGTACTAGGATCCTAGATCACCTTTTAGGATCCTAAGTCTCGCCTAAGGATCATAGGTCATTTTCAAGGATCACTAATTTCCTATTCATAAGCTTGCTTAAAACCTTGTACATGCAAAATCAAGATCATGTGATGAAAGATAAGAGGATAACAAGGGTTCACATTCAATTGGTACAAAATCATGAAAGTAATATGGATTTGTGCATGATTATAAATTTGAATATAATTTGAATCAAAATTAAAGGAATCCAATCATAATTTCCATAAACATCAAGACCATACTTAAGAAAATTCATGTAAATCATGTAATCTGTGTAATTTGAAGTAATTCATGCATATTTTAGTATACATCACGACCTAGGCCTAGGGCCAAGAAGTGACATGGCGAAAGGGGACCCAAAAGTCCCCAAATAATACTCGTAGCACCATTTACACATCATTGGTTTGGAAGCACAATTCAAACATTATTAAGTGATACTAGGGGTTAGGGGTATATGACTCAAGCTATGGGATAAAGGGTATGGGATTCATTATCACAAAATTTCAACACATAATTCTAAGGGACTGGAATCAAGGATTCAAGCTATAGGGATAGAAAACATGGGACTTGCCATCACACATTCAACAACAACAAGCAAATTGTAAGAGGCGGGATCATATGACTCGTGCTATGAGAGAAGGGAATTAGGAATTTCGTCATCTCATCATCTTATCATACATTAATATAACATAAGAAATAAACATAGTCCCCACAAGTATCAAGCATGTCAAGCTCATACATAGAGTTTACATGACGCTCAACAATGCCTCTAAGTCATACATAAGATGGGGGCCAAGACATGTCCCAGGCTCACCCTCAAAGTAAAATACATATGGTATCCATAACATAAAGTAAGTAGATAGAAGGTAGGTCTTGTCCTTGGAATAAAGGACTCACCACTAGCAAATTCACACAAGTCCAGTCTAGCCGTGAAGAAGTGGATGAGGATATTCTCTGGTCCCTACATGGTTAGATGATGTAGGAAAAAGGTATACGTTAGTATGTTTGAATGTACAAAGTATGTGGGAATGTTATGCATATGAACATGATAACCTATATTTCAATATTAGATGACAAGGGCACACATATATGTATCAAAAGAAGTATATAGGAAGGATTTCATAATAATAGTCCTTAAAACCATGATGCATGAATGCCAAAATACTTAATCATATAGGGATAAGACCTCAATCGACATGTAAGACCATGCGAGCTATTAGATAGAATTCCGATGTTCTCCCCACACCAGAGGAAAGAGTGATCTACTTGCCAAAATTAGACCATACTATTCATTACTGGAATAATATCAATTTTGGAGAAGTAACCTTACTTTACGGGAATACCACCCATTTCAGAAAGGATTTTTCATTAGCATAATTATCCAAAAAAGGGCAAAAACATGAATCTATGTTTGGCACAAAGTTATGAGAAGGATACTTTATATAAGGAACCCTTAGGTTGAGCCCCCACCTCCAATATCATTCGATGCTAAGTCATCATCCCACGGGAATATATATATGTATACATGCTTGAAATGGGAACATAAGTCTTTTCAAATCATGATCATGCATACTTGGGCTTAAAGGACAAATCATACTTAAATCCATGAATGCATACTTAGGAATAGCTCATTCATACTTGAACATGATTGTGAACACTCACCAATAATTTCTTAAAGCAATATTGTAGATATTATGTGATCACATGTCATGTCATAACTATACTTGCTTTGAAATCATAGTCATTATCATAATTGGGTGATAACCCACATCATAAATTTCATGAAAATCCTTGTTCATGCATGCATATGTCATGAGGAATAAAAGAATAACATAGGTAGAATTTACACTTAAAACATCATAATAAGAACTTAAAACATCATAATAAGATGAAATCATAATAAATCCACAAAGAAATCAACAATTGAAACATACTTGAAATTACCCATGCATAAATTCATCATAAAGAGGGACATGTATTTTCAATTCTCATAAAAATCCTTGTAAATCAACATAAAAAGATTTAAATCATGCTAAAATCATCAATTGAACTCAGACCATAATCTTATTAAATTAAAGCTAAATTAAAAGACCCATTTGCAATTCATACTTAAAAATCATGAATTTTATGAAGAAGATCTTGGGGCTTCATGATTGAAAGGAAATCATGAATGAAACTACACATACCTTGAAGAAATTAGGAAGAATGAGATGAATTAGGCTTGAGATTGAAGGACCTTTCAATTTCGCAACATGAACCTTCAAAGCTTGACTTGAATAGTGTTTTAGGAACTTAAGTTTCTAGAGTCGAAGTGTTTAAATTGAAAATGGAGTGTTTTGAATGAATAGGGCTGATTTAAGGTCTAAAGATAGGCATAAAATTCATAAAAGATCTTGAAAGTGAACAAAATTATGATAGGACCCTTAAATAGAATAAATATTAGAGCCAGCCCCTGTACGATGGGCTTCAGGACTCGTGAAGCATGTCATGGAAGGTGCCCAACATCTGGGACAATGATTATTAAGGAAACTTTGGCCAAGGGTCTCTACACTTTCACCTTCATGGTATGTGCTGCTCCTCATAGACCATGAGGGTAGCTGTGGTGTCACCCTTAGGCAAAAACATGTTCATCAAGGAAAGGGCCCTTCCCATGAGCCCTTTCATGGCCAGTGGTGAGGATCATCTGTCGGGAAATGCTCCATGGAGGGCCAATTTGCCTTGAACTCCCTAGGAAGCCAAGTTAAGCTATGAAATGGTCAAGGGCTATCCCAAAGCTACCTCTATGGCTCGTGGATGCTTCCAGAGCTCGTTTAGGTGTCCTTGAGAGGGCACCTTGGGTGAAAAATCGTTTGAAACCATATTTTAAGCGTCATTACGGCCTACCAGGATTTGGGTCCTTACATAATCAGTAAGGACCTAGATTTTTTGAGCGGCTTTACCAGACCTTTTGGTATTGCCCCGAGCAAAGGTGCTCGACATCGCTCCACGGAAGGCCCACATAGGCCGTGTGAAGCCATACTGACCGTGTGGCCTCCCGTGGAGGGACACTTGTTCCACCTCAAGATAAGAAATTTGAGACGGGGGAATTTTGGACCAAGTGAGGGCACACAGCCACTCACACGGTCCATGTTATGTGACACAAGCCATGTGGCCCTCTGTGTAACTCGCTACGTAAAATTTTTCTAAGTATCGAAGTACCGTCTTGTAACTTTGTCGTGCGAAAATTATTTCAAGTGTTATCACACGATCCATGTCATAGCCTGAGTGGAGTCACACAAACCGTGAAGTCATCCGTGTGGTACCCCTTATCCTCTAATAAATTTCCTGTATTGGCTCTATGAAATGTTCTATGTGATGGTTTACCGTCACTATTCACGGTATTTGTGGTGACTCATGGACCGTGTAGGCGACCGTATGGACCTGACGGTTCCAATATTTTCCCATTTCATTAATGGTGTTTATGTAATTTCGCTTTATTTTAATTAGGAATTATGACCTTTTACTTATTCCAAACCCCTAATTCAGCTGATATCCCTCCCTTCTTAATTCATGCTCCTGAAACCTTCTACCCCTCATAAGATTACCTCCCAAATCCTTTATACTCTCTCCTCTCAAGATTCAAGGCTAGGGTTACTTAAAGTTCAATTCAAACTAAGTCCTTCCCCAAATTCAACTCCTCAATCAAGGCATGCGAGATTGATTCTTTGTCCCTTTCTACCAGAAGGACCAAAAATCTTTCAATTGTTTTCATGAATTTAGTTTACTTTAAATATGAGATTTCATTACTTGATTATATTAAATCTAATTGATGTATGGGTTGTATTCTACCTATGTTTTCGATTCACTTTGATCACTATTATGATGATTACATTGAGTTATAAAGTTATAAACATGAATGTTCCCTTTAAAGTTGATTTATGCATGGGTGATCTATATTACGATTTACATATGGATTTAATCATGGATTTGCTCAATTTCATTTTATATAGCCAATTTTAACTTGAATCAATGTTACCCATGCTATTCTCACATCATGCATTGTATTTGCATTCATGAACATTGGTTTATATGGAAATTATGAAGTAGGTTAAGCCCAATTATGTTTTATGAAACGATTATGGTATGATTTTAGTATGGCATTGGTTATGACAAGAATGTGATCACATATATGTCTATGATTATGGCTCTTTGAGCATTTTGGGTGCTTGCACCGTTCCGCATAGGTAAATGAGCTATTACTTGCATGAGCATTATGATTAGGATTCATGATTTGGCATTTGAGCCAAAATGTGCATTGAACGGTTTGAAGTGAGCATTTTATCTCTAGAAAGTACGTATATGTATAAGTATTCATGAGGAATGTTATTGACTTAGCACCGACGGAATGGGGGCTTCAGGGCTATCCCCAAGGTCCTTCTCTCTTCCCTTGAACTATGTGCCAATATAGGAGCGTTAACCATTACCAAAATGACCGGGTCGTAAGAAATGGTTATTCGTTTATTATGTTTATGATATGATTATGAAAAATCCTTCTGAAAAGCATGGTCATAAGGAAGGTGACCATCCACCAAAAAGCGTAGTCGTAAGGTGTGATATAGGTTACCTTTTGCAAGTAATCTTCTCTTATCGATGGGAGGTCTTTATCGGACTAATTCATGTAATAGCTCGCATGGGTTTGATTTGCCGGTTATAGTCCATCCACATTATATATGAGCATTGTTGCATTTCATGTATCATAAATTTCATGGAATCTTATATATATATTTCCATTGGATATATGACTCCATTCTATATTATGTTCCCTTGTCATCTAACATTGAAATGCAGGTTTAGTAAGTTATATGCATTGCATGCCCGCATTTTTAGTACATTCAAACATACTAATGCATACTCTAGGCCTACATGATTTTACGATGTAGGGGTCGAGCATTTCTAGTATCAACCGTTTAACGAGTAGTCTAATTCAGAAAAGTATTGTGGTGAGTCCCATATTCCAAGGACGAGCCATCTTCCTTTACCTTTACTATGTTGAGTTCCTTTTTCATTTGTGGCTGAGCTTTGTGCATGTCCTGGCCCCCGTTCTATCTTGATTAAAGGCATTCATTGGACAATATGTTGACTCTTTTGAAAACCACTTGTTATGTATGGTATCTTGCTTATGTATTTATCGGAGTGTTTTATGGGAAATTCTTATTTGGATATATGCATATTTTGGTGTGAAAATGTGGAATGTCCCTAGCTCCGTATTGCCTCCGTAGCGTGAGTCCTATTCTCCAGTCCCTTAGAACAATGTGTTGCTATATATATGTCTTCCTTGAACCGATGATGTGGAATTTTGATACTTGAGGCTTGTTTTGGGACTCTTGGGTTCCCATTCACTGTGTCACATCTAGGCCCTAGTCTTGGATCATGACAAAAGATGATATCAGAGCCCTAGGTTTATAATGATCCTCAGAGTTTAACGTGCCGTGACAAGTAGAGTCCTATTCATGGGTGTGAAGTGCACCGTGCCTATGAGTGGGAGGCTATGGCGACGTTCTAGGAATTGCCTCACTTGTTCATGTGTTATGTTGTGCTATGGTTAGTATATTGGGTTCCCTTATCTTGACAGTGTCGTTTCTCCATTTCAGAAGATGCCTCAAGGAAGATCCCTCCCACCAAGGCCAGCTCTGACTCCTCAAGGGCCTATGGATGAACCTATCTCAAACGGTGAGTTCCACACAGCCTTTTCCATGCTTGCCCAGGTGGTGACCTCTCAGACATGGCAGGCTAACTTTCCGCAGGATCCTACGCCTACTTCTAGGGTAAGGGATTTCACCCGGACGAATCCTCTAGAGTTCCATGGGTCAAAGGCTGATGAGGATGCTCAGGAGTTCATTGATGAGCTTACCAAGATACAGAACATCATAGTTGTCACTTCTAAAGAGAAGGCTAAATTGGCTGCCTACCAACTAAAAGATGTGGATGAGGTGTGGTATACTCAATGGTCTATGGAGAGGGTTTGTGGTGGTGATGTTAATTGGGAGGAGTTCACATTTGCGTTCCTTAATTGCTTCTTTCCCCTTGAGCTTAGGGAAGCTAGGATGATTGAGTTTATCAACCTCAAGCAAGGAGGTATAAGTATGATGGACTATGCCCTTAAATTCACAAAGCTTTCCAAGTATGGTCCGTTACCTGTGACTTTCCCCCATGCAAGGATGCACAAGTTTGTTTCCGGTATCTCTGATTTGCTTGTAAAGGAATGTCGCACTACTATGTTCATATAGGATATGGATATAGCCAGACTCATGGTGTATGCAAAACAGATTGATGGAGAGAAGCTCAAGGAGAGAAGGGTTCACGATCCCAAGAGAACCCATTTTGATGGTGGATTCCCTGGTTCTCAAAGTGGTCGCTTCGGTCGCTTCCAATAGGGCCAAGGTTCTGCTACTCGGGTCGCTAATGATCAGGTACCTTTTCCCAGGGGAATGGTTAGTAGCAGTTAGGGGTATCCTGTGTGTGACAAGTGCAGAAGGCCTCACCCAAGGGTGTGTTGGAGGGAATCGGGTGTTGCTACGGGTGTGGCGATATAAATCACAAGGTGGCTGACTGTACTAGGAATGCCCGTAGAGGTCAAGGTCAGGTGGCTCAAGGTCGGCAAGGTCAACAGGGAGCTCCTCAAGGTGTTTCCCCAAAGAAGAATCGGTTCTATGCACTCCATGCCCGCCAAGATGTCGAGGAAGCTCCAGATGTCATGACGAGTATGTTAAAAGTCTTTGATTTTGATGCTTATGTTTTTCTTGATCCAGGTGCAAATTTGTCTTTTGTGACTCCTTTGTTGGTAGTTAAATTTGGTTTGAGTCCCAAGGTTTTGAGGGTCCCTTTTTCACTTTATACTCCCATGGGTGAATCTGTTGTTGCACATAAAGTCTATCATGGTTGCCCTGTTTCTGTGTTGCACAAAAGTTTTTCGTGTGATCTTGTAGAACTTGAGATGTTCGACTTTGATGTGATTCTTGGGATGGATTGGTTGCATGCATCATATGTCTCTACAGATTGTAGAACCCGAAAGGTCAAGTTCCAACCTCCCGATGAGCCCGTTCTTGAATGGAAGGGTATTGACTCCTCTGTTAAAGGTTGGTTTATTTTCTACCTCAAGGTACGGAGGATGATTTCTAAGGGGATGCATTTATCATATTGTGAGGGTCAAGGATATGGAGTTCGGAGTGCTTACTCTTGAGTCAGTCCCTATAAAGAATGAGGTTTTGGGTGTGTTCCCCGAAGACTTGTTTGGCATTCCTCTTGAAAGAGAGGTAGACTTCGACATTGATCTTCTTTCGGATACTCAGCCTATCTCTATTCCGCCTTATCGTATGGTACTAGCGGAGTTAAAAGAATTCAAAGTGTAGTTAAAGGATTTGTTGGAGAAGAGTTTCATTTGGCCAATATATCACCATTGGGTGCTCTAGTGTTGTTTGTAAGAAAGAAGGCCGGGTCTCTTCTGATGTGCATTGATTATAGGTAATTGAATAAGGTGGTCATTAAGAATAATTATCCGTTGCTTAGGATTAATGACTTGTTTGACTAGCTTCAAAGGGATACTCATTTATCAAAGATCGATCTTCATTCTAGGTATTAGCAGTTGAAGGTTTGGGAGTGTGACATTCCCAAAACAGCCTTTCGAACAAGGTATCGACACTTTGAGTTTGTAGTGATGTCGTTTGGCCTAACCAATGCTCAGTCCGTGTTCATGGATCTAATGAATCAGGTGTTTAAGCCATTCCTTGGTAGTTTTGTGGTGGTCTTCATTGGCGACATTCTCATTTACTCCCGAAGTGAGCAGGAGCACGGGGAACACTTGAAGATGGTCCTCAAAAATTTGAGAGAGAAGAAGTTGTATGCCAAGTTTTGCAAATCTGAATTTTTTTTGAGCGAAGTGGCTTTCCTTGGTCATGTGGTGTCCGGTGATTGTATCAAGGTAGATGCGAAGAAGACTGAGGCCGTGAAGAATTGGCCCAGACCGTTGACTCCCTCAGATATTCAAAGTTTTCTTGGGTTGGCAAGATATTATAGAGGGTTTATTGAGGGGTTCTCATCTATTGCATCTCCATTTGCTAAGTTGACCCAAAAGAAGGCTAAGTTTTTGTGGTCCGACGAATGCGAGTGGAGTTTCTAGACTTTAAAAGATCTACTTACATCGTCTCCCATCTAGACCTTACCAAGTGGCTTGGAGGGATTCATGGTGTATTATGACGCCTCGTGGATCGAGTTGGGTTGTGTGCTTATGCAACATGGTAATGTAATAGCGTATGCATTAAGGCAGTTGAAGGTGCATGAATGTAATTACCCAATGCACAACCTTTAATTGGCGGCATTAGTTTTTGCCTTGAAGATTTGGAGACATTATTTTTATGGGGTTCATGTTGATGTGTTTACCGATCACAAGAGCTTAAAATATGTGTTTACTCAAAGAGATCTCTATCTAAGACAGAGGAGGTGGTTGGAACTCCGAAAAGATTATGACATGAGTGTTCTGTATCATTCCTGCAAGGCCAATGTTGTGGCCAATGCTCTCAGCATACTATCTATGGGAAGTGTGGCACATGTTGCGGAGGAAAGGAAGGAGTTAGCGAGGGATGTTTACCGGTTAGCTAGGTTGGGTATTAGGTTGGCCGATTCGAGCGATGGTGGTGTCCGTGTTCAAAGCGGGGTAGAATCTTCCGTGGTAAGTGATGTAAAAGCTAAACAAGATTTAGACCCATCATTACTTGAATTGAATAAGTTGGTTGCCGAAAAGGAGAGCAAGGTGTTCTCCCAAGGGGGATATGGTGTGCTCCGATACCAAGATCGGCTTTGTGTTCTTGATGTGGATGATCTTAGAAGGGTCATTATGAGTGAGGCTCACAACTCTCATTATTTTTTTCACCCGGGGTCTACAAAAATGTACCGGGATATGAACAAAGTGTATTGGTGACATGGTATGAAGAAAGACATTGCTAAGTTCGTATCCAAATGCCCAAGTTGTCAACAAGTGAAGGTAGAGCACCAAAGGCCCGGTGGCTTGGCCCAACACATTGAGATTCCCACATGAAAATGGGAAGATGTAAACATGGATTTTGTGGTTGGGTTGCCTCGGACCCGAAGACAATTTGATTCCATTTGGGTTGTCGTGGATCAGATGACGAAGTTTGCTCATTTCCTACCGGTCAAGACTACCTTCGGCGCCGAAATTTACAGAAGGTTTTATATCCAAGAGTTGGTGAGGTTGTATGGTGTGCCTAGGTCTATTATATCGGATCGTGGTACCCAATTCACTTCCCACTTTTGGAGATCTTTTCGGAAGGGACTTGGAACTAAGATTAAGTTGAGCACTGCTTTTCATCCTCAAATCGATGGACAAGTTGAGAGGACTATTCAAACCTTGTAGGATATGTTGAGGGCCTGTGTGTTGCAGTTTAAGGGCAACTGGGATGACCTCCTTCCACTCATTGAGTTTGATCATAATAATAGCTTCCATGCTAGCATTGGTATGACACCGTTTGAGGCCTTATATGGAAGAAGGTGTAGGTCACCGGCGGGGTGGTTTGAGTTGGGAGAGATGGTACTAGTTGGCCCGAATTTAGTGATGCATGGATAAGGTGAAAGTAATTAGGGAAAGGTTGAAAGCGGAACAAAGTCATGAAAAGTCTTGTTCAGATGTCAGGAGGAGGGATCTTGAGTTTCATGTCAGTGATTGGGTATATCTGAAGGTTTCGCCCATGAAGGGTGTGATGCGTTTTGGTAAGAAGGGCAAGCTAAGTCCCCAATATGTCGGCCCTTATGAGTTCATCGAATGGGTTGGAGGTGTGGCTCATAGGTTCGAGTTGCCTCCGAACTTGAGTTCTATTCACCCGGTCTTTCATGTGTCTATGTTAAGGAATCTAATTGGTGATCCTAGCACCATTGTTCCCTTGGAAGTGATTGAGGTTGAAGAAAACTTGTCTTATGAGGAAATCCTGGTGGAAAGCTTTGATAAGCAAGTAAAGCGGCTTCGTAACAAGGACGTGGCTTCAGTGAAGGTACTTCAGAGGAATCGAGATGTAGAGAGTGCTACTTAGGAGGCAGAGCTGGACATGGTGAATCGGTACCCTCATCTTTTCCAATCTACTCAATGCTAAGGTATTAGGTTCTCCGTTTTTACAATGGTCCCATTACTTTCCCTCTTGAGTCTCATGGCATGACATCCATACATGTGCATGAAAATAATTTTTTAAAGATGTTTTGAATGCCTTGAATATGAATTTTAATATGATTTTAAATGCTTTATGATTTTTTTTCAAATGACGAACTATGTATTGTATCATATGTTTGGGCGTTTCATACTCTAAGTCAAGATTTTCAAGCCTTGTTCTTGCACATTCGAAGACGAATGTTCCCAAGGGGGAGATGATGTAAGGACCCAAGCGAAGCTGCCAGGCATCGCTACACGGAAGGCCCACACAGGCCGTGTGAAGCTACACAGATCGTGTGGCCTCCCGTAGAGGGACACTTGGTGTAGCTCACGATAGGAAAATTTGAGACGGAGGAATTTTGGACCAAATGAGGGCACACAGTCACTCACATGGTTCATATGATTTGACACGCACCATGTGGCCCTCCGTTTAACTCACTACGTAAAATTTTTGTAAGTATGAAAGTACTTTTTCATGACTTTGTCGTGCGAAAATTATTTCAAGTGCTATCACATAGTCCATGTCACGGCCCATGTGGAGTCACACCGATAGTGAAGTTGTCCATGTGGTACCCCTTAGCCTCGGATAAATTCCCAGCATTGGCTCTGCAAAATTTTCTATGTGACGGTTCATGGTCCATGTTCACACTCTGTGTGGCGATTCACGAGCCGTGTAGGCGACCATATGGACCCGTCGGTTCCAATATTTGTCCGTTTTATTAATGGCGTTTATGTAATTTTGATTTATTTTAATTATGAATTATGACCTTTTACCTATCCTAAACCCCTAATTCAGCTTATATCCCTTCCCTCTTAATTCATTCTCCTGAAACCTTCTACCCCTTATAAGACCACCTCCTAATTCCTCTCTACTCTCCCCTCTCAAGATTCTAGGCTAGGGTTAATTGAAGTTCAATTCCAGCTAAGTCCTTTCCCAAATTTAGCTTCTCGATCATGGTATGTGGGATTGATTCTTGGTCCCTTTCAACAAAGAAGACCCAAAAATCTTTCAATTGTTTTCATGAATTTAGTTTACTTTAAATATGAGATTTCATTACTTGATTTTATTAAATCCAATAATGTATGGGTTGTATTATACCTATGTTTTCATTTCACTTTGACCACTATTATGATGATTTATATTGAGTTATGAAGTTATAAACATGCATGTCCCCTTTAAAGTTGATTTATGCATGGGTTATCCATATTAAGATTTACATGTGGATTCAACTATGGATTTCCTCAATTTCATTTTGTGTGGATGATTTTAACTTGAATCTATGTTACCCATGCTATTCTAGCATCATGCATTGCATTTGCATTCATGAACATTGGTTTATATGACAATTTTGAAATGGGTTAAGCCCAATTATGTTTTATGAACTGATTATTGTATGATTTTGGTAAGGCATTGGTTAAGACAAGAATTTGATCACATACATATCTATGATTATGGCTCTTTGAGAATTTTGGGCGCTTGCACCACTCCGTATAGGTAGATGAGCTATTCCTTGGATGAACATTATGATTAGGATTCATAATTTTGCATTTGAGCCTAAACGCATATTGAACGGTTTGAAGTGAGCATTGTATCTCTAGAAAGCACGTATATGTATAAGTATTCATGTGGGATGTTATTGACTTAGCACCGATGGATTGGGGGCATTAGGATTATCCCGAAGGGACCTCTCCCTTTCCTTGAACTATGTTCTAACATTGAAACGTTAGCCATTACCGAAAAGATCGGGTCATAAGGAATATTTATTCGTTGATTATCTTTATGATATGATTACGAAAAATTCTTCTGAAAAGCATAGTCGTCAGGAAGGTGACCATCCACCGAAAAATATGGTCGTAAGGTGTGATGTAGATTACCTTTGGCAAGTAATCTTCTCCTATCGATGGGAGGTCTTTATCGGACCGATGCATCCAATAGCTCGCATGAGTTTGATTTGTCAGTTATAGTCCATCCCCATTATATATGAGAATTGTTGCATTTCATGCATCATAAATTTCATGACATCTTGTATATGTTTCCGTTGGATATATGAATCCTTTCTATATTATGTGCCCTTGTCATCTTACATTGAAATGCAGGTTTGGTAAGTCATATGCATTGAATGCCCGCATACTTAGTACATTCAAACGTACTAACGCATACTCTATGCCTACATGATTTTACCATGTAAGGGTCGAGCACATAGAGTATCAACCGTTTGATGAGTAGTCCGATTCAAGAGAATATTGTGGTGAGTCTCATATTCCAAGGATAAGCCATCTTTCTTTACCTTTACTATCTTGAGTTCCTTTTTCATTTGAGGGTGAGCTTGGATCATGTCTTAGCCCCCATTCCATCTTGATTAGAGGCATTCGTTGGACAATATATTGACTCTTTTGAAAACTGCCGGTTATGTGTATTTGTTGGAGTGTTTTTGGGAAATTCTTATTTGGCTATATGCATATTTTGTTTGAAAATGTGGAACGTCCCTAGCCTTGTATTTTAGAACTATGCGGTTGCTATTTGTATGTCTTCTCTGAACCGATGATGTGGAATTTAGTTACTTGAGGCTTATTTGCGAACTCTCGGGTTCCCATTCACCGTGTCACATCTAGGCCCTAGTCCTGGGTCGTGACATCATCTCCCCCTTGGGAATATTTGTCCTCGAACGAGCTATAACATGGCTTGAAAGACTTGACTTGAACATGAAACATCTCTACCTGAAGGTGCAATGCATAATCCAATATTTAAAACCATGAAACCATCAAAACTCATGTTAAATCATCATTTAAATCATTTTCATGCATATGTATCTTGTTCATGAAAGCATACAACTGAAGGAATGAGGGCCATTTGAACAAGAAGAACCTAGTACCTTAGGCTTGAGTAGATTGGAATAGATAGTGATATCGCTTCATCATGTATGATTCTGCTTCCCATGTAGCACTCTCCACATGTTGATTCCTCCAAAGCACTTTAACTGAAGCAACATCCTTGTTACGAAGTCTCTTCACTTGCCTATCCAAGAGTTCAACTAAAACTTCTTTATATGTCAAGTTCTATTCAACCTCAACACCTTCCAAAGATACAATCATACTAGGATCCCCCAATTGACTCCCTTAAAATCGACACATGGAAAATCTGGTGAATAGAACTCATATCCAAAGGCAAATATAATCTATAAGCCATATTGCCAATATGATCAACAATCTCATAAGGTCCTACATACCGGGGACTTAACTTGCCTTTTTTACCAAAATGCATTACACCCTCCATAGGCGAAACCTTCACTTACACCCAATCACCGACAAGGAACTTAAGATCCCTCTTCCTAATACTCGAGTAGGACTTTTAGTGACTTTGATCCATTTTCAATCTTACCCCTCTCCATAGCCTCTAACACCAAGTTCAATCTAATCAATGTCATATCAACTATCTCAAACCATCCTATCGGGGACCTACCCCTTCTCCTATACTAAGCTTTAGATGGTGCTATCTCGATGCTAGCATGATAACGTAGCAAAATTCGATAAATGGTAGATAATCATCCCAATTTCCATTGAATTCTAACACATAAGCCCTCAACATGTCCTCCAAATTTTGAATTGTCCTCTCGGCTTGCCTATCTGTTTGAGAATGTAAACTCGGTACTTAACCTCACCTTAGTACCAAGCCCTCTTTGAAACGATCTCCAAAAGTGAGAAGTGAATTAGGTACCACGATTCGATATAATAGACATAGGCACACCATGCAATCTAACCAACTCCCAGAGATATAACTTGGTAGAATCTATTGCATAAAAAGTAGTCTTCACTGGTAAAATGTGATCCGATTCGGTTATCGTATCAACAATTACCCAGATGGACTCAAATTGCTTCTAGGTACAGGGCAAATCAATCACAAAATTCATATTTACATCCTCCCACTTTCAAGTAGGAATTTCAATGTCTTGATACAAACCACCAGGCCTTTGGTGTTCCAACTTCACTTGTTGACAATTAGGACACTCAAAGTCGAACTTAGCTATGTCACTTTCGTACCATGCCACTAATACACTTCCCTCAAATATCGATACACCTTTGTAGATCTAGGATGTATAGAATAAAAAGAGTTGTGGGATTTTCTCATAATCACCTCCCTAAGACCATCAATATCTGGAACACAAATTAATCTTGGTAATGAAGTGCATCATATCCTCCTTAGAGTTTGTGAATCCACCATCATAATGAGCTCTCTTAGAATCCTTCATTCTCCTGTCTTTCAGCTTCTCCCCTTTAATCTGTTCAACATATGTCACGAGTCTTGAAATGTCCATCCCTTGAATAAGCATAGTCCTACGACATTATTTCACAACTAAGTCAAAGATTTTGAAATAAATTTGTGTATTCTTGCACAATGGTGAGCCACTAGAATAGGAGCATACTTTGAGAGCTTTGTAAATTTGAGGGCATACTCCCTCACACTCATTATACCTTATTTGAGGTTGATATATTCTATCAATCTAGCCACCCTAAGACTTAGAGGACCAACCTTATTATCACCTGCCCTCTCCATCAACCATTGGGTGTACGACACTTGGGCCACATTCTTCAACTAATGAGCAACCATCTTAACCTTCTCTTCTGAAGTCACTACCATAACAGTCAACACCTTAAAGAGTTCATCAATAAATTCTTAGGCATCCTTATCAGCTTTTAAACCATAGAATTCGAAGGATTCATTCAGGTGAAGTCTCCCCTTGCAGTTGGAGTGGGGACATGGGGAGGAGGAATGGCCTACCTAGCCTGGGTGGTCACAACTTGAGCTAGCACGGAAAAAGCAGTCCCGACCTCATCTTGCATAACTAGCTTCCTCATGAGATCTTGAGGAACTTGGTCCTTTTCAATAGGGGCCTGTCTTAGTAGAAGGGCTCTTTTAGGAGGCATCTTATTTAAGGGCATTAAGGGCAACATCAAAATTAGTAAATCTCAAGACATGTTCCATAGCATGACATAAACAGTGAAGAAGTGGGACATTTTCGAATATGCCTCATAGCCTCCTACTTATAGTTATGGTGCACTTCACACCTCTGAATAAGACTATACTTGACATGGCATGTTGGAATCCAAATACCATTTTAAAACCTTAGTGCTCTAATACCAAGCTTTGCACGACCAGGTCTATGGGCTAGGAGCAACATAGATAATGGGAACCCAAAAATCCCCAAACAAGCCTCATAATATCCATTTACACATCATTGGTTTGGAAGCGCAATTCAAACATCATTAAGTGATATTAAGGGATAGGGGTATATGACTCAAGATATGGGGTATGGGACTCATTGTCACACAATTTTAACACATAAGTCTCATTGTCACACAATTTCCACACATAAGTCTAAGGGAGGGGAATTCGGGACTCAAGCTATAGGGATAGGGAACACGGGACTTGCCATCACACATTCAACATCAACAAGAAAATTCTAATGGGCGGGATCATATGACTCACGCTATGGGTGTAGGGACTTAGGAACTTCATCATCTCATCATCTCATCATACATCAACATAACATAAGACATAAGCATAGTCTCCACAAGAATAAATATATCAAGCTCATAGAGTTTACATGACGTCCAACAATACCTCTAAGTCATAAATAGAAAGAGGGCCAAGACATGTCCCGGTCTGATCCTCAATGTAAGAGGTGCATGGTAGCTATAACATAATTGTAAGGCCCCACATGTTGGAGGGTGTAAAAGTACGTAAGAAATGAAATCTGAAAATTTTCTAAGTACCAATGGATTTTGCGGAAGGGCCTACAGGTCATAAGTGTCCCCATGGTCCATGTATTAGGTTCGTGGAATGTTTGCTAAACTTGGTGAAAATGATGATTTCTGATGTTGGGTGTATGATTTATAAAATGACCCGTATATCAATTTATGAGCCATAAGTTCGATCATGGATTGAGAGTTAGAGAAAGTTTCTGAGGGTTCAAAATGTTATCAAATAAAACCCCTTCTTATAGCCCATAGACTGGACCACAACCCATAATTGAGGTCTCGTGGTCCTGTCTGATAGAATTTTAAAAGGGGTAAATTCGACATTTCCTATTTCGCTAAAGTTATACTACATCATTTAAGCCCCCAAACGACCCCTTATCATCTCTTTACAACCCTAATCTACCCTATTCCCACTCTTTGAAAAATACTCTAAATCCTAAACTCCTCCCAAGTCCATCAAGGTCCTCAAAGAGGAGTGCAAGCTACAGTTTTAGTTTCTTCATCTCTAAATCATATTTTTTCGCCCTTTAATCACTAAGGTATGTTGGCTTTGATTAGTGGATACCTATTCTCCACTATGCTCAACCATTCCCTTTCCTTTATGATTTCTCAATTTATGGTAATACATGATGATTTTATGAACTCTCTTTTATGAAGTTCATATGAATTACTTTATGATGGTTTACCCGTTTATATTATTATGGATTGGAATATCACATGGAGTCTATGTTTTAAATGAGAGTTTGATGATGTCTTAACCAAGTCTTATTATGCTTTTTGTGGTTATTTGAATAATGCTCAATGATTCTATATTGCTCCTCTCATGCTTTCTAATCTTAAATTTGCATGATTTTAAACTTATGTACATACCCACCATGTTTCAATTAAAGATGTGTCTTAAGCTTATAATGTTGACAACGGCCTTATGGAAAGATACATGAATTATGAATAGTGTGAAAGTTCAAAAGGGATATTATGTATGCTATGAGCCATGTGAATATTGTGAAGGTTATATATATGATATGAAACCCTATCTTCTGATATGATGAAACTTCAATTTTGAAGAGCTACCCTTTGATGATATTGAGCTATTATGAGATTTTTCTTGTTATGTCTATGACTATGTCTTGAGTATTCTTTAGGGATTTTGACCTAGCACCGAGTGGACCTTGGTAGGTCACCAATGTTCCTTAACTATATTCCCATATGGTACATTCCACTTAATGTCTAAAAAGGGTGGTGATCCCTTAGGGCTTCTACCTTCTATTATTCGAGAAATGTGGTGTTCCCGTAAGGCTCTCATTTCATGCTTAACCAAAAAGGGGGAATAGGTGACCAAAAAGGGTGTTGTTCCCGTAAGTTGTTTATGAAGCACTTTTTGAAATGGGGGAGTTCTCGTAAGGTGAGTGTTTGGTTTATCTTGGAAAAGTAGACCACACCTAGTTCAATGTGGAGTGAACATCGAAATTTCAAATTGTAGCTCACTTGGTCTGACATGTTGATTATGCTCCTTTCCTATCTATATATATGATATGTTGTATGATATGATGATTCCTCATCCATATTTTTTGTAAGGCATTTAGCATACATGGACATATTGAAAGTATACCCATTGATTATGATTATGCATATTGTTTAATAACGACGTATGTTCTTTGTCGTATTGCATACTTAATACATTCCAAGTACTAACACATATGTTTTACCTACATGCTCTAACCATGTAGGGACTTGAGCTCCTATACATCCTCCTCCTTCACGTGGCTAGGAAATTCGGTTGAAAATCACTTTTGGTGAGTCCTCCACATTTGTGGATAATAGCCATTTACTTTCTTGCTTATTTAAGACTTGCATAATTATGGACATTTCTTTTGTGGGTGAGCCCGGGAGATGTCTTAGTCCCCATTCCATGTGTATTACAGGTATTGTTGGATATTTGGATATATGCATGTTATAAGTTTGACTCTTACTTTGCTATGTATCACGAAAGACTCCCTTAGTCCCTCTTATATATTGAATGGTTGTTGTATGGTTGAGATAGAAGTCCTAAGTCCCTAACTGCCCCCATAGCAGGAGTCATACTTATCCGTCCCTTAGACTTTATTTTCTATGTGATCCATTATAATCCTCCTCCTAAAATATCCCCATAGCCTGAGTCTAAATTCCCATTTCACCTAGAATTTATGTGTTATTTGCTTTAATTTTTGCTTTCGCAACCAAGGATGTGCTATGCATGTTTAAGAGGCTTGTTTCGGGTCCTTCGGGTTCTCCATTTGCCATGTTACGCGTAGGCCCTATGCTTGGGTCATGAAAATAATGTAAATAAAGAAAAGGTTGATCTTGTCCTTGGAATAAAAGACTCACCACTAGAAAATTCTCACAAATCCAATATAGCCGTGAAGCGGTGGACGAGGATATTTTCTATTCCATACATGGTTTGATCATGTAGGCAAGAAGTATGCGCTAGCACATTTGAATATACCAAGTATGCGGGCATGCTATGCATATAAGCATGATGACCTAAATATGCAAATAAAACAGTATATAGGAAGGATATCATAACAATATGCCTGAAATCCATGATGCATGAATGCCATAATAGTAAACGTACGGAGATGGGACTTCAGCCAACATGTAAGACCATGTGAGCTATTACATAGAAGTCTAATGTTCTCTCTATATAGGAGAAAAAGTTATTCTATTTTCCAAATTTAGACCATACTCCTCTCCTACGGAAACACCACCCATTTCAAAGAAGCAACCTTACCATACGGGTACACAATCCATTTTGGAAAGGATTTTTCATAAGCATAATCATCCCCAAATGATCATAAATATGAACCTATGTGTGGTACATAGTTATGATAAGGAGGCCTTATTTAAGGACCTCTTAGGTCGACCCACCACCTCCAATATCCTTTGGTGCTAAGTCATCATCCCACGGGAATATATATACGTTCATATGCTTGAAATAGGAACATAGGCATTTTCAAATCATAATCATGCATACTTAGGCTTAAAAGAAAAATCACATTTGATAATCATACATACTTGGGCTTAAAGGTTAGGGTCGAACCCATAGGGAATATGATCTAGACCTAGAATAATTATGAGCAATCATAGGGAATATGATCTAGACCTAGAATAATTATGAGCAATTTGGATGAATTAACCTACTTATCTCCCGGGGGGAGGGGGTTGCAAGTGCAGTAAGTAAACCTAAACTAAAAACAAATTTTATGAAGTTAGTGAGAGAAATAACTATGGTATCGTGTTCCCCATGAATTCCTAACTTAGTATAGCTGGATAATCACAATCTTTTCAAGTGTGTAGCATGCAAAATGGGTAAGTAATGTTTACCAAAACCTTTGATCAAGGCAAGAGGTAAATTTCACTATGTGATTTGATCCATCCCGGCAGTATGACATTACTAACCCTTACCTTTTGTTCTGTAAAACCACCCCTTGATCCGATTAGTTTGATTAGATGAGAGGGATCATGTTGATTCCTGTTAATTAGTCCCTTATCCCATTCATTGCCCCCTTGATCAAGAAATTAAGAAATAGGGGAGTTCTAATGTTGTCCACCATTAAAAAGCATTATAAATGAAAGGATTAATTAATACACGTATGCACACTCTCCAAGAATTATGGATTATTCGATTTTACTTTATTTTCTTTATGGTTTCCACAACCGTAGTCGTGGATTTAGCTATGCATGATCATTGTAGATGAGAGAATCATGTTATTGAATAGCTTAACTAAACATTTACAATGATGAATTGAAGAACAAGATATCCAAAATTCTCTATAAATCACAATGTAATAATCTCAATGTAAAAATCACAAAATATGAGTTCTCAAGTCTCTCTACTTGTTCCTAGACATTTCTGACCTTCTTTCTTGTCTTGCTTATGAAGATAAAACCTTTAAAAAACAATTTACAATAAGTAAAATACAAATCCATTCTGCTGATGGGTTTTTGTGATGAGGGTTCCCAGGAAACAACCTCTCTACCTCTATGTGGCAGTGGTAAGGTCTGCGTACATCTTACCCTCCCCAGACCCCACTTGTGGGATTCCACTGGGTATGTTGTTGTTGTTGTAAAATACAAATCCAAAATAAAATAGAAAAACAGGATTAGGCAACTAACACAGACTAGGTTACGGGCTGTATGTAAAAGCACGACCTATATCTGGGCTTTGTACTATGTAGTTTCTAAAAGTAGTCTTCAACCTACGAGACATTTTTATGGGCCATCTTCTAACTTACAACCCGTAAAGGGTTTCATCTGCTAACTTTTTTGAAAGCCTTCAAAACTTTGATCCTCCAGGCACAACCTTATCTATGTCCCAACCTCAGACTTACGATCGTAAGTGACTTTGTCTGACAGTACTTCAACATTCAATATGTTTTATGATCTTCTACCTACGAACACACATACGAGCCGTGAAGCAATCTATGACTCATCTGACAACTCATACTTTTCAACATCTGAAAATCATCCTTTCCTTGGATCTGTTCCATGAATTATTCCACGGCTCGTGGAATAGACTACAACTCATAGAGTGCTCCCCGTAAATCATCAAAAACTTGAAATCTACAAAATTTTGCCCAAAATCATCCCAAATCCTATAATCCTGCAAAATCAACATAAAAACACATCAAACATACTAACATCACTTTGAGAGCACATAAAATTCTAAGTTTTAACCATCAAAAGTGCTGCATTTTAGCAGCACATCAACACCCTCAACTTAAAATTGTTGCTTGTCTTCAATCGATGGACTCAATCTACATAAGTAGTATAAAAACACACATACCTCAATCTAATGGCATACATCATCTTCAAACTAATCGCATATACCGAATCTAACACCAGTGCATATCATATAGTCGTCAAATAAACCAATGCAAATCAATATGTGATAGTAATACTATGAAAAGCAAGTTAACCATAGATAATCCACAATCACTGAGACAACCTATAACCAATAGTGTAAAACAAGTGCCCTCACAAAAAAAAGTCACCATGTCTCACTCTTGGTGGTATATTCAAATTTAATGCTTGGGACTAAAAAAGTCACTCACATTCATAATAGATATTCAAGCACTGCACTCAATAGCATATGCTTGTCTCTATACTTATGACCATGACCTTCGATTACTTGGACTAGGATCACTATAGGACTTCTTTGGCTTATAGCGTAGGCTTAGGGGGCTTTGGTATAATGTTTTTGGAACATAGTGACTAATGGCCCTCCTTGACACTGCGTTATTCTATAGCTTTGCCCTACCAACATAGTTATTTTCACCTTATTCTTCCCTTCTCCTATTTCAAACTTCTTCGGGTGCCCTATTCATATATTCTAGCTCATTGCCTTTTTTGCATTCTTTTTCATTTTAGCTCACTATTTAGGCATCTGTTCATTATTTTCTTGCACCCACTACATTTTTTTTCGTTTTTATGTATCACTAGCTTACATCCCCATTTAGTGTGATTTTTCTTACACAACCACTCTCGACTTAGGATTTTGGCCTGAGTAGAGGTACATAATATCCAACCTATGAACCAGGGAAACTTTAGGTATCCACCCTCAATATAGAATTTTTTCCTGAGTCGAGGTACACAATATTCAAGGAAGGACCAGGGCCAAATTCAGGATTTTCACATTAAAAAAGGCTTGGTTATTTAAGTGTTTACAAAGAAAAGGGTACACGTAATGTTCAAATATTAGGACCACAAAATACATCAAGCATTTGGTTGGTTATTTTAGGCTTAGTGCACTAATATGAATGAAGGTCTAAGATCCTTCCCCAACCAACTTACCTACAGTCTTAGTCAGAGTAACAAGGCAAGTTCTGAATTGGAACTTAACATCAGAATTTTGCAAAGAAGCTCACACACACTGGGCACTAATTACAGTATCAACACAGACTTTGAGATTATGCTTTTCATCACAATTAAACCTTAACTTATCAGAACAAGCACTGTAAATGATTGATTTCACATGGTTGTTATCAAAACTACCTGACACAAAATTTTGATGGGTATGATATTTTTAACAACACTAACATACGCCACATACTTTAGTATGATATGCTACTAATACTTACACATCTTAAACATGATGTTTCAATAGAAAACAAATATCCTTAGGGGAAGAACACATGCAAGAAAACCCCTCGGACTAAAATATTAGGTTAGTTATAGGCCATAGTTATATAGACTTTGCCGAGGCCTATAGCTACCCACACTACCGAATGAGTTTCCCATAGTCCTCAATGCAAAAAAATATAACTAAAACAAAGCATAGGGGTCAAAAAGAACATACTTTGGCACCTAAATGCCATTTCCCATCTTGGGTTGCCTCCCAAGCAGCGCCTAATCTTTTGTCACAACACGAGTTAGACTACTTGGTTACTCAGACTTCACCAAGTGTCCATACGTCCACTGTCTGCACTTCCCCAATATTGCCAAGGTATAGTTTAATCCTTTTACCATTAACTTTGAATCTCGTGCTATTTTTATCCAACTCAGCAGCCCCATGGTTGAAAACATGTGTAACTTTAAACAGGCCCAACCATCTAGACTTGAGTTTCTAGGGAATAACTTTAACCTAGAGTTATATAATAAGACCAAGTCTCCTGATGCAAACAAGCGATGCTCAATGCGATGATCATGCTGGAGCTTCAGCCTTTTCTTGTACATGGCGGAGCTCTCATATGCCTTCAAATAGAACTCATCAACTCATTTAGTTGGCTTAGCCTTATGTTTTCTGCATCATTTCAGTTCAGATTCAGTTTTTTGAAAGCCCACATCACCTGGTAAGTGACAAGATATAACAAAAACAAGTTGGTAAGGAGACATACATGTGGGAGTCTTGAATGCAATCCGATATGCCCGTAATGCATCGTCAAGCTTTCATGACTAGTCAGTCCGATTTCCATTAACAGTCTTGTACAAGATTTGTTTGATCTCCCCGTTGGAAACCTCAACTTGCCCTCTCGTCTATGGACGTAGGGTGTTTCCACACTATTCTTTACCCTGTATTTCTCAAGAAGAACTTGAAAAACCTATTGTAGAAATGGGAACCTCTATTGCTGATAATTGCCCTAGGGGTACTAACCTTGAGAAGATGTTTCTTTTTAGGAATGATATGACACTCTTACCTTCATTATTGGGAAGCACAACTGCCTCAACTCATTTTGATATGTAATCTACTGCCTCCAAAATATACTTGTTTCTATGAGAGCTAATAAGTGGGCCCATGATGTCTATCCCCTAAACATCAAACAACTCGATCACCATAATGGGGTTTAGCGGGAGCTCATGCTTGCGGGAGACACCACCTTCTCTCTGACTTCTGTCATAAGCCTTAGCATAGTCATGAGCATCTTGGTTGAAGGTTGGCTAATAGTAGCCACACTGCAAGATTTTGCATGTTGTCCTTATTCCATATGATACCCGCCCACTAAGTATGAGTGTCAAGCCTCTGAAATGCTCATCATTTCCAACTCGGGGACACAACAACGAATAATCCCATCTAAAAAATCACAAAACAAATATGGATCATCCTAGAAAAACATTCTCACATCAGGCATAAAATTACAACGCTGGTAAGAAGTCAAGTCTAGTAGAAAACATCACTAACTAAATAGTTTGCATAATCTGCAAACCATGGTACCAAATCATGAGATGTATTTAACACTCTCTCATCAGGGAAAAAATCATCAATTTCCACCCCATCATCAAACTTTTCCATGGCCTTATCATCAAGTCTGGATAGGTGGTCTGTAACCTGATTTTTAGTCCCCTTTTTGCATCCTTCTTTGCCATCAAGTACCGCAATACTGAATGGTCAGTATGTACAATAACTTTAGTTCCCAAAAGATAAGATTTGAACTTTTGGAATGGAAAGACCACTGTAAGTAATTCCTAATATATGACAATGTAGTTTTTCTATATTGCATTTAGGGCTTTGCTTGCATAATATATGGGATGTAGAATCTTTTCTTTGTGTTATGCCAACACCATACAAAGTGTGACCCTACTTACAACACATATAATTTCGAAGGGCTATGACAAATTCGGAGCAACTATGATGGGTGTTGATATTAACTTTTTCTTTGTCCCTTAAAAGGCTTTTTGGCATGCATCACCGAACATGAACTTAGCATCCTTTTAAAGTAGCTTGTACAAAGGGTGTGCGATCTTCCAGAATTAGTTTATGAAGCGCTTGTAAAACCTGCATGTCCTAGGAAACTTCTCACACCTTTGACAGAGATAGGTAGAGAAGCTTCTCAATCGCCTCTACTTTAGCCCTATCAACCTTGATTCCTATGATGAATATTCTATATCCCAACAAAATGCCTTCCCTCACCATGAAGTGACACTTTTTTCAATTCGGAAGTAGATGGCATTCTTCACATCTCTGAGGCATATCATGTAAATGTTCAAGCAATCATTGAATAAATCTCCAACCACACAAAATTTTTGGCAACCCTCATGGGAGGATGCCACTTCTATACAATCTGGGCTTACATAATACTTGCTAAAATATTAACTGTTTAATAGGCAACATATTAATCATACTTTACTAATGAATCCAAAATAGTTATAGGTATAAGATTTTGTCCTAGAGGTAGTTCGGTTGATTTCGATTTCCAGTTTATAGCATGAGGAACTTCCAAAGTAATTTAAACCAATATTTTGCGAGATTTTTATATATTGCCCATACTATTTTAGGACATGCTGAAACATATTACCAATGTTAAAATACATAGACATAAAACTTACTAGTTTCCGTTTCATACAATTATCTCAAAATAACTGGTAGTTTAATATAAAAACAAGCTCGCCTGCTCTAATTGAACTAAACAAGCAACACCTTTAAGTTACAAACCATGGTTTCATAATTCACATTACATGTCCCAAAACATACATGTAAATGTCCCAAAATTACTACAATATTTATTTCTTGATGAATATGTGATATTATGCATAGCGCTAAAAATTCATCTTCAATGGCCATCCTCAAGCATCATCTCGGGTATTTCCTATGATAGAAACAACTATTGCTAAGCATTAAGCTTAGTGGTGTAAAAGCTACAAGCTGAAACCTTTAGATTCCTCAATTTACCTTTCTTAAGTCAAGGCAACATAAATGCAATGTAATAACCTTTAGATTCCTCAATTTACCTTTCTTACGAAACATAAGAAGGGCAATGGCCCTGTATTATGAAGGGCAGAGGCCCTGTATTATGAAGGGCTAAAACCCAATAGTCAAGAGAACCAAGAACCATATTAAGAGTGTCTTTCTAATTCGTGCTTAAAATGGACCACTTCCATACTTAGGACGCACCAAAAATCCACAATCAAGATGGAAATTGATCCAAAAAAGAGGCATGCCAATAATGACAAAGTCACAACCACAAGAAGGAAAAAGTCCACAAGGATGTCAAGTGATTAAGCAATCCATACAAATGGGCGAATTATGCGAGTTCCTTGCAAGTCTCAAATAATATCAACACAACCAGATAAAATGACAAGAATATAGCTGAGAGACCAAGATAATATTCAAATGCACTAATAGGTAACAAAAGTACAAGAACAAGTTTTGTTTTACAAGAACCTAAACCTTTTAGCAAGCAACCAACTCTAACGAGTTCATGCTATAGATCAATACGACATCGGTTTCTTCATTCAATTTTCTTAAGATTGTACAAGAATGTGAGCACCTTAATACTAATTTAAATGCTCATTTAATATCTAGCACTTTCAAAAGGTAAAAACAAACAAGATAGATACCAAAAGTCAGCCCCATTTGTGTAAATCACACCCTTCTGGGCAGATTGACTGCCTTGCATTGTAACTAGATTTTGAATTGGTAAATTAAAAACTTAGTCTCTTAAGTCACCATGAAAATTGTAGGTGTATGAATATAGGTTGCAAAAAATCAAGAATCACTTAAAAAAATACCTTTTGTACAAGTATTTATAATCGAAACACTAACAGCACACACCCAGGGACTCTTATGTCAAAAATTTGGACTAAACTTGTCCTAAATTGTGTCCACTGTTTAATATTCATAAATACCAAATTAGGAACCAACATAAACATAAGAGTTGTAGATATATGTCTTGGAGTTGCAAAAAACTAAGAAACATTACAAAATATAACTCACAGAACAAGATATGCTTATAATACTAACAAAAATACATAGAAGGCTTCTTAGACAAAGGATTGCCAGAACTTTCACTATGTTTCGTCCCATATTTCAGTACCATACAAGCAAATTCAGAGTTTTACATATGCATAAAAGTTGTAGATATGTGAATTAAATTTCCAAAACATATTTACACACTACAAACGTTGCTATATACCATGAGATATTCCACAAGTACTAAACTACACAGTTTCAAGATAGAATTTAGCTACTTACCGAAGGGTAGGGGTTTCTTTATTTTTGCTCAAAGGGACTGCTTATTTTAGTGATTTTTATCAAATATACGGCCGTGAGGGAGTTTATAAGGTGTTTCCAACTCAACCGACTTACCTTTGGGAAATATATATATTATGTTAAAAGCAAATAAAAAGAATGCAGCCCAAATTTCTTTTTTTCCATTCCTTATTTATTTCCTCACACATTAATATTTATTATAAAGGCTTGTGCAACATATATAATTTTATAAAAGTAAATAAATTCCACAAAGTTTAAACCCTCCCTTACTTCTTTTGACGATTCAAGAAAATCAATTTTCTCCAACGACACAAATTTAGATCAAAGAGTTGCGAAGTAGGGGTTAGTTTTATCTCAAGGGAATACCTTTTTCAAAGTAAATACATTATTTAATAATAAGGGCATTAAAATCCTCTCACCTTTTAGAAATCTCATCTCGAAATTTACCATATGCTAGTCTTGGAATAAGTGCGGATATTGGGTCCTCATATCTTCTTCTCTCTCCTAGGTGGCTTCTTCTCCAGAATAGTTCCTCCAAAGTACCTTTACTAAGGGAATTTTCTCGTTTCTGATTTTTTTTCCTGAGCTTGAATATGGACAGGTTTCTCATCATACATCAAGTTTTGAATAACCTCAATAGATTCAACTGGTAGGATATGAGAGGGGCCCGAACGATATCTTCTAAGTGTTGACAAATGGAAGAAATTGTGGATCTTTTCCAACTCAGGTGGTAATGCTAATTTATATGCAAATGGTCTCACTCTTTCAAGTACCTCATAGAGTTTGATAAATCGAGGACTATGTTTTCCCTTTTGACCAAATCTCATAATCTTCTTCCATGGACATATCTTTAAGAATTCATTATCACCAACTTGATACTCGATATCACACCTTTTAAGACTAACATATGATTTGAGACTATCCGAAGCGATCTTCGGACGATCTTTGATCACTTTTACCTTGTCTTATGTTGGCAGCACAATTTCAGGACCAGTAAGTTTTCTTTCACTAACTTCACTCCAAGAAAGAGGAGTCCAACATTTTCTTCCATATAAGGCTTCATATAGGGCATTCCAATACTCGATTGGTAGCTATTATTGAAATAAAATTCTACTAAAGTCAAATGTTTGTCCCAACTACCCTCAAACTCCATGATGGATGCTCGAAGCATATCCTCCAAAATTTGTATCACTCTTTCTGGCTGATCGTCTGTCGGAGGATGAAATGAGGTGCTAAAATTTAAATTGGTACCCAAGGCCTCTTGCAAGCTATACAAAAATCTAGATTTAAACCTTAGGTCTCTGTCGGAGACAATAGAGAAAGGGACTCCGTCCAGCCTTACAATCGTATTAATGTATAGTTCTATTAACCTTTCAAGTGAATAATCCATCCTAATTGCTAAGAAATAAGCACTCTTTGTTAATCTATCCACTATCACCCATATTGCATCATGGTTCTTTTGGGTGGGAGGAAGTCCAGAAACAACGTCTATTGTTATTCTCTCCTATTTCCATTATGGCATCGGCAAGGGTTGGAGTAGCCCAAGTGGGACTTGATGTTTTGCTTTTACTTATTGACAAACCAAACATTTTGAAATGTAATCCGCAATGTCTTTCTTCATACCATTCAACTAATAGTGTTCTTTAAGGGTCCATTACATTTTCGTACCTCTAGGGTGCATGGAATATGATGAAGTATGTGCTTCATTGAAGATTTCACTCTTTAATCTTTCATCATTAGGGACACACAACCTACTTTGATAAGATAAGACACCATTTTCGGTTAATGAAAAATCATGTTTCCCTCCATCTTAAACTTTTTTCCTCGGCTTCATGAGTTTCTCTCCTAACTTTTGTGCTTCTCTAACCTGCTCAAGCAATACGGGTTTAACATGCAGTTGGAAAATAATCGGGCAATATGAATGAAGTGCAATATGAACATTCATGGCTCTTAACTCAAGAAGAAAAAGCAGGACTCAAGAATAGGCTTGCAAAGGACTTGTGACTTAAGGAATCTGCAATCACATTGACTTTTCCGGGATGATAATTGATCGTGCAATCATAATCCTTAATGAGCTCAAGCCATCTACGATGCCTTAGGTTCAACTCCTTTTGTGTACCCAAGTATTTTAAGCTTTTATGATCAGTGAATATGTAACATTTCTCCATATAGAAAATGTCTCCATATCTTTAAGGCAGATACTATAGCAACGAGTTCCAGATCTTGAGTAGGATAATTCAATTCATGTGGTTTTAATTTTAGATATGGATAAGAAATAACTTTCCCTTCTTGTATCAGAACACACCCTAGACCACGATAAGATGCATCACTATATATCACATACTCCTGCCCCTCCATTGGTAGAGTAGTACAGGAGCTTGCGTCAACAAGGATTTAAGAGTGTCAAAGATCTCTTGGAATTTGTCATTCCAAATAAACTTTTCCTCTTTCCTCAAGAGTTTGCTAAAAAGGGAGGTTATAATGGAGAAGCCTTTCGTGAACCTCCTATAGTATCCCGTCTAGCCTAGGAAGCTTCTTACTTCGATTGGACTTTTGGGAGGTTTGCATTCAATAATTGCTTAGATTTTACTAGGTACCACCTTTACACCTTTGGCTGACACGACATGCCCCAAAAAGGTCACTTCATTTAGCCAAAATTTACACTTGGAAAGTTTTGCATAAAGTTCTTTCTCTTTCAAAATTTTCAAAACAATTCGAAGGTGCTTATTATGATCTTCACTACCCTTGGAATACACTAAAATATCATCTATAAAAAAATACCAAAAATTGATCTAAATATGGCTTGAATATTTGATTTATTAGATCTATGAATATCGCGGGAGCATTAGTCAATCCAAATGGCATCACAAAAACTTTATAATGACCATATCAAGTTCTAAAAGTAGTTTTAGGAATATGTTTCTCTCTTATGCGCAGTTGATGAAACCCAGACCTCAAATCGATATTTGAGAATAAATTATCACCCTGCCAACTGATCCAACATCTGGTCTATGAATGACATACGGAAGTGGTCATTTTTAGTTGATGTATTGAGCTTATGGTAGTCTATGTAAACCCTCCAACCAACCTGTGGCCTTATAGGGATTAACTCATTGCTAGCATTTGGAACTACAATGATACCTCCCTTCTTTGGAACATACTGGACCAGACTCACACATTTATTGTCGGCAATAAGATATATCACACCTATGACCAACCACTCAATGATTTCTTTACGCATGACCTCTTCCATAAGTGGGTTGAGGCATATTTAGTGTTCAATACTCAATTTATAATGTTTGACCAGTTGAATCTTATGAGTGCACATGCTAGGTTTGATGCAAATTATATGAACTATTGTCCATCCAATAGCTTTTTCAAATTGTTTATGTACCGAGATCAGCACATCCACTTGTTTGTCATTAAGATCTATAGCAACAACGACATGCAAAGTATTGTTAGTACCCAAAAACATATACCTTATATGGCATGGAAGATCCTTCAACTCCAACACTGGTGGCTCCTCAATTGATGGTCTAGTGGGTGGCGACTCTCAATTTTGTAAGTCTAACTCAAGCTTAGCCTGATGCCTGGTGAAACAAGATGCTCCTAGAGCCTTTACTATCTCATCATATTCTAGGATGCCATCATAGTCGAAGTTTATTAACACAACTTCTAGAGTTTTTTTATTGCAGCTGCAATAGAAGGGGTTGGGGATTAGTTTAGTGCGAAGGCAGATGGAATAGCACTTTCTTTTTCCAAACTGGCTAAAAAAGAATTCACTTGCTCAATGGCTGACAAAAAGGCTTACCCTACGCCTGCTAGCTTTTACTTGCTTGAAAGAGATTAAATGGTTTCTTTCCTTGGGAAAGCCTCCTATTACCAGGGACTACTAATACAACTACGGGGAATGAAGACACCACATAGCACATAGAGAAAAGAAAGCGGAGTAGCGGGACAAGGTGAGGAAAAAATCTTGATACTCTAACTTCAAGAGGAGAATCCATTATAGTAGGTACTCTTAGGCAAATTCTATAGGGAGGGGAATATGCCAAACCACATGCAAGGACAATACCAAGCACTTTGTTACTGGTTCACAAAGGAATAGAAGGGAAAAAGTCTATGATTATGACTGGCGGGATATAAATAGAAATAACTCACTTGTCTAATGTGAGGAAGTTATTTTGGGATGACCCACACTTGTTTTGTGTTTGTGCTGATGGGTTTATTCATCGCTGTGTTCTTGAGATTGAGATGATGAGCATACTTGAGGCATGCCACTCATCATTGGTTGGTGGGCATCATAGTGGAATTCTAACAGAGCACAAGATATTGCACTATGGCTATTATTGGCCCACTATCCACCAAGACACCGATGACTATGCCAAAGCTTGTGAGCGGTGCAAAGAGAAAGTGGTGTTTCCCACAAATATGAGCTCCCTCTAAACCCCATTATAGTGATTGAGTTATTTGATATATAGGGGATAGATTTCATGGGATCGTTTGTTAGCTCATATGGAAACAAATATATCCTAGTTACTATGGATTATGTATCGAAATGGGTTGAGGTCGTGGCTCTACCAAACAATGAGCAAAAAAGTGTCAAAATATTTCCCAAAAGGAATATCTTCTCAAGGTTTGGCACCCTTCAGCGAATCATCAGTGATGGAGGTTCTCACTTCTGCAACAAACTTTTCAAAGCACTTCTTGAAAAGTATAGAGTGAAACATCAGGTGGCCACTCCTTGTCATCCTCAGACTAGTGAGCAGGTGGCGATGTCTAATAGGAAAATTTAATAGATTCTATCAAAGACTGTGAGTGTAAACTAGAAAGATTGGTCATGGAAGCTGGATGACGTACTATGGGCATATCAAACAACATTCAAGACCCCTATAGGCATGTCTCCCTATCAACTTGTCTTTCGGAAATCATGTCACTTGCCAGTAGAACTTGAGCACAAAGCAATGTGGGCATTGAAAAAGTTGAACATGGGCTAGAATGATGCATCAAACTCTAGACCGAGCAAACTCAATGATGTTGATGAGTTTTGATTAAAGACGTATAAGAGCTCACCCTTGTACAAACAAAGAATGAAGCTGCAATATGACTGCCACATAGAGAACTGCCAATTCGTACCAGGGGACTTGGTGCTGCTCTATATTCACAATTGAATTTGTTCCCTGGGAAGCTCAAATCCAGATGGATGGGTCCCTTTCGAGTAGCATATGTCTTTGATCATGAGGTCATTGAGTTGGAGAGATGGAGTGGAGGAACTTTCAAAGTAAATGGCCAAATATTCAAGCCATACCTTGGAAATATGGAAGGGATAAAAAAGTTGGAAGATTGGGATCTTTAGGAAGTATGAGTACTCAAGCCATCTACGTCATGTCGCGACAATAAATCAGTCGTTGCTTGGGAGGCAATCCAAGGTGGACAATCGCGCTTAAGCACTCAGGTATGTTTTTTGACCCCTATATGTTATTTTTGCTTTGATTTTGTGCATTAGGGACAATGCACATCTTTTTCGATGGTGTGTGGATAATTCTGAGCCTCAGTGAAATTGGAGTAGCTTGGGTCCATAACTACCCCAATTTTCGCTCTTGAGGTTTTCTTGCATGTGTTACTTCCCCGTGGATATTTAATTTCTATTGAACCGACATGTTTAGGATGTTCGGATAATATTTGTAACATATAGTGCCAATACTTGTGGCATATAGCATGTTTGTTGTGTTTTGTTTGAAAAATGATACCAACCAAAAAATTATTTTGATTTTAGTTAGATAGGAACCATAAATGTTTAGGTGTGTGACAATGTTTGTAATGATAAGTGAGGATAAATTGAGAAAAGAAGCATGATTTGAGAGTCTTTTATTGATGTATGTAGTACCATATGGATATGAGCTTAATTTGCTAGATTCATGTGTTTTGTCATAATTCACTTGCCCTGTTGCTCAAAGTTAGATGGTGGATTAGTTGGACTAGGAAACAATCTTAGGTAAATATTCTTAATAGTCTACTTAGCCTAAAATGACCAACCAAAAATATGATATATCTCCTTTTCCTAATGTTTGAGCCTAACATGTACCTATTCTTTGGAAACACCCGATTAACCTAGCCTTGTTGGTTGTAAAATCCTTATATTAGACTTGGTCCTTCCTTGAACATTTTGCACTTTAACTTAGGCAAAAGCCTAGTTTAGGGTGGCTACCAAAAGTGGCCCTGGTGTTGAGGACAAATATTATGCACCTTAACACAAGCAAAAAGCCTACTTTGAGGGTGGCTAGTATAAGGGTGAGTGAGTTCGCATAATCCCAAGATTATACATGAAAACATCATTGAGTGTCAGATATGAGACTTATTTATGAGAGGGCACTTGCATTGCATTTTTAGTACTGGACTTGTTCAGCGATTGTGGATTGTTGATACTACCTCGGTTGTCATAGGTGTATTGTCACATGCACCTATTTGTATTGGTTTGCTAGATAGCTATCTGATCCTGTTTTGAAATGTTGGTGAGGGTAACTGAGTTTGAGATTTATGTGATTGTATGCCATGGGGTTGAGGTCTATGAGTTACTGCATTATCTATATAGATTGAGTACATTGCTTGAGGACAAGCAACAATTATAAGTTTAGGGTGTTGATGTGCTATCAAAATACAACACTTTTGATACTTAAAATTTGGAATTTTTAATGTTCTCAATCTAATGTTAGTTGGTTTTATGTATTTTTGTGTTTATATTTGCAAGATTACACGTTGGCCTTGATTTCTAAAAAGCACAGAAGTTGTTAATATTTGCTATTACAGGACATAGATCATTCTACGATCCATAAGGTGGTTTTTCGAGCAATTCCTGTGAGGGGCAATTTTTTGAAGTTTATTCTACAAACATGCAGACGAGCCGTAGAAGGTTTTACGAGTAATTGATGATGGTTCATACCCTGAGGATCAGAGATTGAGACTTTTTGAAGTTCATCAAACGAAAACCCCTTTATGTGTCGGAAATCACTTTATGAGTCATTGAGGGGTGTCGTAAAAGTGAAGTCCAAATTTTTAGCAACTGAGTACGAGACCCCGATTACAGGCTGTGGAATGCAATACAACCCGTAAACCTCTTTCTTATGGCGTGCCAACCAGTTATCCTATTTCAGTTAAGACTTATACTTTACTTATTATAAATACGGTTTGAGGTTATTTTTTAAAAGTTTCGATAGGTTTTTGCTATGTTTTCATCTAGTTCTCAGAGAACTCAATAATTAGAGGGAGAAAATTCTGAGATCATATTGGAGAGTCTTTGAGAACACTTGTATTTGAATTTCATCTTTAAGCTTGTGATTATTATTGAAGTTGGATTTGCTTGCTCTTAATTCTATTGTGTAAGTATTCAATTATGTTTTCTTAATCCATAATTCTTTCATCTACACAAAGCATGAGTAGCTAAAACCACAACTAGGGTTGTGGTAACCATAAAGAACTAACTAAGTAAAATTGGATAATTCATAATTCTTGAAAGGTGTATATACATGTATTAATTAAATCTCTTCATTTTGCATGTTTTCTGATGGTGGCCAACATTAGAACCCGCTTAGTGTTAACCGACTGGACCAAGGTAGTAATGAATAGGAAAAAAGATTAATTAACAGGATTCGATTGATGTGTTCTGATCTAATCAACCAAACAGGCCAATGGGAGGTTGTACTAGTACTAATAGGTAAGGGTTAGTAATACGCACTATGGAGATGGGCTAATGTACATAGCAAAATTCACCTCTCACCTTTGACCAAAGGTCTTGGTGAACATACCTTACTGTCCTGCATGCCACACACTAGAAAAGAATTTGGTTATCCGGTGATACTGAGTTGGGAAATCATGGGGAACACAATACCCTAGTTTCTCTCCATATTGACTTCTCTCTTGTGTTAGTTAGTTTACTTATAGTTTTTATCAATTATTGCAAGAACCCCCTCTCCCTCGGGGAAGTAAGTCGCTTAACCATTCGAATTGCTATCACTGAATTCTCTTGAGTCTATGTATTCCATGTGGGTTTGACCCTAATCTTTGTTAGATCTATTTCTTGACAGCGACTGCTTTATCCTCTAAAAAGAAGGTGTAACTTGGGCGACATCATGGCTCCCTTTGAAGCTCTGTATAATAGGCATTGTAGATCTCTGGTTGGGTTGTTTGAAGTGGGGGAGATGGCTTTGTAAGGTCTGTATTTAGTTATGGAAGCTTTAGGGAATGTAAGAATGATAAGGGAAAGATTGAAGATGGCTCAAAGCCAGCTCAAAAGTCTTATGCCGACACGAGGAGGACAAAACTTAAGTTTAAGGTCAATGATTTGGTGCATTTGAAGGTTCCACCAATGAAGGTTGTAGTCCAATTTGGCAAGAAGGGCAAGTTAAGCCCTAGGTATGTAGGGCCTTACCGGATCTTGTGGCATGTTGGTAAAATGGCATATGAATTAGAGTTTCCCATAGAGATCAACATAATTTATCCAGTTTTCCATGTCTTTATGTCAAGGAAGTTTGTTAGAGATCCTAATTCCATTCTGCCCTTATAAATTGGTCAATGTTGAAGAGAACTTTGCTTATGAGGAAGTTTTGGGTGGAAATCTTAGATAGGAAAGTGAAAAGGTAAAGAAATAAAGATGTTGCAACCGTCAAAGTACTTTGGAGGGACCAAAAAGTCAAAAGCATCATTTGGGAAGCCAAAGCTGATATCAAGAAGGGGTACCCCTATATCTTCCATTTCAATCAAGCTTAAGGTACTAAGATTCTTTTTTCTACTTGAGAACCTCCCCATTCTTGCATGTTATTTGCATGTGGCCTATGCATAAGTATGTGTTTTTGATGTTGCAATATAAATATTATTTTATGGTTTAGAAATTTTCATGGTGATATGCTGCATGTTGCGTATGATTCATATATTCTATTCCTTAGAGCTTTCCTTAAGCACAATAATGGACGAATGTTTCCAAGGGGGAGATATTATAAGGCCCCACATGTTGGAGGGTGTAAAAGTACCTAAGGAATGTAATTAGGAAATTTTCTAAGTACCAATGGGTTTTCTGGAAGGGCCTACGGGTTGTAAGTGTCCCCACGGGCCGTATCATGGGCTGGTGGAATATTGGCCAGACTTGGTGAAAATGATGATTTCTGAAGTTGGGTTTATGATTTATCAGATGTATATCTAAATATGAGCCATAAGTCCAGTCGTGGAATATGATTCAAAGAAAGTTTCTTAGGGTCCAAAAAGTTATCACACAAAACCCCATTCCTATGGCCTATAGAATGGACCACGACCCGTAATTGGGGTCTCGTGGTCCTATCTGGAAGCATTTTAAAAGGGTAAATGCAATATTTCCTATTACCCTAATGTTATACTACGTCATTTAAGCCCCCAAAAGACCCCTTATAAGCTCTTTATAACCCTAATCTACCCAATTCCCACTCATTAAAAAATACTCTAAATCCTACACTCCTCTGAAGTCCTTCAAGGTCCCCAAAGGAGAGTACAAGCTAGGGTTTTGCTTTCTTCATCTCTAAATCAGACTTTTCCTTTATTTAATCACCAAGGTATATGAGTTTTGATTATTGGAGACCCTCTATCCACTAAGCTCAACCATTCCCTTTCCTTTATGATTTCTCAAGTTATGGTAAAACATGATGATTTTGTGAACTCATTCATATGAGGTTAATATGAAGTACTTTATGATGGTTTACCCTTGTATATGATTACAAAATGAAATATCATATGCAGTCTATGCTTTAAATGAGGGTTTGATGATGTCTAAACCAAGTCTTATTATGCTTTTAGTAGGTTATATGAATAATGCTCAATGATTCTATTTTTCTTCTATCATGCTTTCTACTCTTAAATTTGCATGATTTTAAAGTTATGTACATACCCACCATGTTTTGATTAAAGATGTGTATCAAGCTTTCGATGTGGACAACGGATTAATGGCAAAATACGTGAACTATAAATATTGTGAAAATTAAAATTTTCTATTATGTATGCTATAATCCATATGAGTATTTTGAAGGTTATATATATGATAGGAAGCCCTATCTTTTGATATGATGTAGCTTCATTTTGAAGAGCTACTCTTTGATAATATTGATCCATTATTTGATTTTGCAGATTATGTCTACAACTATGTTTTGAGTATTCGTTGGGGATTGTGTGTAAGGACACGGAACTTTTTCGTGTGGCGTTACCGAATCTCTTGGTATTGTCATGAGCGAAATTCCAGGCATCGCTCAACGGAAGGCCAACACGGGCCATGTGAAGCCACACAGACTGTGTAGCCTCCCATGGAGGGACACTTGGTGTAGTTCACGACAGGGGAAATTTGATACGGAGGAGATTTTGGACCAAGTGAGGGCACACGGCCAGTCACACGGTCCATGTGATGTGACACGGGCCGTGTAGCCCTCCGTGTAACTCACTACATGAAATTTTTCTAAGTATGGAAGTACCATCTTGTAACTTTGTCGTGCAGAATTATTTCAACTACTATCACACGATCGATGTCACAGCCCCTGTGGAGTCACACAGACCATGAAGTCGTCCATGGTATCCCTTAGTTTTGAATAAATTTCCTCTGCAAAATTACTAAGTGGCAGTTCATGGTCACTGTTAACGGTCTGTGTAATGTTTTACAGGCCGTGTAGGTGGCAGTATGGACCTGATAGTTTCAAAGTTTGCCCATTTCATTAATAGAAATTATGTAATTTCGGTTTATTTTAATTATGAATTATGACCTTTTATCTATCTTAAACCCTTAATCTAGCTGATACTCCCTCCCCTCTTAATTCATTCTCCTAAAAACCTTCTACCTTCATAATAACACCTCCCAACCCCTCTCGACACTCTCCTCTCAAGGTTCAAGGCTAGGGTTCAATTGAAGTCCAATTCAAGCTAAGTCCATTCTCAAATTCAGCACTTCAATCAAGGTATGTGGGATTGATTCTTGGCCCTTTTCATCCAAGAAGACCAAAAATTCCTTCAATTGATTTAATGAATTTAGTCCACATTAAAAATGAGTTTTCATTACTTGATTTATTTAAATCCAATTAATGTATGGGTTATATTCTACCCATGATTTGAATTCACTTTGATCATTATTACAATGATTTACATTGGATTATGAAGTTATGAACATGCATGTCCCCTTTTAAGGTTGATTTATGCATGGGTGGTTTATACTATGTTTTAGATGTTGATTTAATTATGGATTTCCTTAATTTAACATTATGATATTGATTTTAACTTGAATCTATGTTACCCATGCCAATGTCACATCATGCGTTGCATTTGCATTCATACACATTGGTTTACATGAAGTTTATGAAGTGGGTTAAGCCCAATTTTGTTTCATGAAATGCTTATGCTATGATTTTGGAAAAGCATTGGTTATGACAAGAATGTGATCACATACATGTCTTTGATTATGGCTCTTTGAGCATTTTGGATGCTTGCACCTTTCTATATATATAGCTGAGCTATTCCTTGCATCAACATTATGATTATGATTTATGATTTGACATTTGAGCCTAAATGTGCATCGAACGATTTGAAGTGAGCATTGTATCTCTTGAAAGCACGTATATGTATAAGTATTCATGTTAGATGTTGATAACTTAGCACTCATGGATTTGGGGGACGTCTCCCTTTCCTTGAACAATATGCCAACATAGGAATGTTAGCCATTACCAAAAAGACTGGGTCATAAGGAATGATTATTCATTATTATGTTTATGATATGATATGATTATGAACCATCCTTCTGAAAAGCAGGTCGTAAGGAAGGTGACTATCCACTGAAAAGCGTGGTTGTAAGGTGCAATGTAGATTACCTGTGTCATGTGATATTCTCCTTACCGGTTGGAGGTTCCTATTGGTCTAATTCATGTAATAGCTCGTATGAGTTTGGTTTGTTGGTTATAGTCCATCCCCAATATGTATGAGCATTGTTGCATTCGTGCATCATAAATTTCATGGCATCTTGTATATACTTCCATTGGTTATATGATCCTTTCTATATTACGTGCCCTTATCATCTAACATTGAAATGCAGGTTTGGTAAGTTATATGTATTGCATGCCCGCATACTTAGTACATTCAAATGTTCTAGTTCATACTCCATGCGTAAATGATTTTACCATGTAGGGGCCAAACATTTTGAGTATCAACTGTTCGACGAGTAATCCAATTCAGAAGAGTATTGTTATGAGTCCTATCCACCAAGGACGAGCCGCCTTCCTTTATCTTTACTATATTGAGTTCCTTTTTATGTGAGGGTGAGCCCTGAAGTTATCTTAGCCCCTGTTCCATCTTGAATAGAGGCATTCGTTGGACAATATGTAGAATCTTGTGAAATCCGCTTGTTATGCGTGGTATTTGCCTTATGCTTTAGTGGATCGATTTATGGGAAATTCTTATCTGGCTCGATGTATATTTTTATGTGGAAATGTGGAACATCCCTAGCCCTATAATGCCTCTATAGTGTGAGTTTTATTCCCCCCTTCAAAACTATGTGTTGTTATTTGTATGTCTTCTCTGAATCGATGATGTGGAATTTAGATACTTGAGGTTTGTTTGGGGACTCTCAGGTTTCCATTCACCATGTCACGTCTAGGTCCTAGCCCCATCGTGAAAAAAGATGGTATAAGAGCCCTAGGTTTGTAAATGGTCCTCAGAGTCTAATATGCCGCGTTAAGTAGAGTCCTATTCATGGATGTGAAGTGCACCATGCCTATGGGTGGGAGGCTACAAAGGCGTTCTAGGAATTTCCTCACTTTTTCATGTCTTATTTCTTCTATGACTAGTATATTTGATTCCCTTATCTTGACGATGACGTTGATACATTTCAGAAGATGCCACGAGGAACACCCCTCCCACCAAGGCCGGCTCTGGCTAATGAGGAACAGGCTCCTTAAGGGCCTATGGATGAACCCATCTCAAATGGTGACTTCCGTACAACCTTCGCCATGCTTTCCCAGGTGGTGACCTCTTAGAAAAGCAAGCTAACTTGCCACCGGATCCTACGCCTGCTTCTAGGGTGAGGGATTTCACCCGGATGAATCCTCCGAAGTTCCATGGGTCAAAGGCTAATGAGGATACTCAGGAGTTCATTGATGAGCTTACCAAGATACTAAACATAATGGGGGTCACTTCTGAAGAGAAGGCTGAATTGGCTGCCTACCAACTAAAAGATGTGGCTCAGGTATGGTATACTTATTAGTCTATGAAAAGGGTTTGCGGTGGAGATGTTAATTAGGAGGAGTTCAAGATTGCATTCCTTGATCGCTTCTTTCCCCTTGAGCTTAGGGAAGTCGGAATGTATGAGTTCCTCAACCTCAAGCAAGGAGGTATGAGTGTAAGGGACTACACCCTCAAATTCACAAATCTTTCCAAGTATGCTCCATCACTTATGGCTGACCCCCGCGCAAGGATGCACAAGTTAATTTTGGGTATCTCTAATTTGCCTATGAAGGAATGTCGTACTACTATGCTCATACAGGATATGGATATTGCCAGACTCATGGTGTATGCATAATAGGTCGAAGCGGAGAAACTCATGGAGAGAAGGGTTCACGATCCCAAGAGGACCCATTTTGATGGTGGGTTCTCTAGTTCTTGGAATGGTGGTTTCGATCGCTTCCAACAGGGCCAAGGTTCTAGTACTCAGGTTGCTAATGATCGGGTACCTCCTCTCCGGGCACTGGTTGGTGGCGGTCAGGGGTATTCTATGTGTGACAAGTGTGGAAGGCCTCACCCGAGGGTGTGTTGGAGTGAATTAGGTGTTTGCTACGAGTGTGGTGATAAAATTCACAAGGTTGCTGACTATCCTATGAATGCCCATATAGGTCAAGGTTTAGTTGCCCAAGGTCGGCAAGGTCAACTGAGAGCTCCCCAAGGTGTTTCCCAAAAGAAAATTTGGTTCTATGCACTCCATGCCCGCCAAGATGTTGAAGAAGCTCCGGATGTCATGATGGGTATGTTAAAAGTCTTTGATTTTGATGCCTATGTTTTGCTTGATCCAAGTGCAAATCAATCTTTTGTGACTCCTCTGTTGGCTGTTAAATTTGCTTTGAGTCTCGAGGTTTTGAGGGACCTTTTCACAGTTTATGCTCCTATGGGTGAATCTGTTATTGCACATAGAGTCTATCATGGTTGCCCTAATTCTGTGTTGCACAAAGTTTTTCCATGTGATCATGTAGAACTTGAGATGTTTGACTTTGACATGATTCTTGGGATGGATTGGTTGCATGCAACGTATGCTTTTATAGATTGTACAACCTGGAAGGTCAAGTTCCAACCTCTCGGTGAACTTGTTCTTGAATGGAAGGGTGGTGACTTCTCTATCAAAGGTCGGTTTATTTCCTACCTCAAGGCATAGAGAATGATTTCGAAGGGTTTCATTTATCATATTATGAGGGTCAAGGATATGGAGTCTGAAGTGCCTACTCTTGAGTCTGTTATTGTGGTTAATGAGTTTTTGGATGTTTTCCCTGAAGACTTGCTGGGCATTACTCCTGAAACAGAGGTGGACTTCGGCATATATCTTCTTCTAGAAACAAAGTCTATCTCTATTCCTCCTAATCATATGGCGCCGGTGGAGTGAAGAACTAAAGGAGCAGTTAAAAGATTTATTGGAGAAAGCTTTTATTCGGCCTAGTATGTCGTCGTGGGGTGCTCCAGTGTTGTTTGTATGAAAGAATGAGGGATCTCTTCGGATATGTATTGATTACAGGCAACTAAATAAGGTGACCGTTAAGAATGAGTATTCATTGCCCAGGATTGGCTACTTGTTTGACTAGCTTCAAGGGGCTACTCATTTCTCAAAGATTGATCTTCATTCAGGGTATCATCAGTTGAAGGTTAGGGAGTGTGACATTGCATAATAGCTTTTCAGACAAGGTATGAGCACTTTGATTTTGTGGTGATGTCGTTTAGCCTAACCAATGCTCTGGCCATGTTCATGGATCTAATGAATCGGGTGTTTAAGCCATCCCTTGAAAGTTTTGTGGCGGTCTTCATTGACGACATTCTCATTTACTCCCGAACTGAGCAGGAGCACGAGGATCACTTCAGGATGGTCCTCAAAACTTTGAGAGAGAAGAAGTTGTATGCCAAGTTTAGGAAATGTGAATATTTGTTGGGTGAAGTGGCTTTCCTTGGTCATATGGTGTCGAGTGATGGTATCAAAGTGGATCCGAAGAAGACCAAGGCCGTGAAGAATTAGCCCAGACTTTTGACTCCTTTAGATATTCGAAGTTTTCTTGGGTTGGCGAATATTACGGAAGGTTTATTGAGGGGTTCTCATCTATTGCATCTCCATTAACTATGTTGACCCAAAAGAAGGCTAAGTTTGTTTGGTCAGACACGAGTAGAGTTTTCAAACTTTAAAGGATCAGCCTACATGAACTCCTGTCTTGACTTTACCAAATGGTTTGGAGGGATTTGTGGTGTATTGTGATGCCTTGCGAATTGGGTTGGGTTTTGTGCTTATACTACAATGTGAGGTAATAGCGTATGCATCAAGACAGTTGAAGGTGCAAGAACATAATTACGCGACGTATGACCTTGAATTAGGGGTAATAGTTTTTGCCTTGAAGATTTGGAAACATTATTTGTATGGGGTTTATGTTGATGTGTTCACCGATCACAAGAGTTTGCAATATGTGTTCACTCAAAGGTATCTCAATTTAAAAGAGGTGGTTGGAGCTCCTAAAGGATTACAATATTAGTGTTCTGTATAATCCCAACAAGGTCAATATTGTAGCTGATGCTCTCAGCGGGCTATCTATAGGAAGTGTGGCACATGTTGGGGAAGAAAGGAAGGAGTTAGTAAGGGCTGTTCACCGGTTAGCTAGGTTGGGTGTCAGGTTGGCTGATTTGAGCAATGGTGGTATCCGTGTTCAAAGTGGTGTGCTCCGGTACAAAGATCGGCTTTGTGTTCCGGATGTGGATAGTCTTAGAAGGGTGATTATGAGTGAGGCTCACAACTCTCATTATTCTATTCACCCAGGGTCTACCAAAATGTATCGGGATTTGAAAGAAGTGTATTGGTGGATTGGTATGAAGAAAGACATCGCTAAGTTCGTATACAAATGCCTGAGTTGTCAACAAGTGAAGATAGAGCACCAAAGGCCCGGTGGCTTGGCCCAAGACAATGAGATTCCCACGTGGAAATAGGAAGATATAAACATTGATTTTGTGATCTGTTTGCCTCGAACTCGAAGGCAATTTGATTCCTTTCGGGTTGTCATTGATCGGATGACGAAGTCGCCTCATTTCCTACCAGTCAAGACTACTTTTGCTGCTGATAATTATGCAAGGTTATATATCCAAGAGTTGGTGAGGTTGTATGGTGTGCCTAGGTCCATTATATCGGACCGTGGTACCCAATTCACTTCCCACTTTTGGAGATCTTTTTCAGAAGGGACTTGGAACTAAAATTAAGTTGAGCACCACTTTTCATCCTCAAACCAATGGCCAAGCGAAGAGAACTATTCAAACTTTGGAGGATATGTTGAGGGCTTGTGTGTTGGAGTGTAAGGACAAATGGGATGACCACTTTCGACTCATTGATTGTGCTTATAATAATAGCTTCGATGCTAGCATTGGTATGGCGCCGTTTGAGGCTTTACATGGGAGAAGGCGTAGGTCAACGGTGGGGTGGTTTGAGTTAGGAGAGATGGTGCTACTTGGTCTGGATTTAGTAATAGAGTCCATGGATAAGGTGAAAGTAATTAGGGAAAGGATGACAGCGGCCCAAAGTCATCAAAAGTCTTACTCAAATGTTAGGAGGAGGGATCTTGAGTTTCGTGTTGGTGATTGGGTATATGTGAAGGTTTTGCCCATGAAGGGTGTGATGCGTTCTGGTAAGAAGGACAAGATAAGCCCCCGGTATGTTGGCCCTTATCTGACCATTGAGCGATTGGAGGTGTGGCCTATAAGTTGGAGTTGCCTTCAGATTTGAGTTCCATTCAAACAATCTTCCATGTATCTATGTCGAGGAAACTAATTGGTTATCCTAGCACCATTATTCCCTTAGAAGGGATTGAGGTTGGAGAAAACTTGTCTTATGAAGAAATTCCGGTGGAGATCTTGTATAGGTAAGTAAAGCGACATCGTAACAAGGACGTGGCTTTAGTGAAGGTGCTCTGGAGAAATCAACATGTGCAGAGTGCGACTTGGGAGGTGGAGCTGGACATGGTGAAGCAATACCCTCATCTTTTCCAATCTACTCAAGCCTAAGGTACTAGAATTCTCCCTTTTCTAATGGTTCCATTTTTTGCCCTCTTGAGTCTCATGGCATGACATGCATACATGTGTACGAAAGGGATTTTTGTAATGCTTTGAATGACTGGAATACGATTTTGATAGGAGTTTAAAGGTTTTATGAGTTTTTTTTCAAATAATGAACTATGCATTTTACCTTATGTTTGGATGTTTCGTGTTCTAAGTCAAGCCTTTCAAGCCTTGTTCTTGTAGATTTGGGGACAAATGTTCCCAAGGGGGAGATGAAGTAAGGACCCAGAGTTTTTTTTAAGTGGTTTTACCGAATCTCTTGGTACTATCCCGAGCAAACTGCCAGACATAGCTCCACGGAAGGCCCACACGTGCCGTGTGAAGCCACACGAACCGTGTGGCCTCCCGTGGAGGGACACTTGATCCAGTTCACGACAGGGGAAATTTGAGATGGAGGAGATTTTGGACCAAGTGAGGGCACACGACCACTCACACGGTTCGTGTGATGTGACACGAGTCGTGTATCCCTCCATGTAACTTAGTACGTGAAATTTTTCTAATTATAGAAGTACCATCTCGTAACTTTGTCGTGCAAAATTATTTCAAGTACTATGACATGGTCGATGTCATTTAAAAATTTTCTAAGTGGCGGTTCATGGTCACTGTTCATGTTCCGTGTGATATTTCACAGACTGTGTAGGCGACTGTACGGGCCTGAGGGTTCCAAATTTTGCTCATTTCATTAATGAAGTTTATGTAATTTTGGTTTATTTTAATTATGAATTATGACCTTTTACCTATCATAAACCCTTAATTCAGCTGATACTCCCTCTCCTCCTAATTCATTCTCCTAGAAACCGTCTGCGCTACATAAGATCAACTCCCAACTCCTCTCTACACTCCTCTCTCAAGGTTTAAGGCTAGGCTTCAATTGAAGTCCAATTCAAGCTAAGTCATTCCTCAAATTCAACACTTCAATCAAGGTATGTGGGATTGATATTTGTCCCTTTAGACCAAGAAGACTCCAAATTCCTTTCAATTGATTTCATGAATTTAGTCCACTTTAAATATGAGTTTGCATTACTTGATTTACTTAAATTCAATTGATGTATGAGATGTGTTCTACCTATGATTTTAATTCACTTTGATCATTATTACAATGATTTACATTGGGTTATGAAGTTATGAACAATCATGTCCCCTTTTAAGGTTTATTTATGCATGGGTGGTTTATACTATGTTTTAGATGTCAATTTAATTATGGATTTACTTAATTTAACATTATGATATTGACTTTTAACTTGAGTCTATGTTACCCATGCCAATCTCACATTATGCATTGCATTTGCATTCATGCACATTGGTTTACATAAAGATTATGAAGTAGGTTAAGACCAATTATGTTTTATGAAATAATTGTGCTATGATTTTTGTAAGGCATTGGTTATGACAAGAATTTGATCACATACATGTCTATGATTATGGCTCTTTGAGCATTTTGGGTGCTTGCACCATTCTATATATATAGATGAGCTATTCCTTGCATCAGCATTATGATTATAATTTATGATTTGGTATTTGAGCCTAAATGTGCATCGAACGATTTGAAGTGAGCATTGTATCTCTTGAAAGCACATATATGTATAAGTTTTCATGTGGATTGTTGATGACTTAGTACTGATGGATTGGGGGCGTTCTCCCTTTCCTTGAACTATGAGCCAACATAGGAATGTTAGCCATTATTAAAAAGATCGGGGTGTACGGAATGGTAATTCATTATTATGTTTATGATATGGTATGATTATGAAAAATCCTTCTGAAAAGCGGGTCGTAAGAAAGGTGAACATCCACTGAAAAGCATAGTCGTAAGGTGCTATGTAGATTACCTTTTTCAAGTAATTTTCTCCCTACCGGTGAGAGGTACCAATTGGTCTAATTCATGTAATAGCTCGCATGAATTTTGTTTGTCGGTTATAGTCCATCCCCACTATGTATAAGCATTGCTACACTCATACATCATAAATTTCATGGCATTTTGTATACACTTTCATTGGTTGTATGATCCTTTCTATATTACGTGCCCTAGTCGTCTAACATTGAATTGTAGGTTTTGTAAGGCATATGCATTTCTTGCCCACATACTTAGTACATTCTAATGTACTAACGCATACTTTATGCCTACATGATTTTACCATGTAGGGGCCGAGCATTTGGAGTATTAACTGTTTGACGAGTAATGCGATTTAGAAGAGTATTGTGGTGAGTCCCATTCTCCAAGGACGAGCCGCCTTCCTTTACATTTACTATCTTGAGTTCTTTTTTATTTGAGGGTGAGCCCGGAACTTTTCCTGGCCCCCGTTCCATCTTGAGTAGAGGCATTCGTTGGACAATATGTAGAATCTTGTGAAATCTGCTTGTTATGCGTGGTAGTTGGCTTACGCTTTGTTGATCGATTTATGGGAAATTCTTATCTGGCTGTATGTATATTTTGGTGTGGAAATGTGGAATGTCCCTAGCCCGTATTGCCCCCAAGTGTGAGTCCTTTTCTCCCGCCCCTTATAACTATGTGTTGCTATTTGTATATCTTCTCCGTACCGATTATGTGGAATATAGATACTTGAGCCTTGTTTGGGGACTCTCTGGTTCCCATTCGTCGTGTAACATCTAGGCCCTAGCCACGGGTTGTGACATTATGACCTAGTATCGAGTGAACCTTGGTAGGTAGCCATTGTCCCTTAACTATGCTACCACCGTAGGTTTGTGAATTGCTTATTGAATGACTAACCAAAAAAGAGGAAGTTCCTAAAAGGTACATGAAACTTAATGTCTGAAAAGGGTGGTGATCCCATAAGGCTTCTACTTTCTATTATTTATAAGCGGTGGTCTTGTTTAATTTTGCAAAGTAGATCACTCCTAGTCCGATATGGAGTGAATATTGGAACTCCAAGTAGTAGCTCACTTTGTCTTACATTTAAATTATCTCCCTTTCCCATCCATATATATGATATGTTTTATGATTTGATGATTCCTCATGCATATTTTGAATAAGGCATTGAGCTTATGTGACATATTGAGCATATACCCATTGGTTATAATTATGCATATTGTTTAATTATGACTTATGTTCTTTGTCACATTGCACCGTGTATACTTAGTACATTCTAAGTTTTAACACATACTTTTAGCTTACACGCTCTAACCGTGTAGGGATCAGAGCTCCCATTAATCCTCCTCCTCCACGTGGCCAGACGATTCTGTTGAAGATCACTTTTGGTGAGTCCTCCATATTTGGGGACAATAGCCATTTACTTTCTTGCTTATTTAAGACTTGAGTAATTATGGATATTTATCTTTTGAGGGTGATCCCAGGAGATATCTTCGCCCTGGTTCGATGCGTATTAGAGGTTTGCTTGATATTTGGATATGTATGTTATGATCTCTATGTATCATGAAAGACTCCCTTAATGCCTTATTCCCTCTTATGTGTTAAATTCTTGTTATATGGTTGAGATGGAAGTCGTAAGTTCCTAATTTCTCACATAGCGTGAGTCATACCAACTCACCCCTTATACTTTATTTGCTGTGTGATCCATGCTAATCATCTTCCCTACAACATCCCCATTACTTGAGTCCAATGTCTTGTTTTCCCTAGGATTTATTTGTTATTTTCTTTTATTTTTGCTTCCACAACCAAGGATGTGCTATGCACGTTTAATAGGCTTATTTGGAGTTCCTTCGGATTCTCCATTCACCATGTTACGCCTAGGACCTAGGCTTGGGTCTTGACAATAATGTAAATAGATAGAAGGTTGTTCTTGTCCCCGGAATAAAAGACTCATCAAATTCTCACAAGTCCAATTTAGCAGTGAAGCGGTCGATGAGGATAGCTTCTGGGCCATACATGGTTAGATTATGTAGGCAAAAAGTATATGTTAGTAAATTTGAATTGACCAAGTATGCAGGCATGCTATGCATATATACATGATAACCTATATTTCAATGTTAGATGACAAGGACACAAATATGTATATAAAGAAGTATATAGGAAGGATATCATAACAATATGCCTGAAATCTATGATGCATGAATGGCATAACAGTTAAACATAAGGGGATAGGACCTCATCCAACATGTAAGACCATGCAAGCTATTACATGGAATTTAGATGCTCTCCCAATACCGAAGAAAAAGGTGATCTACTTGCCAAAGAAAGACCATACTCCTCCTTATGGGAACACCACCCATTTTTAAGAAGTAACCTTACCTTATGGGAACACCATCCATTCTAAAAAGGATTTTTCATAAGCATAATCATCCGCAAAAGGGGCATAAACATGAACATGTTTGGCACATAGTTATGAGAAGGAGACTTTATATAAGGACCTTTTAGGTTGAGCCCCCACCTGACATCTCATTCGGTGTTAAGTCATCATCCCATGAGAATATATATACATTTACATGCTTGAAAAAGGAACATTTCAAATCATAATCATGCATACTTAGGCTTAAAAGCAAAATCATATTTCATAATCATACATAATTGGGATTAAAGGATAAATCATACTTAAATCCATAAATGCATACTTAAGAATTTCTCATTCATACTTGAACATGATCATGAATACTAACCCATAATTCTTAAAGGCATATCATGTAACACCCCACATCTTACATGTACTAGTTTAATGCTTATGAAAAATGATATGGCGGGGTCAAACCAGCATACATTTTTTTAAAAGTGCTTGAATTCAGATTAGAGGGAAATATGTACGTCTAACGCTCAAGATGACAGAGTGTATGTAAGTTTTAAGTCAAATTGGGGAGAACGCAGCCTTAAACAAAGTGAAAGGAAGTGAGGTGCTTGTGAGACTTAGGAAGCTAACAGGTGAGTCACCTACGTGCTTAACTTAAATAGGCTAGGTAGACGGAGACGAGGCCCAACATTGAATTTGTTCAAGCTCGATAAAGAATAAAACCTGAGGTAAGGATGTCACTTGGGCCCATGGTTTAGCATCATAAAAGGACAACATTTTCAGCCCAAGATGAATAGGAAAAGGGCCAATTACATTCACAACCCAATACACAAATAGGGCCCAAACTAAGTGGGTGTAAGGGAGAAATATTTGAAGCAAAACCCATCCAATTGAAGCCTAATAAGGCCCAAGTGAAAAGGACAAGTTCTGCATAACACCTTAAGAAAATAAGACTTGAAATACAAAAGAAAGTTGGCCAAAAGTGGCCCTTTAAAAGGGGCAAATATCCAGCAACCTTTAGTCATTTTATCAAAGACAAAAATCAGATTTTCTTCAAAGTTTCTCCTTGCTCTTTCTTCATTTTCTAAAACTGCCAAGGCACACCTCTAGGGTTCTGAAGAGCACCTGATCCTTGAGGTCTAAGGTAAGTAAAAATACTTATGGTTTGGTATAATTTTCCATGAAAAACATGAAGTGTATGCTGGTTGTACTTGTGTAGGAATTTGGGACAACATGTGTTCCAAATATTGTTGTTCACTTTTCTTGTTTGTTAATAGGCTTTTCTCTTGTTGGTTGGATGGATTATGAAGTAATGTTGTTGTTTTTAACAAGGTTTGGTTCTGTAGTGATGTAAGAAGGCTGCTGCACCATTTTTATCTTCCGCAAAAATGAGTTCTTATATGATACCTTAATTCCGCTCTTAGTAAGAATTCATGGACTGAATATTGGGAATTGTTTTCTCATGTTTTCCATCTACTTGGTGACTGTTTTAGGACTGTTTTAGGACTGTCTTTGTGTGTAAATATGTTGAGAACAATTTGGTTGAGGTTGAAACGGATTTGGAATGGTTGACATCGAAATGTAGCGAAAGGACGCCATTTTGCGTTGCCTACTTGTGTGTTCTGTAGAGTTGTTGTATGTTGTACTTTATGAGCTGTTGTAACACTGTCATGGGATTAATAATATCTGGATATGACATTTATATGAAAATGTGTATTAGAAAATACGATTAGGAGTGGAAATGTTGAAAGAATACTCCTTGGTTGCTAATTCCGAGCTTGCTACCCGGATATTATTTTTTGGTGAAATTGGACTACAAAGATTTGTCTATAGCTGCTAACACTAGTTTTATCAAACACTATATTGTAGATAAGTATTTGGAGGAAGAGGATACTACTCCGAGGTAATAACGACGTAGTACAACGAGGTATGTAAGGCTACTTGATTTCCTATTACTTGGCATGAAATCTAGGTTCTTCCTTGGTACATAAAGGCACTTACCAACATCGATGTAACTAATAGCTGTGTCTCCACTCTTTACCATGTTCATATGTTCTCATACATAGCCATTATCAAATCTACATACATACTCGGATACCAAAGAGACATGAGTTCCTTTCTACCAAGTAAAGTCCATGTGTTGTTTAATCTTCTACACATTTCATTAGTTGTGTAACTCTCTTTTTATTGTGGTATTATCTTGTATGGTTGTTTATATGTCATATGTCATGTCTATATTCCGACAGCTCTAAATTTTATGACCACCAAAAGAATCATCTCAAAAGTAAATAAAAGATAACTCAAAGTTGCCTATTAATCGGTGGTATCCCAGGGGTGGAAGAATCACCTAGCATGGGTCGATCCCATATTACGGGGGGTATCCCACGGGTGAAAGGAAAGCCCAGCATGGGTCGATCCCTATATTGATTTACCACTGATCCGTTGGCCATTTACATGATATATTGTGCACAGATTATACAGTAAAGAAAGGTAAAGTAATAAAAAGGACATAAAGTACATGTTCCCACAGTATGACTAAAGGTGGTCTTTTTGTCCTTACACACTAGTGTGTGATTTCATTTAAGTTCTTATTTCATATACAATATTTCTTGCCTTACATATTCAGTACATTATCCCGTACTGACGTCCCATACGGGGGACCTGCATTTCATGCTGCAGGTATAGGAGCTACTAGATCTCCCAGTAGGAGTACAGGACTTTCAGCTGCTGTTACTGAGCTCTAGGTTTCTTCGGTGCTTTGTGTGTCTAAAGCTTACATTTTGTATTGTATAGTTGGTCATGAGGCGGGGCCTGTACCGACCCATATAGATATTGTTCCTTATCTAGGGGATTTGTAGACTATGTAAAGTGAAGTGTGGTCAAGTAGCGTACTATAGACATCGCGGCTCCAACAGCCTAGTATTATGCATTTACTTTTTGCTTGTTAATACAGTTTACATTCTTTTGACAGCACGTTAAATATGGAAACCTCTTAAATGTTCATAGCAGGTGTATAGTTATATGTTGGTTCTCCTGAGACTTGTCGGCAACGGGTGCCGGTCCGCCTTAGTGGTACTTTGGGCGTGACAGAAGTGGTATCAGAGTGGGTCGTCCTAGGGAGTCTATAAAGCCGTATCTATATAGATTCTTGTTTATGGATGTGTTGTGCACCACATTTATAAGCAGGAGGCTACGTGGCATTTAGGAGTTGTTACTTTCTTTTCATTCTCTAGATCGTGCCATAGAGCCAATGTTGTAGGTTTGTTGCTTCTAACCTCTAAATCATTTTGTACAACGAGTATGCCAGAAACAAGGAAAAGTAAAGGAAAAGGAAAGGAGGTAGAAGTGGTAGTTTGTGTACCCAGTCGGGCGAGACAATGAAATGAGGCTCTAGATGAGTTTCTGTCACAAACATCTCCAACTCCTCCGGCTCCTAATGAACCAGGAAGTAGTGAAACTCGCCTAGAACCACTTTCCGATGCTACCGTACAGGATCTGACAAATGCGGTCCAATTATTGACTCGTATAGATGCTGGTCAAAGTCAAAGACAAGAAGGTCCAGTTATAGGTGCAGGTTGTGCGAATAGGGTAGCTAGCATGAGGATACGTGACTTCCTTAATTTAAACCCTCCATCTTTTACCAGGTCAGATCCTAATGAAGATCTACAAGACTTCATCGATCAGATCCAACGCACTTTGGATGTTATGCATGTAAGCGGTACAGAAGCTGCAGAGCTGGCAACATATAGATTGAATGGTGTGGTGATATTGTAGTATGAAGATTGGAAGCAATCTAAGGGTATAGATGCACCTCCAACTACTTAGAAAGTGTTCAAAGAGGCATTTCTTGACCTCTACTTGCCATTAGAGATCCTAGAGGCCAGGGCAGATCAGTTTCTGAATCTCCACCAAGGGAATATGAGCGTGAGGGAGAATAGTCTTTAATTTAATTCCCTGGTTAGGTATGCTCCTAATGTAGTTGCTACTATGGCAGATAGAGTTCATCGATATGTAGATAGGTTGGATTCGTATCTGGCCAGAGATTGTACTATTACTTTTTTGAATAAAGACATGGATATAGCGAGGATGCAAGTATTTGCAAAAAAACACTGGTGGATCAGAGGCAAAGAAGAAGGACACAAGAGTTAGAAAGGGGGCAGTCCAAGAGGGCCACATCTACAGGGCAGTTTGTACCATCCCAAGGTGAGTTTAGGCCCCGATTTTCTAATAAACCACCTAGACCATCATCCTCCTACTCTGCAGTCAGTGCTCTACCACAATTTCAAGGGTCTAAAGGTAATCAGTTTAGTCAAAGAAGTGAGGGCCAAGGTTCACGGACAATAGGATATTCGGCCAGCCAGTAAATCCCTCCTAGGAATCCTTGCAAACAATGTGGGAGAAGCCATTTAGGTACATATCATGTTGGGACAAATGCTTGTTATTGATGTAGTGTATCAGGGCATATGATGAGAGATTTCCCAAGAAGACGTATGGGTGATATAGCACAACCTACTGGGTTAGTCGTGGCATCATCATCGTCAGTTCCTCCATTAGGTAGGGGTCATCAAACACCTGCAGGCTGTGGTAGAGGTGGTAGAGGGGCAGCCAGCTCCACCGGAGCCCAGAATCGCACTTATGCTCTGGGGAGTCGGCAAAATTTAGAAGCTTCACCTGATGTGGTCACAGGTACATTGTCTATCTTTTCACATAATGTGCATGCATTAATTGACCCTGGTTCTACATTATCATATATCACTCCACTAGTGGCTGGGAAGCTTAAAAGAACACCTAAATTATTGAACGAGCCATTTGAAGTATCTACACCAACCGGTGAATCTATTATAGCTAGAAGAGTCTATTATAATTGTGTAGTAACTGTTTGTGACCGTGACACATTGGCTGACCTTGTTGAGTTAGATATGGTGGAATTTGATGTTATAATGGGTATCGATTGGTTAGCTCCTTACTATGCTACTGTGGATTGCCGAACTAAGGGAGTGTATTTCCACTTTCCAAATGAGGCGGTCCTTTAATGGGAAGGTAATGTTGGGGCACCAAAGGGTAAATTTGTTTCCTATTTTAAGGCAAGGAAGATGATGTCAAAGGGATATATATGTCATCTACTTAGAGTAAGGGATATGGAGGCAGAATCACCAACTCTTCAATCTGTTCCTATAGTGAATGAATTTGTTGATGTGTTTCCCGCAGAGCTCCCAAGTTTACCTCAAGAACGAGAAATATATTTTGGAATTGACTTACTTCCAGGCACTCAACCTATTTCTATCCCCCCATATAGAATGGCCCTGGCAGAATTACATGAATTAAAGGAGCAATTAAAAGATTTGCTAGAGAAGGGTTTTATAAGACCTAGTATATCCCCTTGGGGTGCACCAGTGTTATTTGTACGTAAAAAGGATGGCACCTTTAGAATGTGTATTGACTACCGACAATTGAATAGGGTAACCTCCCCAGGATTGATGATTTACTTGATCATTTACAGGGTGCCAAATGCTTTTCTAAAATTGATTTGAGGTCAAGTTATCACCAAGTGAGCGTGAAGGAGGAAAATATACCTAAGACAGCCTTTAGGAAACACTATGGTCACTTATAATTTCTTATTATGTCATTTGGGCTGACCAATGCACCAACTGTTTTTATAAACTTAATGAACAGGGTATTCAAGCCATTCTTGGATGCATTTGTGATAGTATTTATAGATGACATTTTGGTGTATTCAAGATCAGAAGAGGACCATGCAAATCACTTACGGCAGGTATTACAAGTTCTTCGTGATCGGCAATTGTATGCCAAGTTTTCCAAATGTGAATTTTGGTTAAAATCAGTGGCATTCTTGGGTCATATTTTGTCCGATGAAGGAATAAGGGTTGATTCAAAAAATATAGAGGCGGTGAAAGATTGGCCAAGGTCGATAACATTCACAGAAGTTCGAAGCTTCTTAGGGTTAGTAGGTTATTACAGAAGGTTTGTTGAGGGTTTTTCTTGTATTGCTGCACCTCAAACGAAATTGACACATAAGTCGACGAAATTTCAATGGAATGATGCATGTGAAAGGAGCTTCCAAGAGTTGAAGAGCAGGCTAACTTCTGCACCTGTACTAGTGCTTCCAGAAGGCACAGAGGGGTATGCGGTGTATTGTAATGCTTCAGGGGTCGGCTTAGGGTGTGTACTGACACAACATGGTAAGGTAATTGCTTATGCCTCGAGACAACTGTGGCCACATAAAACAAACTTCCCAACATATGACCTTGAACTAGCAGGTGTTGTGTTTGCCTTGAAAATATGGTGCCACTATTTGTATGGAGTTCATGTTGATATATATACTGATCATAAGAGCCTACAGTACATCTTTAAATAGAAAGGCCAAAATTTAAGGCAGCGGAGGTGGCTGGAGCTAATAAAGGATTACGAGTTGATATACTATACCATCCAGGGAAAGCAAATGTGGTAGCCGATGCTCTGAGTCGTAAGGCAATTATGAATATTGGTGAGCAGTCCGTGGTATGTCAAGGAGTGGCTAAGGATCTACATTAACTAGCCAATTTGGGGGTTTGCCTCCTTGAAACTCCAAAGGAAGGGGTTGTTGTGCATAATGCTGCAGAGTCTTCATTGGTAATGAAGGTAAGAGAAAAGCAGTTTAAGGATCCTGTTCTACAATGACTTACGGAGAAGGTGAGTCAAATCATGATGAAGGGCTTTGAACTTGCACAAAATGGAATACTTTATTGCCAAAATAGATTATGCGTTCCTAATATAAATGGACTAAGAAGGAGGATAATGGAAGAAACCCATCATTCAAGATATTCGATCCATCCAGGATCAACTAAGATGTATCATGACCTGAAGGGAATGTTTTGGTGGGAAGGCATGAAAACGGACCTTGCAGAATTTGTGGCTCAATGTCCGAATTGCCAACAAGTTAAGGTAGAGCACCAAAAGTCGGGAGGTTATACGCAATGTATAGAGCTTCCAACGTGGAAGTGGGATATGATAAATATGGATTTTGTTACTGGGTTGCCTCGCTCATTTCAGAAGTTTGACTCCATATGGGTGATAGTTGATAGTCTTACAAAGTTAGCACACTTCTTTCTAGTTAAGAGTGATTATACAGCTTAAGAGTATGCAAAGTTATACCTCAAAGAGATAGTTAGGCTACATGGGGTCCCAATCTCCATTATATATGATCGGGGAGCTTAATTCACTGCAATGTTTTGGAAATCCTTCCAAAGGATCTTAGGGACATAAGTGAATTTAAGTACAGCTTTCCACCCTCGGATAGATGGTCAAGGAGAACGCACCATTCAAACACTTGAAGATATGTTGCGGGCTTGTGCATTGGACTTTAAAGGTAGTTGGGTGGACCATTTTTCACTTATTGAATTTGCCTATAATAATAGCTACCATTTAAGCATCAAAATGGCACCTTATGAAGCTTTGTATGGAAGGAAATGTAGATCATCAATAGGATGGTTTGAAGTGGGTGAACCACCTTGCTTGGTCCAGATCTAGTCCAACAAGCCATGGAGAAAGTCAAGGTAATATGACAACGGCTAGAAAAAGCCCAAAGTTGTCACAAATCCTATGCAGATGCTAGAAGAAGAGGACTGAAATTCTCAGTAGGAGATTGGGTATTCTTAAAGGTGTCCCCAATGAAAGGTGTTATGAGATTTGGTAAGAAAGGAAAACTAAGCCCACATTACATAGGGTCATATAAGATTATTAAAAGGTTTGGACAGGTTGCACATGTATTAGAGCTGCCCCAGGATCTTTCAATGGTTCATCCAGTTTTTCATGTCTCAATGCTTCGAAAATGCATAGGTGACCCATCTTGTATCACTCCTATTGAAGATATGCAGGTTACGGAAGATCCCACCTATGAGGAGGTACCTATTGCTATCCTAGATTATCAAGTTAGGAAGCTAAGGAATAAGGAAATACCTTCAGTAAAGGCACTTTGGGGGAACCAACAAATAGAAGAGATAATGTGAGAGGCTGAGGAAGTAATGAGATCTAAGTACCCTTATTTATTTGAAGCTAAAGAGGAAGTCCAAGATGAAGAATTGAGGGATTTGTAGGTACGCGAATTTGAAGTTTTATTAAGTTGTTAAAAGTTTGTTTACATGAAAGTGTAAACTTGTATAACCTATCCCATTTATGCTAACATTCGGGGACGAATGTTCCTAAGGGGGGGAGGATGTAACACCCCACATCTTACATGTACTTGTTAAATGCATATGAAACATGATATGGCGGGGTCAAACCAGCACACATTTTTTTAAAAAGTGCTTGAATTGCATATTAATGGGCTATATGTACGTCTAACGCTCAAGATGATATAGTGTATGTATGTTTTAAGTCAAATTGGGGAGAACGCGACCTTAAACAAAGTGAAAGGAAGTGAGGTGCTTGTGAGACTTAGGAAGCTAACAGGTAGGTCACCTACGTGCTTAACTTAAATAGGCTAGGTAGACGAAGACGAGGCCTGACACCGAATTTGTTCAAATTCGATAAAGAATAAACCCCGAGGTAAGGATGTCATTTGGGCCCGTGGTTTAGAATCATAAAAGGACTTTCAACCCAAGATGAATAGGAAAAGGGCCAAATTACATTCACAACCCAATTCACAAATAGGGCCCAAACTAAGTGCGGGTAAGGGAGAAATATTTGCAGCAAAGCCAACCCAATTGAAGCCCAATAAGGCCCAAGTGAAAAGGCTAAGTTGCTGCATCACCACCTTAATAAAATAAGGCTTGAAATACAAAAGAAAGTCATCCAAAAGTGTCCCTTTAAAAGGGGCAAAAATCCAGCAACCTTTAGTCATTTTCTCAAAGCCAAAAATCAAATTTTCTTCAAAGTTTCTCCTTGCTCTCTCTTTATTTTCTAAAGACGCCAAGGAACACCTCTAGGGTTCTTGAAGAGAACCTGATCCTTGAGGTCTAAAGTAAGTAAAAATACCTATGTTTGGTATAATATTTCCATGAAAAACATAAAGAGTGTGCCGGTTGTACTTGTGTAGGAATTTGGGACAACATGTATTCCAAAGATCGTGGTCCAATTTTCTTGTTTATTAAGAGGCTTTTCTCTTGTTGGTTGGATGGATTATGAAGTAATGTTTATATTTTTAACAAGCTTTAATTCTGTAGTGATGTAAGAAGGCTGTTGCACCATTTTTATCTTCTGCAAAAATGAGTTCTTATATGATACCTTAATTCCGCTCTTAGTAAGAATTCATGGACTGAATATTGGGAATCGTTGTCTCATGTTTTCCATATACTTGGTGACTTTTTTAGGACTGTATTTGTGTGTAAATATGTTGAGAATAGTTTGGTTGAGGTTGAAACGGATTTGGAATGGTTGACGTTGAAATGTAGCGAAAGGACGCAATGTTGCGTTGCCTACTTGCGTATTGTGTAGAGTTGTTGTATGTTGTACTTTATGTGCTGTTGTAGCGCTGGTATCGGACTAATAATAGCTGGATATGACATGTATATGGGAATGTGTACTAGAAAATACGATTAGGAGTGGAAATGTTGAAAGAATACTCCTTGGTTGCTAATTCCGAGCTTGTTGCCCGGATATTATTTTTGTGTGAAATTGGACTACCAAGATGAGTCTATTAGCTGCTAACACTAGTTTTATCACCTACTACATTGTAGATAAGTATTTGGAAGAAGAGGATACTACTCCGAGGTAATAACGACATAGTACAACGAGGTATGTAAGGCTACTTGATTTCCTATTACTTGGCATGAAATCTAGGTTCTTCCTTGGTACATAAAGGCACTTATACACTTCGATGTAACTAATAGCTGTGTCTCCACTCTTTACCATGTTCATATGTTCCCATACATAGCCATTATCAAATCTGCATGTATACTTGTATACCAAAGATACATGAGTTCCTTTCTACCAAGTAAAGTCCATATGTTGTTTAATCTCCTACATGTTTCATTAGTTGTGTAACTCTCTTTTCATTGTGGTATTATCTTGTATGGTTATTTTTATGTCACATGTCATGTCTATATTCCTACAGCTCTAAATGTTATGAACACCAAAAGAATTATCTCAAAAGTAAGTAAAAGATAACTCAAAGTTTCTTATTAATGGGTGGTACCCTAGGGGTGGAAGAATCACATAGCATGGGTCGATCCCATATTACGGGGGGTATCCTAGGGGTAAAAGGAAAGCCTAGCATGGGTCGATCCCGATATTGATATACCACTGATCAGCTAATCATGTACATGATATATTATGCACAGATTATACAGTAAAGAAAGGTAAAGTAATAAAAAGTACATAAAGTACAGGATCACACAGTATGACTAAAGGTGGTCTTTTTGTCCTTACGCACCAGTGTGTGATTTCTTTTGAGTTCTTATTTCATATTACATATTCAGTACATTATCCCGTAATGACGTCCCTTACGGGGGACCTGCATTTCATACTGCAGGTACAGGAGCTACTACATCTCCCCAGTAGGAGTACAGAACTTTCAGTTGTTGTTACTGAGCTCCAGGCTGCTTCGAGGCTTTGTGTGTTAAGAGCTTACATTTTGTATTCTATAGTTTGTCATGAGGTGGGGCTTGTCCCGATCCATATAGATATTATTCCTTATCTAGAGGCTTTGTAGACTATGTAAAGTGAAGTGTGGTCAAGTAGCGTACTATAGACATCGTGGCTCCAACGGCCTAGTCTTATGTATTTACTTTTTTCTTGTTAGTAAAGTTTACTTTCTTTTGACAGCATGTTTAATAAAGAAACCTCTTAAATGTTCATAGCAGGTGCATAGTTATATGTTGGTTCTCCCGAGCCTTGTCGGCAACGGGTGCCAGTTTGCCTTAATGGTATATTGGGCGTGACATATCGTAGACATTATGTGACCACATGTCATGTCATAACCATACTTGCCTTGAAAACATAGTCATAATCATAACTAGGTGATAACCCACATCATAAATTTCATGAAAATACTTGGTCATGCTTGCATATGTCATGAGGAATGAAGGAATAGTATGGGTACTTAGAATTTATAATTAAAACATCACAATAAGATGAAATCATAATAAATCCAAATAATTCAACAATTGAAACATACTTAAAATTAATAATGCACAAATGTGCATTATCATCCGGGAAAGACTAATGTTGTGGCCGCTACTCTAAATAGAGTGTCCATGGAAAGTATGGCTTATCTTGACGATGGCAAGAAGGAATTGGCAAGAGAAGTTCACTGGTTAGCTAGATTAGGATTTAGGTTGGATGAGGTAAAAAATGAAGGTGTGGTGGTTGTAGATGGTTGTAGATGGTTCTAAGTATTCCTTGCTAGACGATGTAAAATCCAAATTAGACCTCGACACCATTTTTCTAGAGTTGAAATCTTTGGTGAACAATGGCAAGGTGGAGATTTTCTTCCAAGGGTGAGATGGTGTCCTTAAATACCATGGTAGGTCATATGTGCTCGATGTCGATGGTTTGAGGTACTTGATCTTCAATGAGGCTAATAATTCATCTTACTCCAGTTATCCCCGTTCTACCCAGATGTATAGAGATTTGAGAAAACTGTATTGGTAGGGTGGTATGAAGGATATTGCCAACTTTGTAGCTGGTTGCCATAATTGCAAACAAGTTAAAGCCAAAAACATCAAAGGTCGTGGCCTAGCCAAATCGTTGAGATTGTTACTTGGAAGTAGGAAGAAATAAATATGGATTTTGTGATTGGGATACCATAGACTTGAAAGCACTTTGATTCTATTTGGGTTATTGTTGATAGTATGACAAAGTCGACTCACTTTTTACTGGTTGAAATGACTTATGGTGCCGAAGATTATGCCAAGTTATACATCCACAAGTTGGTTAGATTTCATCGGGTCCTATTGGCCATTATTTCAGATCATGGAGTTCAATTTACTTCACATTTTTTAGGTCCTTTCAAAAGGGTCTTAGTACTAAAGTCAAGCTTACCATGACATTTCACCACAAATGGATGGTCAAACAAGAGAACCATTCAAACTCTTGAGGATATGCTTACATCTTGTATCTTTAAGTTTGAAGGTAGTTGGAATTAGCATCTTCCACTCATAGATTTGCTTATAACAATAGCTATCACTGTAGCATTGGAATGGCTCCCTTTGAAGCTCTACATGGTAGGCATTACAGACCTTCGATTTGGTGGTTTGAAATGGGGGAGATGGTTTTGCGAGGTCTAAATTTTTTTAAAAAAACCTTTAGAGAATATAAGAATGATAAGGGAAAGATTGAACATGGCTCAAAGTCTACAAAAGTCTTATACCGACACGAATAGTAGAGATCTTGAGTTTAAGGTTGATGATTTGGTGTATTTGACACCAATAAAGGGTGTAGTCCGATTTGGTAAAAAGGGCAAGTTATGTCCTAGGTATGTAGGTTCTTGTTCGATCCTCAGGCAAATAGGTAAAGTTTCATACGAATTAGAGTTGCCCATGGAGATGAGCATGATTCATTTAGTTTTCCATATCTCTATTTAAGGAAGTGTGTTTGAGATACTAATTCCATTGTGCCCTTAGAGGTGGTTAATGTTGAAGAGAACTTGTCTTATGAGGAAGTTCCGGTTAGAATCTTTGAAAGGCAAGTGAAAAGGTTGAGAAATAAAGATATTGTATCCGTCAAACCCGTTTGGAGGAACCAACAAGTTGAAAGCACCACTTGGGAAGCCGAAGCTGACATGAAGAAGAGATACCCCTATATCTTCCATTTTAATCAAGCTTGAGTACCGAAGATTCTTTTCCTACTTGAGAACCTCCCCATTCTTGCATGCCATATGCGTGTCATCTATACATAAGTATGTGGTTTTGAAGTTGCAACATAAATGTTATTTGAAGCATGGTTTGAAAATTTTCATGGTGATATGTTGTATTTTGCATATGATATATGTATTCTATTTCTTAGAGCTTGTTTTTAGCACATTCATGGACGGATGTTCCCAAGGGATTGATATTGTAAGGCCCCACATGTTGGAGGGCATAAAAGTACTTATGAAATGAAAGTTGGAAATTTTCTAAGTACCAAGGGGTTTTACGGAAGGGCCTATGGGTCGTAAGTGTCCCTAGAGGCCGTATCTTGGGCTTATGGAATGTATGCCAGTCATAGTGAAAATGATAATTTCTGAAGTTGGATATATAATTTATCATACGATCCGTATATCAACGTATGAGCCATAAGTCCGGTCATGGAATGAGATCCAATGAAAGTTTCTGAGAGTCCAAAATGTTATTAGACAAAAGCCCATTCCTTCGGTCCGTAGACTGGACTACGATACGTAATTGGAGTCTCGTGGTCCTGTCTGGCAGGAATTGTAAAGGGGTAAATTCAACATTTCCTATTACCCTAACGTTATACTATGTCGTTTAATCCCCCAAAGGACCCTTATCATCCCTTTACAACCCTAATCTAACTAATTCACACTCATTCAAAAATACTCCAAGTCCTAAACTCCTCCCAAGTCCTTTGATGTCCTTAAAGGAGAGTGCAAGCTAGGGTTTTGGTTTCTTCATCTCTATATCAGATTTTTCCTCTATTTAATCACAAAGGTATATGAGTTTTGATTAGTTGAGACCTTCCCTCCACTAAGCTCAACCATTCCCTTTTCTTTATGATTTCTCAAGTTATGCTAATACATGATGATTTTATGAAGTGTTTCAAATGAAATTAATATGAAGTACTTTATGATGCTTTACCTTTGTATATTATTACAGAATGAAAAATCATGTGGAGTCTATGTTTTAATTAAGGGTCTAATGATGTTTTGACCAAGTTTTATTATACTTTTGGCAGGTCATATGAATAATGCTTCATGATTCTATCATTCTCCTTTCATGCTTTCTACTCTTAAATTTGCATGATTTTAAACATACGTACATACCCGTCATGTGTTTGATTAAAGATGTTTCTCAAGCTTTTGATGTTGACAAGGCTTTTATGGAAAAATACGTGAACTATGAATATATGAAAGTTAAAAAGGGCTATTATGTATGCTATTAGCCATACGAATATTGTGAAGGTTATATATATATATATATATATGATATGAAGCCCTATCTTTTGAAATGATGAAGCTTTGATTTTAAAGAACTACTCTTTGTTAATATTGAGCTATTATGAGATTTTGCATATTATGTCTACAACTATGTTTTGAGTATTCTTTGGGGAATGTGACCTAGTATCAACTGGACCTTGGTAAGTAGCCATTGTTCCTAAATTATGTTGCCACCATAGGTTTGTGAATCGCTTATGGCATGACTAGCCAAAAAGTAGGAAGTTCTTGTAAGGTACATGCCCCTTTTAATATATGAAAATGGTGGTGGTCCCTTAAGGCTTAAACTTTGTATCATTAAAAAAGGGTGGTGTTCCCATAAGAATTTCATCTTATGATCAACTGAATCATGTAAGGTGACCGAAAAGGGTGTTTACCCCAGAAAGGTTTTTATAAGAACTTTCTAAAATAGGGGAGTTCTCATAAGGTGAGTGTTTTGTTTACTTTGGTAAAGTAGACAACTCCTATTCCGGTGTGGAGTGAATATAAGAATTTCAAGTAGTAGCTCGCTTGGTTTTACATGTCAGTTATCGTCCCTTCCAATTTCTATATATGATAAGTTATATGATTTGATGATTCGTCATGCATTTTTAGAATACGACAATGAGCATACATGACATATTGAGCATATGCCAATTGATTATATTATGCATATTGTTTAATTATGACTTATGTTATTTGTCGCATTGATTCGTGCATACTTAGTACATTCCAAATACAAACACATATGTTTGCCTACCCACTTTAACAATGTAGGGACCGAAGCTCCTATCCATCCTCCTCCTCTATGTGGTTAGACGTTTCGATTGAAGACCAATTTTGGTGAGTCCTCCACATTCAGGGACAATAGTCATTTACTTTCTTTCTTATTAAAGACTTGAGTAATTATGGAAATTTATCTTTTGAGGGTGAGCAGATATTTCTTGTCACCCATTGCATGCTTATTAGAGGTGATGCTGGATATTTGGATATGTATGTTATAAACTCTACACTTATTTTTCTATGTATCATGAAAGACTCTCGTAGTCCCTTATTACCTCTTATGTGTTGAATGCTTGTTATATGATTGAGATGGAAGTTTTAAGTCCCTAATTTACCCCATAGTGTGAGTCATACTTGTCTGACCCTTAGACTTTATTTTCTATGTCATCCATGCTAATCCTCTTTCCTAAAACATCCCCATAGCGTGAGTCTAAAGTCCCGTTTCCCCTAGAATTTATGTGTTATTTTCTTTAACTTTTGCTTCCACAGCCAAGGATGTGTTATGCATGTTTAAGAGGCTTGTTTGGGGTTCGGGTTCTCAATTTGCCGTGTTACGCCTAGGACCTAGGCTTTGGACATTACAATAATATAAGTAGATAGAAGGTTGTTCTTGTCCTTTGAAAAAAGGAATCACCACTAGCGAATTCTCACAAGTCTAATATAGCCATGAAGCAATGAATTAGGATAGTTTCTGGTCCCTACATGGTTAGAACATGTAGATAAAAATTATGTATTAGTACGTTTGAATGTACCAACTATGCGAGCATGCTATGCATATAAACATGATAACATACATTTCAATATTAAATGACAAGGGGACATGCATATGTATATAAAGAAGTATATAAGGAGGATATCATAACAATATGTGTGAAATCCATCATGCATGAATATCATAATGGTTAAACATATGGGGATAGGACTCAGTCGACATGTAGGACCATGCGAGCTATTACATGGAATTTCGATGTTCTGCCTATACCAGAGAAAAGGTGATCTACTTGCAAAAGGTAGACCATACTCCTCCTTACAGGAACACCACCCATTTCGAAGAAGTAACCTTACTTTACGAGAAAACCATCCATTTTGGAAAGGATTTTTCACAAGAATAATCATCTGGAAAAGGGCATAAATATGAATCTATGTTTATCACATATTTATAAGAATGAGACATTATATAAGGACCCCTTAGATCGAGGCCCCACCTCCAATCTCATTCGATGCTAAGTCATCATCCCACAGTAATATATATATATATATATATATATATATATATATATATATATGTATATATATATATATATATGTTTGCATGCTTGAAATAGGAACATAGGTCTTTTAAAATCATAATCATGTATACTTAGGTTTACAAGCAAAATCACATTTCCTAATCGTGCATACATATGCTTAAAGGCCAAATTATACGTAAATTCACGAATGCATACTTAGGAATAACTCATTCATACAATGAACATGATCATGAATACTAACCCATAATTCTTAAAGCCATCATTGTAGACATTATGTGATCACATGTCATGTCATAACTATACTTGCCTTGGAATGATAATCATGATCATAATTGGGTGATAACCCACATCATAAATTTTATGAAAATCCTTGTTCATGCATGCATATGTCATGAGTAATGAAGGAATATCATGGGTACTTAGGATTCATAATTAAAAAATCATAATAAGATGGTCATAATAAATATACAAATAAATCAACTATTGAAACATACTTGAAATTACCCGTGCATAAACTCATCATAAAAAGGGACATGCATTGTCAATTCTTATTAAATCCTTGTAAACACAATATAATAACACTTAAATAATATTACAAATCATCAATGGAACTCAAACCATAACTTAATCTCATCAAATTGAAACTAAATTAAAAAGACCCATTTGCAATTTATACTTATAAATCACGAATTTTATGAATTAGACAAGGAAGGATGATATGAATTAGGCTTAAAATTGAAGAACCTTTGAATTCCCCAACTTGAATCATCAAAACTTGACTTAATAGAGTTTTAGGAACTTGAATTTATAGAGTCTTAAGTGTTTGAATTGGAAAAATGGAGTGCTTTGAATGAACTCGGATTCTTTACGGGTCTTAGGATAGCCATAAAATTCATAAAGTCCTTCGAAATGAACAAAATTACCATAGGGCCCCTAATGAAAATAGAACCAAAATTTGAGCTGGACCCCTGCACGATGGGCTTCACAACTCGTAAAGCCTGTTGTGAAGGGTGCCCAACATCCAAGACGATGATTTTTGAGGAAAATTTTGCCAAAGGTCCCTCCACGGTAATCTTCATGGTCTGTTGTGCTCTTTACAGATGGTGAGGGCGCCTGTCATAGAAACTTTAGGCAATAACAAGGTCAACAAGGCAACCCCCCTACGAGTCCTTTCACGGAAAGTAGTGAGGACCATGATCCATGAAAGGCTCCATGGAGGGTCACTTTTCCTTGAACTCCATAGGAAGCCAAGTTAAGCCATGAAATGGCCAAGGGCCACCCCATGGCTTGAGGAGGTGGCCCTTGAAGGGCACCTTAGTCAAAAATCATTGGAAACCATATTTTAAGTATCGTTAAGTCCTTCCAGGGTCTAGGTCCTTACAGGCTATAAGTTAAATCTACATCTTAATATGAACATTTGAAATCAAAGTCATGAAAACACTTATTATTCATGCTTCAAACTAATGAATAATGAAAAAATAGGTTAAAGGTCAATGAATGAAAGGTACCCATGGATGAATATATATATATATATATATATGTATGTATGTATATCTTAATAAAAAGTACAAAGCAATTAAGATGAATTTAGTTGAACTTTGTAGGTCTTCAATGAATTCTTTAGTTGGAGTAGAGATGAGACTTTCAGAATGAACTTTGAAGAGTGAATTTTGAAGAATATGTTTGGGGATTTAGGATTAATGAGTGAATGGAAGACTTAGAATGGTTAGAATAGTTAATTGATGATATTTTCGTCCAATGTTTTATCCTTAAATACCTTTTTAAGAGTGAGAGAAATGACCTGAATGGTTAGGATAGCCAATGGAGGGTACTTTCGTCCAGAAATATACCTCAAATACCTTTTTAAGAGTGAGGGAAATGTCTTAAATATCTCCACTTAAAATCCCAAACTTTACCTGAATGGATCCTCCAAGAAACCCATCATGACCCATGGTAAGCACCAAGGGTGATGGTGTTATCTGTGAAGTGTAAGGGGTGGTTGTCCTAGGAGGGGTGCTACCACAAGACCCCCCCATGAGCCGTGTTGAGCACAATAAGTCATGGAGGGTTTCGTGGTGGGTCACTAATCCAAGGTAGCCCTCCAGAACACCACCAAGGGTGCCACCACGAGACCCCTTCAAGAGTCATGGTGAGAACCATGAGTCATGAAGGGTTCTATGGTGGGACACTTTTATAATTTTCTAGAAATTTTCACTTCTTAGTCCTTGTCCTGACTTCCAATGCACTGAGCCTTACAATATCTCCCTCTTGGGACTATTTGTCCTTGAATGAGATGAGAGATATGATGATGTTCAACCCTACATCAATAATGTATGTAGGGATGATTTTTATCATAATATTAACCTAACAAAAGAGTCGAGATCGAATCCCACAGGGAACAATGTGGCAGCAATTGAATCAATTGAGGACTATGAGCTGTTAATCTCAATCCGACAAGGAAATACTATGAAGTTCCAACTTATTTGAGGGAGAACTTGGCTCACGACTACTCATAAGGGAAATGGGGTATGGATTAATCAAGCAAGAGTGCAAGGATAGGGAATATGAGAATCAATCAAAGCTCAAAAGATTCATCACACTTAGCATCAAATAAACTCTATGGGTAGGTGAGGTTGCTTATAATCACTTCGGCTAGTTGACTTCTTAGTTTATATGAAACTTAGCCTACCTATAGAGTTAATTTGATGCTAAGTGTGATGCATCAATTGAGTTTTGATTGATTATCATATCCCCTATCCTTTCTTGATCAATCCTTACCCATTTATTTCATAGGAGTAATTGTTAGCTTGGTTTCCCCTATGTTAGTTAGATTTCTTGTTTGGTATTTGCTCATCGAGTTAAAACATAGTAGCCATAGGTCTTTGCTCTACTTATTCATTGAAACATTGCTCCCTATAAGATCGACCCCGAACTCCAAAGTTGGGTTAGTATGCTGATGACGACCGCCCCGACTTCCTTTAATTAGCCAGGTTGAGCGACATCAGTAGAGTAAAGTGAATATCAATATTCCAGCAAGAGTGCAAAATGAAATTTAAATATCCAAATCATAAAATCTTCAAACCTTGTACTGAACATAATTCAAAATACTTTCATGATCATACATGCATATGTTATGACATGAAACTGCTGAAATGAAAGAATTTGGACCATTTGAGCATGAATGACCTAATACCTTAGGCTTGACTAGAGTGGAAAATATTAGGATATCATCACATCATGTTCGACTCTTCCTCCCATGAAGCACTCTTAACTTGTTGGTTTCTGCAAAGGACTCTAACCAATGCAACTTCCTTACTCCGTAACCTCTTAACATATCGGTCCAAAATCTCAATCGGAACCTCTTTATAAGTCAACTTTTCTCCAACAACTACATTCTCCCAATGTGCAATAGATCTTAGATCACCTATGTAATTCATCAACATCGACACATGGAACACTGAATGAACTATAGCCATCTCTGATGGAAAGTCCAACCTATATGCCAATTTGCTAATCCACTCTAGGCCCTGCATATCAAAGACTCAATTTACCCTTCTTACCAACACACATTACACCCTTCATTGGTGAAACCTTCTCATATACGCTATCCCCTACATCAAACTCAAGGTTTCTCTTCCTAACATCAGACTATGATTTTTGGAAACTTTGAGCCATCTTCAACTTTTCCTTTATGAGATTCATCTATTCCATAGTATCCACCATGAAATTAGGACTGATTAATGCCATCTCACCAATTTCAAACAAGCCTACCGGAGATCTACAACTCCTCTCATACAAGGTGTCAAATGCTACCATTTCAATACTAACATGATAACTATTGTTGTAGAAATATTCAATAAGCGATAGATGATCATCTCAATTACCCTTGAACTCCAACACACTAGCCCTCAATATGTCCCTCTCGGGTTTGAATTTTCCTTCAGCATGCCCATCGATTTGAGGTTGAAAATTGGTGCTTAAGTTAACCTTGCTACCAAGTCTTCTTTGAAATGACTTCCGAAAATTAGAAGTAAATTGGGTACCATGATCCGATATGATGGATAATGACACACCATGCAACCTCACAAACTCCTTGATGTATAATATTGCATAATCCACAGCACGTAAAAAGTCTTAATTAGTAGAAAATGGGCTTACATAGTCATTATATCCATTATCTAACAAAAATTTATCAAGGATCGTGCAACCTTTTTAAGAAATTTTTCGAATTTATTGTCCATCTTTTTAATTTAATTCTAATATGACTCTATCAAGATTAGAGTTAGTAATTTTTATCTAACATGTACTATTATAATATTTTAAAAATATTTTAATCAATCTACATTATTAAATATGTAGAAATTCTCTATTCCTTCATCCACTAAAATCATATAAATTTAGACCTATAGAGTAATTTTTATTTTATTTTTTCTTTGGATAGTTAGGCTTCCTGTAGAATTATGTCTCTTAAGCCATCAACATTTGGCACATATAAGCATCCTTGGTGGTGACGCATACGGTCTCTCCCTTGTAATAAAATCTCTAACTTCATTTTGGAAACTAATTTCTTCAACTTAACCAATGTCGGATTGAGCTCTTGCTTTGTTTTAACATCTACCGCCACTGATGATTCAGAATCATTTATCACATGGATGCCACCCTAATTGGATTTACTCAACTTTAAGCCCATCGTACCAACCGGTGCATACCATTGACCAACCCCTTATTTGGCTAATCAACTTGAGTCGTACTATCCATCGATGACATATAGATAGTGTCAACTACAATATCCACCTTGCTCGAATGATATTGTACACTTATGTCATAATCGTTGAGGAGTTCAAGCTACCTTCTTTGCCATAAATTTAGGTCTCTTCGTCTGAACACATATTGTAAAATCTTGTGATTGGTAAATACATCAACATGCACCTCATAAAGATAATGAAGCCAAATTTTAAAGGGAAACACCACAATCACTAATTCAAGATTATGGATTGGATAATTTTGTTCATGCACCTTGAACTACCTTGAGACATATGCTATGACCTTAGCTTTTTGCATGATGATACATCCTAAACCAACGTGTGGAGAATCACAATAAAGCATGAATCCATTCAAACTTTTTGATAGTGTCAAAATAGGTGCTGATGTAAGATGATCAATCAAAGTTTGGATGCTTTTCTCACGTTCGTCCAACCATTGAAACTTCACCTTCTATCGGTTCAACTTGGTCTATGGAAGTGCAATGGATGAAAACCCGTCCACAAACCTTCAGTAATACCTAGCCAAACCTAAAACATTTCTAATGTCAAAATGAGACAATGGTCTAGGCCAATTCTTTACCACTTTAGTATTATTTGGGTCAACCTTAATCCCATCACCGGATTCCACATGTCCATGGAGTGCCACCTCTTTCAATCAAAGCTCACACTTGCTGAATTTTGAAAAAAATCACGATATGATGGATACACCCTTTTGAAATCAACTTTGGGGTTTTAGGTAAGATTTAAATCAACCTTTAAATATTGAGTCACTACCCATCCGTTCAAGAATTGGCTCATTAGGGAATTGAAATTTGACCCTGTGGGTCCTACAGTCTGTGGAGGTATATGAAGCATGTAACTAATCCATCCCAAGAATAAAAACTAAGTCAACCATATCAAGTTCAACAAGGTAATAAGGAATAACTTTCTATAACACCAAAATCGGATAATTAATAGGCTCTTTTGGCTATGATTGTCTTACGAAAGGGAGTATAACCTGAGAAGTCTCTAGTGAAACACCAAGACTCATATAAAACCTAGTGTCTAGGAAAGGAGAGTGATAAATTAGCATTCGAATCAAGTAATGCATACGCAATAAAGTTAAAGACCTTCAATATGCCAGTAACCACATCAGAAGTCTCTTCCACCTCTTGCCTAACATGAAGGGCATTGAATTGATTATTGCATTGTGCACCTCCTTATAGAGACCTCTATTACCCTTGCCCTCCTAGAGCAATTTGTCCTTGGGGAAGAACTTCCTGACCCCTATCTTCTAGATCTGGACATTCTGACAATTTGTGGTGCATCTGACCATACCCATAGTAAGCACCAGATCCTATCAAGCACCTTATCTCACGGCTATTCCCACAAGTATAACATTTAGGAAAACTTTTTCCACCACCACCGCGAACCCTATGGTATGAAACCCTATCCCTATCAACCTTTGATTCAGAGGTTGAGATTACCCTTGACCTTAAAACCTTTGGCCTTCCTAAAAGTAGCCATAACCACCACTTAATCTAGCACTTAAGAACCCACCTTCAAACTAGCCCCTCTTAGACTTCCTCATCTTTATCTCCTTGAACTTATCCCCTTTAATTTGCTCAGCATAAGTCATAAGCGGAGAGATGTCCATCTTTTTTGCAAGCATAGAAGTTTGACATTCTTTGATAACCAAGTCAGATATCCTTCATATGAACTTACTTATTCTAGCATAGGGATCAACAATCAAGGATCGAGCATATTTTGATTGTTTGGTGAACTTAAGGGCATGCTCTCTCATACTTATATTCCCTTGTTTGAGTTTGCTAAACACAATCATCTTTGCCACCCTAAGCACAAGTGGGAAAAAGTGGTCAAGAAATGTAAGCTTGAGGACCTCACAACCAATAAGACCTTCGTTCACCCTCTCATGATTCCATCGAGTAAACCACACTTGGGCCACCCCCTTGAGTTGATAAGATGCTAATTATGACTTTTCTTTTAAAGACACTTGCATGATATCCAACACCTTACCCACTTCATCAGTTAACTATTGATCATCCTTATCTACGTTTGAACCATATAACTCATGAGGGTTCATTCAAACAAAATCCTCACCCTAGATGCTTAGGTAGGCACATAAGAAGGATAAGCAAGTGTAAATTGCTTGAAATAATTTGATTTTTCTTGGGTAAACATAGAAAAGAATCCCCAAAGTCGGCATATGTCACTTAATCCCCTAAAGGATTATGGGGAGCTTGGTCTCATTCATCTTGGGGGCTCTCCTTAGAGGCATTTTCTAAAAAGCACAAAGGCTCATTATTAGAATCTGGGAACATTAGAAGATGTTCTACATCATGACATGAATCATGAAAGAAGTTGTCATGATCCAAGTCTAGGGCCTAGTCATGACAAAAAGAATGAGGGACCCGAAGGCACCTCACCCAAGCCTTTTAGCATTCATCACACATTTATAGATCTTGAAGATCAAATAAGAGAAAATTAAATTAGGGAATGGGAATAAGGGAAATCAACTATAATCCATAAATCGACATCAACATAAACTTGATATATTTGACCAATGATACCTTCTAAATAAAAAGAGGTGGCGGGCGCTAAAACATGTCCAAAGCTCACCCTCAAGTATAAGTAGAAAAAGAAATACCATTTAAGAAAATCAAATGTCTCATTAATACAAACTTGAAAGAACTAGGTCTTGTTCCTGAACTAGAGGACTCACTAATCAACAAATCTTCAACATCTTCAATCGAGCCACGTGACACAGGAGAAGGAGCCTTGGTCCCTACATTGTAATATCATGTAGGACAAATATTACTTTGAATATACTAAGTATGTGGATTGCAATACAACAAAAGAGTCATAATTATATTATAGGCAATATGCATATTCAATGAAAGGAAGTAAATATCGAGGTGGTAAATGATCAATGCAACATCTGAAACATGATTTGAAGCATCATAATCAACATAAATCATCATACACATCTCTATGTGGAAGGAAGCTATAACCAACATTTAAGACCAAGCGAGCTACATGGAATCAAATATAACCCCATACATTGGAATAGGGAGGATACTTTCCATGTCAAACTCCATCAATTTATGCATGCACATCATTAAGTTTAACTTTATTCTTTTGTGGATCAACTAGCCTTAGCCTACAAGGGCTCCTATGGTGGCACATAGTTAACAAGACAAGAGGTTTCTATGAGGATTCTCTTATCAAACACCACCTCAAGTCTCATTTATTTCTAAGTCAAGTTCCATTGAATATGTTAAAACATACCCATAGTTATACATTCATAAGCGTTGAATTATAACAACATCATAAATATGAATAGTTCATTTAACTTTAGAATCCCTTCATGTGTGAATTGTCCTTTTACAAGAGGGTCCATCTTTAGGGAAAAGTATCCTTTCACCATCTTTAATTACATCATAAAAAGGGCTAAATAAAATACTTAGTAACTTTCACAATATATCGTGAAACCCTTCATCGTTTGTAACATGCTTCATCATAGAGCTTAACTTATAACTATTTGGGTTAGTGTAGGCAATCATTCAATCATGCAATTATTGAGAGTCATGCACAAACATAAAGGAACTTGTCAATTTAAACCATTCTCAAAACAACCTACTATAATCATTCAAAACCCTAGGTAGGAATCATGAAATTCACCTTTATAAATCATCAACTCTCATAGTCATATCATAGCATTACATTAATAAAGATCATATAATAGAAAACACATCATGTTTTTAAAGAGACTCCATTTATCTCATAATATGCCTATAACTTAAAAGTAAATAAAATAGGATATACTTGAGCTTTGTGGATGAAAGGAATCCAAAAATAAAATACACATACCTTGATTAGAAGACCTAGAGAGAAGCTTGGGATTTGGGGAAGAAACCTTGAAAACCCTAGCTTGCCTTGTGTCTTGAAAGAATTTACCTTAGGAAAATATTTGGGGAAAATTAGGCTGGAGAGTGAATGAGAGTATTAGGGAGGAATGGGTCTAATATGGGTAGAAATAAGCCTAATACGACGTAGTATTGGGCTTAGGATGTGGGTAAAAGTTAAAATTGCCCATCAATAAAAATTGTCAAACCTTATCTATGGACCCTATCTACGGGTCGTAGATTGACTTGTGGGTCGTCAACTGGGGTTTTTTGTCCTTGTTACGTTTTGGACCCTAAAAAACTATCTCTGAACCCCCTGTCCGATTCATAAAACAAACGAGGGGTCATAAACCCCCTCGTAATCCTATCTCATACTTATAAAATTCCCACCTTCTCCAGACCAAAACCACAAGACCATCCTACATCTCATAAACATAGCCATTGCCCATCTTGCAATTCCTGAACCAAGACCTAGAAACTCAAATTTTCACCAACATAGACCCACAATCCATGAACACCTCATGCATTCTGCAGTTCCATATATGGACCATAAAAACCCTTCATAGACTACCCCCACACTGAACCAGTTTTTCACCCTCTCCGACCCAGTCTACGAGCCTTGTTTATGACCCGTGGTTAGGGCCATAAGCCGTAAATGAGGCTCATACATTGATCTTCAATTTTTCAACTTTTGCATTTTCGCATTAATATACTTTTTAACTTGTGGGTCCTACAATATCTCTCCCTTGGGAACATTCTCCCCTGAATATTCTAAATGTAAGCACTAAAGAATAAGGAAACAACTAATAACCCAGTATGAGTGAAAAAAAATGCAACTATAACATCTTTTCATACAAATTTCAAACTCATACATTAAATATCATTCAATTACAGTCTCATAAACATGAAAATGTGCATAAATGGCATGCAAATTGAAATACAAGGAATTTGAGGTCTTTGGAAAAAAATAGCTTTATACCTTAGGCTTGAGTAGAGTGAAGGAGATGAGGGTATCACTTTAGCATATTCACTTACACTTCCCATGTTGCATTTTCAACATGTTGATTCCTCCAAAGAACCTTAACAGATGCAATTTCTTTGTTATTTAACTTCTTCACTTGCTGGTCAAGAATTTCAATCGAGACCTCTTTTTAGGTCAACTTTTCTTCTACGCCCACATCCTACAAATGCACTATGGAATTTGGATCACCCACAAATTTCCTTAACACCGACACATGGAACACTGAATGAACCAAACTTATCTCCAATGGAAACTCCTACTCATAAGCCACCTTAGCAATCCACTTGATAATTTTATAAGGCCCTACATACCTAGGGCTGAACTTCTCTTTCTTGCAAAACTTGGCCACACCCTTCATGAGAGTCACCTTTAAGTAAATAATTGACATTGAATTTAAGATCCCTTCTTCTAATATCAGAGTATGACTTTTGACGACTTTGAGTTGTCTTCAACTTCTCTATTCTAAGTCTCACCTTCTTCATAGCATGTATAAGCCACTTGAGTCTTATCAAGGTCATTTCAGCAAATTCATCCAAGCTTATCAGAGATCTACATCGCCTTCAGTTAAGGCTTCAAATGGTGCCATCTCTATGCTAGAATGATAACTATTGTTGCAGGCAAACTCAATAAGTGGTAGATATTCATCCCAATTTCCTTTAAACTCCAATACACAAGCCCTCAATATGTCTTCAAGTGTTTGGAATGTCGTCTTAGCTTGCCCATCGATTTAGGGATAGAAAGCGATACTCAACTTTATCTTGGTACCAAGACCCCTTTGAAATGACTTCCAAAATTGAGAGGTGAATTAAGCTCCATGATCCAATATAATGGATAACGTCACCCCATGTAACTTCACCAATTCCAGATATACAATATGGCATACTTTTGAGCATTATATCACATCTTGGCTGGTACGAAGTGGGCCAACTTTGTCATTCCATCAACAGTCACCCAAATAGACTCATAATATTTCTGAGTGCGGGCAACCCTACTACAAAGTCATGTTTGCATCTTCCCATATTTATGTGGGGTTTTAATATCTTGAGCTAGGCCACCCAACCTTTGATGCTCAACTTTTACTTGTTGGCAATTAGGCTACAATATGAACCTTCTTATATCCTTCTTCATTTTGTTCTGCTAATACACCTCTCTTAGGTCTCTATACATCTTAGTGGATCCTAAATATTTTTAATTAAGATACTCCCTTAGCTCACTATACATCTTGGTGGATCCTAAATATTTTTAATTATGATACTCGCCCAAGATCATTTCCCTTATTCTATCTACATTAGGGATACATAATCGCCTTATGTAATGAAGGACATTAGCTTCCCTTTATGAAAAGACATCTATTTTATTTTCTCTTACCAATCTCTTCAACTCCACCAATGTTGGGTCTGCTTGACCTTAGCATCCTCTATCAAGGATGATTCAAAACCATTTTGAACAAGGACACCACCTTCATAAGAATTACTCAACGTTACCCCCAAACGGGACAAATGATGCACGTCTTTCACCAATGCCCTTTTCTCCTCTTCAATGTAAGACACACTTCACATTAACACCTTGTTAATTGCATTGACTACAACATCAGCTTTACTCGAATGATCTGCCACACTCATGTCATAGTTTTTAATAAGCTCTAACCCTTCTTTACCTTAAGTTGAGGTCCCTTTGACCAATTACATATTGTAGACTTTTGTGGTTGGTGAACATATCCACATCTACTCCATAAAGATACCAATGCTAAATCATCAAGGCAAAGACCATCACCTCAAACTCATGATTATGGGTTTGTTAGTTCATATCATGAACCTTCAATTGCCTTGAAGCATAATAATCACCTTTCCTTGTTTCATCAACACACACCCTAAACCAGCCCATGAAACATCATAATACACCATGAAGCCTTCGGTACCCTCTGACAAGGTCATGATTGGAGCAAAAGTTAGTCGATTTATTCAAAGTTTGGAAGATTTTCTCACATTCATTTGGCCACACAAACTTTTATTTCTTTTTAGTCAACTTTTTCAAAGGTGAAAAAATGGAAAACTCTTTAACAAACCTCCTATAATACATGCCTAGGCCCAAAAAGCTCCTAACATCCTAAATAGTCAATGGTATAGGCCAATTTCTCGCCACCTGTGTCTTTTTAGGACCGACTGAATTCCTTCACCAGACACAACATGCCCAAGAAAAGCCACTTCTTCTAACCAAAACATATATTTGCTAAACATAGCAAACAATTATCTCTCCCTCAAGGTTTGAAGAACAATTCTAAAATGGTTCATATGCTCTTCCTACTCCGAGAATACACCAAAATGTCATCTGTGAAGACAACTACAAAAGCATCAAGGTTGGGCTTGAATATCCAATTCATTAGGTTCATAAGTATCGCTTGTATATTAGTCAGAACAAACAACATCACCACAAATTTAAAATGACCATACATTGTCCTAAAAGCTGTCACAACACAACTTTATAGGTCATGATGGAACCTACCATAACCCATCAATAGGTAAGCCAACCCATAATTTAAAACTGCTAGTAATGGGTGTGAGGATAAAAGATAACCCAAAGGAAAACTAGTTGAAAGAACTAATCACAATAAAAACAAAATTGATACTATATAACATGAACAACTACAAGACACTCCTCCCAAAACCTAGAAACCTGTACATAGCTACTATAGACATGACACAATGTCAAGTCTCAAGTGAGCTTATCACTAAAACAATACGTATGTAATCATACTTCTGATATGACACACTGACCTAGCCTTAGACCTAGGTTGTATACCCTAACCTAGTGTTAAATCTAAGATGTATACACCAACTTGCCGTTAGACCCAGGTTGTGACCTAACCTTAGACCCAGGATATACCCTGACCTGGCCTTACAATAAAGCTATAACCTAGCCTCAAACCCAAGCTATGATCTAGCCTTGAACCTAAGCTATAGCTCCGACATGGCCGCAAACCGCAGACATGGTAGCACATGGCCAATATAGTCTAGCATGGCCTTTAGTGACGTTGCCCCAAACCAACTGCCCTTTAAAAATATGGCCTTGAACCAGATGACCTTTAACAATATGGCCTCGAACATTATGGCCTTAAACAAGGGTATATAGGATGTAGTTGAATTCCATCTATCAATTCTGTAAATAGTAGACTAGATAACCAATTATGAGAAGTGCTCGGGCCTCAAAAACTATAAAAGGTTTTCCTATGAGCTTCAACACTTCTTGTCTATCGCCTCTAAATCTAACTATGGTTGATATATCCTAGGAACATTCAAAAGTGGCACATCAATCATGTGATAAATCAAGATCCTAATCTTGTCACGACTTATTTAAGGCTCAAATCTACTAGACTCTAGTCTACTATTCTGGTCTACAATGAACTATGTGTCTCAAGTCACATTGGATTAATATATAGTAGCTTATCAACTCTACACAGGTGTAGGGTACCACTAGCCTATGCCTAGAATGAGGCCCAACAATCATCAAAGAATCATAAATACAACAAATGATCAGCATATTGATAATAAGTAATCTCAACATGTCAAATAGATACCCTACAAGCTCTATATATTGGCTAATAGAGTAAATCAAACTATTACAGCCATAGACTGGTTCTTTGTCCAGTATTCATGGTATCTAAACAATATTTACATAGTCTAACTCAGTCTAGAAGAAGGGAAGTCATAGCCTACCTGAATGCCAATCACGCCATGCTTCAATTCACTCTACCAGAGCATTTTCCTTTTGAGCAGTCTTAGAACACAGCCAATCAATCAAAAATAGGATCACAACGACAATATATTTATTCTGGTACCAAAATAAAAAGAAACAAAAGTAGACCAACTCTATGGGATGAAAGGTGGGAAAAGTGGTACCCACATTTAAAAATCCAGAATGAACTCTGTTTATGGTCTTTACAGCTACTCAAGCCCATTCCTCATATTGGGGCTCAATCTGATATCCAAAACAATGTCAAACAATCCAATACAAAATGACATTTCATTTTGAAACACAATAAAATAGGCAACATTTCCACATCTATTTTTACATTAAATGCAGCTTTATCGAAAGGTTCTGACAATACCACAATGATTTTCCCAAAAAATCACACAAAATAGACCCAAAGTTCACTACAATTGGATACAAAATTATCGAGCAATCAATTCTCAAAGTTTTCGATAAATCACTCTAACCACAACAAAAAAAAGTAAAAACTACCTCCAAAGATGTTCCAAAATTAATTTCTGACACTTCCATGACATTCTCCACAAAATTAGACACAAGTTAGCCTTTAGAATCACCTGATTTGTCCTTGATCTAACTAATTTATTGTGTCCCGAAATTTCCTTCATTGTTGGTCAAAATCTCGAAATAACCACATATATACAACCGTAACCTATTATCCATTATCATGGAGTATAGGGGAATTTGTCCTCCGTGAATGCGGCCTACTAGCCTATGATTACGGAGCACTAGTGTAGTTTACCTCCACCCATATGGACAAGGCCCCACAATCACGGAGCACTATTATGGCTACACTAGATATCAACAAAGTCTCATTTTTTTGATGGGGTGTGCAAAACTCATTTAGAACCCTGTGCACGCAAACAAACTATATAATCCTGCCAAATTTGATATTTTAGACGAAATAGTGTAGTTCAAGTTTCCATGCAAGGTCCTTACAACTAAATACGGGTCCCATTTCCTAATGCCATATTTTACCAAAATTTGTTGAGTGGCCTGAAATGAGCCTGAATGCCTCAGAAACTTAACAAAATATCATCCTAGACCAAACTTGATGTTCCAGAGCTAACTATGCTATCGAAATTCCCATCTGGGCACATTCCTATAAATGTTGACTAAAGTCAACTATTGGTCCATTCTAAAGGCTAAAATGCAAAATTTAGTATAAACATACACCAAAAGCCTCGGTTTTCAAGCCAATATGCTTCTAACCTAATTTGGTCATTCCAGAGCTGATAGAACTATCAAGATTCTATTATGAGGTTGTTTTCCTATATTTTACTTCCAAAACCCCGTTTCAAGCTATAATAGGCTTTCCAACATGGAAAATTACACAACTTGCAAACAAATGGCCGAGTGACTAAACTATCAGTGCAAGCAAGTCCTATATTACCCAAGGGAATGCTCTAACCGGTAAAAAATCATAGAAACATAGAAATGACCTAGAGGGTCATATCCAGTACTACAAAAACATTCATCCACAAAAGTAAGGATAAGGGCATCCCGGAAGACTAAAAAATGTTGGGTACTGCTCGTGCATGTCTCGCTTGATCTCCTAGGTGGCCTCCTCGACTAGCCACTACTTCCTTTGGACTTTAACAACAGACATAGGTCTAGAGCAAATGTCACGACCCAATTCCAGTCATGATGGTGCCTATCAGAGCCCACCTAAAAGAAAGCCAATTAGCCAATTCCTAGGGCACCTGTCTGAGCCTACTAGTCAAGCCAAACCAATATAAATATATGAGTCACCGAAACCTACCGAGAACCTGAAAGTCAACTATACAAAACTTTAATACACACAAGGACATATCATATACATATATCAATAACTATAATAATACACAAACTAGAAGTGCTCCTAAAAATACATAATCCTACTGTATGAGGCCGATGTTTGAAAGAAAAGATGACCATCAAAAGGAAACAGACTACGACAAAGCCAGAGTTGTTGGTGCTCATCCAAAATAAGTCTCATGTGCTCCTTGATCCCCTGAACTATGTGCCGCTGACTAACCTAGACCTGCACCACAGGAAGATGCAGAAGTAGGGGTAAACACCATAATAAGGAAACCAGTAGGCATCATTAGTCAGCCGAGTGAAATAGTGAACATAAATAAAGCACAAATATATATAAAACTACAACAGAGTAGAAAAACAAACTTAGATAGAGTCATAGACATGTCTGGGAAACCCTCAAACCACAATTGAACCAATTGAAAAAAGGACAATGATAGTCTGAACCAACCCAAGTGATTAACGTTGATACAAATTGACAAAAATTGTTTGGGCTCATACCACAACTACCCCTAATGGAGGCATAGTGTTTTACGTGGGTGCAAGGCCCTAGTATCTATGCATGTATGCTAATTGGGCCCCCATCAACCCAGAAGGTACACCCTCACTCAAACTTATCAACTGAATTACAATATAACCCAACTCTAATATCTATAGATCATAAGTCTATTGTACATGGGTGTAAGGCACTAATGTCAATGCCTGAGTACCCCTTGTGCCCCCATAAGCCCAGAGGGTATATCCACACACAATTATGGTATGTATAGAGGAATGTATCCACGAGTAATCAATTAGGTCCTCAACACATCCAACAACAAGTATCATAGGGGGTCTCGAACCCCTAGTCATCTGACCTAGCCTCAGGTCGGGTAGTCAACCAGGCCAGATGGTCTGACTATAAATATAACGGTGGGACATATCCCTCGCGAGAGAATAAATCCCCCTAACATCATGCATAGTGTCTTAACTCAAAATTTCAATCACGAGGCCTCGCCTTTAACATAAAATTAGTGGGGTCCTTGACCCGAATCTCAGCTAACGCTAGGTCTCAAAATCTGCATTCGCCGCTTGGCATCTCATTCCCATCAATCGGGACTTGCACTGTAGGGAACATCACCCAGGAATCAGACTCTAGTATGTGACGCCAGTGCTCAACGACAATGGGGAGCATCATTTGGGACTTGAGATATCAAATAGTCACTCACTAAACCATTATATCCGGATCCGGAACTCGAAAGTCATGGTATGCCTAGCGTGAATGTAGGTGAAGACACTCACAACCTAAGTATCACAAATATCACCATTCCTTAGATAATATCAAGTAAACCCTTGTCTCATATATAGAACTAAAACCCCACAACTAATGGCGGTACACAAGAGCAGATGCCCCAATAATCAATATAGAATCAAGAGTAACATGCAGTGATCTAGTCTACCATAGGTAACAAAAGTGTATCACGAGAACAATTACCATATCATAAGTTTCCACAACAACCAGGCCCAACAAGTGCATATCTAAATCATACACAAGTCACTATACAATAAGTAGCTTCACAGTCACCAAATCCCAGTAACACTCATAACATGCTCTCCCAAACAATAGTATAGGTCAGAATACATACCTTCCCCACTATATCATCCCTTATGCAGCCCTTATCAGGCCTCCCTATGATCAATAATATCAGACTATATTGAATCTACAACACTCATAAACAACAACTTGGAGTAAAATCTCATTGCTACACATACTATGCATATAGGGCACAACTAGCTTCTCATATATTCTCACTTTGTCAAAGGTTACGGTTAGATACACCACCCAAACCATTATTCTTTTCTATTCATTATTCTTTTTATTACCAAAGCAATTAACCATACCAAATGCAGATAGCGAAAGAGATGACTTCGTTGTTAGCAATGATTAAATCCTATAAATGATTTAACTGATTGTTCGGGTATGTCGTGGAATTTTTTTGAAAGACAAGAATCAAATAATTTTTTGTGGTGGAAATAAATCTCTCCTAGCTTACTTCGATGTCGATGCCTCAAGCTTTGAACCACTCCAGCTAAGCTTTTCCCTTCTAATAGACTCCTGATGCTGCTCAACTTTGAAAATATAGTCCATAACATTAACACTGCCAGTTTGGCTGCGGGTGAAATTAGGTCAAAAGAGCTAAAAAGGGGAAAAATATAAACTACGCCAACAATTTTGAACAGAATCCTGAAAAAAGTTCCCAACGTCAACCCTAGTCTACAACCAAAAATTTGACCCAAAAAGGACCCCAAAAGACTAATAAAAGGTTCGAAAACAAAAATAAAACTTTATCGAGAGAACATTCTTTTCAAAACTTTCTCGGTCCAATATCTCAAAAACCGGATAATTTTAGACAACACGTAGCCTTAGGAATGTAGAACAATTTAGAATTAAGTTTTTACTTAATTCCATCAAGAATCTACTATGATATCGAGGTGTAACGTTTTCACAATTTCTGAGAACGAACACAACTAAAACAGTGAAATCACCTCAAAATACATGTTGAATCCCGATTTTGACTTCACCATGATGTTCCTTGTAAACAATTAAGTCATGTGGACTTTTGAATAGTCAATTGGAGTTACGGATTAAAAAGTATTGCCATTTGAAGTTTCTATCAAAGTGTTATTGCAACCAGGCCTTTTTTAGGCTTGTCGCACCGCCTATGCCATCTACACAAGCGCAAGTAGAGGCGAATGCACCTGGGCCATGCCGCACGGACGTGCATGCATGGGTGCTAACACGGACGTATGCGCCTGTGCTATGCCGCAAAGATATGCAGTCACAGGCCTATGCGCCTGCTGCAGGCACCAAAAACTCCCAAACACTTCCTTGGGACATTCCCAGGATGTTTGATGTCTATTTTATGTAAATAAATAGTGTTACCATATGGATTTTACCATTCCTGATCCAATGGTGTTGTTGGAATTTCTAATTGAGCATCCCATGGAAAAAAAAGGGTCCCACTTCTTGCCGACTAATTTTAGCTAAAAGAATTGAGTGGGTCATAACGCAACTGGAAGCCCCCGTCAACTGAAGAAGGGTCATTTGAGCCTATTTTCGATGTTTTGGAGTTGACCATACCATCAAATTTCTTTTTTGGAGCGCATTTAGCTGGGTTTTTATAGAAACACAATTTTTAGATTCCAATTGAACTCATTTCCTAACATTTGGCTCAAATTCATAGCTAGATCCTCCATCCTTGGACCAAGTACTCTCCTAGCCTATATTTTCCATTCCAGAATTTATGGAATAGTCATAACTCAATTCTTAAGCTTTTTGCTTGGGTTTTGACAGATTTCTCATTTTTGTAGTTTTAACTTCTTGTTAACGTGTCAACTTGCATGATTCTCAACTAAAACAACCCAACACAATCCCAACTATCCTAATATGTTATAAAAGGTCTAGGATCACCATATAGAAGCTCAAACCAACAGAGTAGCCACTGAAATATAAAAATGACTCGGAGGGTCACTACCATAAAATTGTCTGACATCTCTTGATAAAATGGCTACCGAATCTTAAAGATAGGTTAGGCAGTCATCTAACTCAACAAAATTACACTATAGAACATGTGACTCATCCAGTACATACAAATGTAGCATCAATGCATGGAAAATCAGATGTATAATTGAATATGCTATAAGTGAATCTAACTCATAAGCAATTGCACCAATCCTCCTCAAAATCCCAAATGACCTATTGTACCTAAAACTAAGCTTACCTCTACTACCAAATTACATGACCCCCTTTAATAAAAATACTCATAGAAACATTTGGTCACCAATATCAAAACATAGAGGGTAGTGCCTTTTATTCACAAAAATCTGATAATGGCTCTAAGCTATCCTCAGGCTATCCTTAATCACTCGGACATTGTGATATCTCTCAAACTACACCTTCCTTTGAACATATAAGCAGTCGTTGTCAATATAAATAATCTAACCAAGGTTAGGTCGAACCATAGGGAATATGGTATAAACCTGGAGTAATTACGAGAAATTCGAATGAATTAACCTACTTATATCCAGAACGGGAGATTTGTAAGTGCAGTAAGTGGACCTAAACTACAAGAAAATTTTGTGAATTCAGTGAGAGAGGTAACTAGGGTATTGTCTTCCCCATGAATTCCTAACTCAGCATAGTCAGATAATCATAATCTTGTCTAATATGTGGCATGCAAAACTGGTATGTTATGTTTACTAACCCGTTTGATCTAGGTGAGAGGTAACTTTAACTACATGATTTGATTCATCCCTACAGTGTGACATTACTAACCCTTACCTTTTGTTCCAGTACAACCACCTCTTGATTTGATTAGGTTGATTAGACGAGAGGGATCACATCGAATCTTGTTAATTATTCCCTGATCCTATTCATTAACTCCTTGATCCAGAAAGAATGAATTAGGTGCGTTTTAACGTTGGCCACCATTAAAAGGCATTCTAAACAAACAAACAAAGGGATAATTAATATACACATGCACACTTTAAAAGAATTACACATAATCCGGTTTTACTGTGTTAGCTCTTCTTGGTTCTCACAACCCTAGTTGTGGATTTAGCTATGCAAGATCATTGTAGATGAGAGAATCATGTTATACAATGACATAATTAAACATTTACAATGATGAATTGAAGAACAAGAAATCCAAAAATTCTCCATAAGAAATCACAATGTAATAATCTTATTGTAAAAATTAGAAAATATGAGTTCTCAAATCTCTCTTCTTGTTCCGAGATGTTTTTGACCTTCCCTCTCTTCTTGTTTATGAAGGAAAAACCTAAAAACCTATTTAAAATAAGTGAAATACCGAATCCAAAATGGAATAGGGAAAATGAATTTGGTAACTCATACGGATGAGGTTACAGGCTGTAGGTGAAATCACATCTCGTACTTGGGCTTCGTACTCTGGACTTTCTAAAATTAGTCTTCAACTTACAAGACCTTCCTATGGGCCGTCTTTTGATTTATGGACCGTAAAGGGTTTTTACTGCTAATTTACCTAAAACTCTTCAAAGCTTTGATCCTCTAGGCACGACCCTATCTATGACTTGTTATCAAACTTATGATTTTTGATTGACTGCATCTGACAACACTTGAGCATTCAACATATTTTCTGATCTTCAACCTACGAACTAACATACAGGCTACGAAGAATTCTATGGCTTTTCTGACAACTCGTACTTTCTAGTATTTGAAAATCATCCTTTCATTGGATCTAACCCACGATACTTCCTACGGGTCGTTGAATAATCCACGATCCAAAGAGTGCTGCGTAAATCACCAAGAACATGAAATTCGCAAAATTTTTCCCAAAATCATCCCAATACTATAATCTTGCAAAACCATCAAAAGTGTTGTATTTTAAAAGACACATCAAACCTGCTAAAATCGCCTTGAGAACACACAAAATTCCAAGTTTAAATCACCAAAAGTGTTGTATTTTAGCAGCACATCAACACCCTCAACTTAAAATAGTTTCTTGTCCTCAAGTGATGGACTCAATCTACATAAGCAGTATAACAACACACATACCTCAATCTAATGGCATACATCATCTCCAAATCAATCACAGGCACCCAATCCAACACATTAGTACATATCAGACAGTCACCAAACAAACCAATGTAGATAAATATGTGATAGTGCAACTATGACAAGCAAGGTAACTACCGATAAGTCACAATCAGTAAAATAGCCTAGAATCAACAGTGTAACATAAGTTCGCCCACAAAAAGAAGTACCATGTCTCGCTCATGACTGTATATTCAAATTTGATGTGTGGGACTAACAAATAACTCACACTCACAACAAACATTTAAACACTATGAAAAATACCATATGTTAGCCCTTATACTCATGACCATAACCTTTGACTACTTTGACTAGGATCACTATAGAACTTTCTTTGCTTGTAACTTAGGCTTGGGTGCTTTGGTATGATATTTTTGGAACATAGTGACTAATGGCCGTCCTTGACACTGCGTTATTTTACACTTTTTTCGTACCTACACTGATATTATCAACTCATTCTTCCATTCTCCTATTTCAAACCTCTTTGGGTGCCCTGTTCAAAAGTTTTAGCTCATTTCATATCCTTTTTCTTTCTAGCTCACAATTTAGACATCTATTCATTCTTTGCTTGCACCCATTACATGTTTTTCCCTTTTTTTTTATGCATCACTAGCTTCCATCCCTATTTAGTGTGACTTTCCTTACTCCAACCACCCTCAACCTAAGCTTTTGGTCTGAGTTGAGGTGCACAATGTCTGACCTATACACCAGAGCCCTTTTGGTAGCCACCCTCAACTTAGGCATTTTGCTTGAGTCGAGCTACACAGTATTCAAGGAAGGACCATGACCGAATTCAGGATTTCATGTTGCAAAAGGCTTGGTTACTTAAGTGTTTACAAAGAAAAAGGTACATGTAGATCTCAAATACTAGGACCAAGGGATACACCAAGCATTTGGTTGGTTATTTTAGGCTAAGTGGACAAATATGAACAATGGCCTAAGATCCTTTCCTAACCAATTTACTAACAGTCTTAGTCAGAGTAATAAGGTAAGTTCTTAATTGAAACACAATATTTAAAACTTGCAAAGAATATCAGACACACTTGGCATTGAGTACACTAATAATACAGACTCTCAGATCATGCTTTACATCACAATTAACCTCGACTTATCAAAACAAGCACTGTCAATCTCGGATTTCATATGGTTGTCATCAAAACTACCTATCAAGAAAATTTGATAGGTATCATTTTTTAATAAAACTAATATATGGCACAAACTTTAGTATAATATGCTACTAATACTACTTACACATCCTAAACATGCAGAATTCGCGAAAAACAATTGTCCCTAGGGAAAGATAACCAGCAAGAAAACCCTTCAAACTCAAAAATAGGGATAGTTATAGGCCATGGTTACTCAGACATCACCAGGCCTATAACTACCCACACCCCATCAAAAGAGATTTCCATTGTCCGCAATGCAACAAATATAACTAAAGCAAAGAATAAGGGGAAAAAGGAACATACCTGGATGCTTGAGTGCAAGTCTCCTACTGTGTCTGACCACCCTCAACCTACCCGGTGATCTCTTTAGTGTCGACAACATGTTCGAGGGTGCATCACCCCCTATCCTCTCAAGCTCACATGCCTGCCAAGACCTTTCATTTATAATGGGTCCTAGTTTAGTAGCCTCAAACTTCTCCATCTCGATCAACTCTACCTCCTGCCTCACAGAATCTGGATAGTCATCCACTAGACGATGTCCCTTCCCAAGGGCGCGGAGTGGTGTCTCCTTAGGAGCAAACAAGTCAATGATCGCCTCTTCAGTAGTGTTAGGGGTAGAAAATACGATCGGTGTTGATACTGTTATTCTCATCTCGGTGTGAAGCTTCAAGATCTCCTCTCAAATGGTTGTCAAATCAGCAAGCTAGGCTGAGTGGAGGCTCTAATCTACTCGCTTATCAAAAACATTATCGGGCCGTTTACCGGTGCAAAGTCTCTCTTCAAGTCTGGCCGTGGAGTGTGATTGTACATGGTCCTTAGCCTCTGAAATGGCTTAGTGAACCCAAGGCTTGATCTGTTGTAGCAATTGAGTCAATCGGAACTCATGAATTAGATCTATAAGGACCACAAAGGCCGTTCTTTTGAGTCCAAAATGAATCATTTGGAGATCCGATTTATAGTCCATTCTATTTTCTTTTGGTACTTGGATCGTGGAATTTCTTTATTTCTGTATTTCCGGAGTATGAGTGTGTGACTTGTTATAATTAATCCTATTGATAGTACAGAGAATGGGTCTATCATCTTGATAGAGATGGTTCTACTTCGTCAGATATTTATTCGAATATTTGGAACACGAAATAGATTAACAAAATAGACAAAAAAAGATGTGGATAAACGGAAGGATGAGAGAAAGAGAGAAAAAGAATACCAATGATATAAAATTCCAATATGTACGAGCCTCTCACTGCGCTAGAGTCTGAATCGATGCTGCAGGCACGTACATTATGCCAGTAGAGGAAGGTTATGTAGGCACGACCTCTGGTGCAGGAGTAGAAGTAGTAGTGGGCCCTATCTCCCTCAACCTCTATCAATGGGGGGGGGGCCCTTAATTGTTGGAGCAGAAATAGTAGAAGAAGGCTCAAACTGTGGTGCAGCGGCAAAAATATCCGGTAGATGAATCAGTGGTTATGATGCTCGTTCGAGGCCCATAGGATTCTCACTAGCCTTTATTAGACTTGCATCCAGTACCCTCTGAACCTCGATAAAAGTGTCTACCTGATGTAGAATATCCAGCATGCCTCTATACATAAGTGATATATCAAAGATAGAAAAGAGATGGAGATGGACCTCTTCAGGGCCCTCTAATATATCTCCTTAGATAACAGGCAGGCCCAGTCAATATCATAGCGAACAATGATGTGGGCAACAAAAACAACGTGATTCGAGGCCAGGTATTCTCAGCGTGAGTTGGCCAGATTTGTGAACGAACTATATCCCACCAAAACTTGCTGGTGAAGCTGAGTGATTCCTCACGATCGCCGTTGAAGTAGAAATCCAGTCAGGGTCCTGGCCCTGCTCAATAATATGGTCGGAGATCCATCTCACCAGAACAACCTTTTGATCTACATCTCTCATCAAAACCTAGTCTCTAAGTCAGTAGTGAACTCAGGTGTAGTCTTGGGGGCCTGATACTCGAGACCTAACAGAAATCAAAGGATGGTTGCCTCGGATATATAAATTGGAATTCCTCTCACCATCATCTATGTAATGCAGGACTATGAATGGTATCTCCCTTTTTGGGGTCGACACGATGATGGTGGTAGTGTTGGATGCGTAGAACTCTCGAACAAGCGTCGGTGAGTACTTCCCCATGGGGCTACCAACAACTCTAGATGATATTGGGGCATGGTGTTCCACCATGTAGCAGCACTAGCAAGCCCCGATGTCTTTATCCTTGGCTCTTCAAATATAGTTCGGGCCCACTGACCCCTTTCATCATGCTGGATGTCCATTCGATATATACCCTGTAAGCGTTGGACACCAATGTCTCCTCTATGCATCTTTCGGGGCCGTAGGTACTGGAGGTGCTGGGATGGACTCAGACTGGACTCATCTTCTGACTCCGAGTCAGCTCTATCATCTATTTCTTCTCGAGATCCCTCCTCAGAGTTTGTCATCTATATGGAGTTCCTCTGCTTGGCATCTCCTTCATCAGACTGTAGAGGACAAACTACTATAGCTTGAGTCTGGGGCGACACCATCTATCTAGTTGCTACCCGTTTGTGTTGTCGCTTGATGCCCACATCTGGCTAGACGCCAAACTCCTCTATGGACCCACTGGCCACAAAGGCGGCCAAGTATTGAAGGCTCATCTAGTAATCGGATCTGCAGGGCCTGAATCTTTATATTTTTTGGTCTAGAAGCCATTGTACGTGAAATCAACACAATTAACAACACATGTAAGTCCTAAGAGTATCGGAAAGAAAATAAAAAAGTTACAGAAATAAGTGATGGAAGGACCTATGAAGGGTCACCTAAGGGCCATAGGGTATACTAGGGGCAGTAGAAGGCCCTCATAGGTGGCAGGGTACAATAATTTTAATTACTGGAAATGCTCCTATGAGACTAGGTATTGCTCGTAAAAAAGAATAAGAGCCGTAGATTTATTCCAAAGTATAGTTCCAAAATCCATATTTATAGGTAAAAGAACCATGGAAACCAAGTTACGAGCCATGGTCTAAACTATAGCGCATAGGTGGTTTCATTTGATGAGATCCCTAAAAACTCCAAGTTGCTAATCTCACCAAACAAGGGGCAACTATGGTTTGTAGATTAATTCATGGGTTGTGGATTAATCCATGGGCGTTAGAAGACCCTCCTGCTGTAAAAAGAACAACGACATGGGTTTCCTAAGGCCACCACAATGGTTCCATTAATCTATATCAAACAAGAAATCACATCCAATAATAGGGTATACTAATCTAAATAACATCAACGAAAGTTAATGCACTCAAATCATCATATAACATATTTTCACCCCATAGCCCAACACCCAACATGCAAAACGTTAATCTACCATGTCGCCTATCAATTCAATATTTTACGTATCATATCAAGAACCATTTGACCAATAATTTAGCATGGTATCACTTAACACACACAATCACATGTCAATTAAAACATGGTAGTCTAGTATAATTCAGATGACAAGTGACTTAATGGTTTCAAATGACAGTACAACTTTACTAAATGGCCAATTTATCAATTCCATCATCCGGTTCATGCACCACCTTATCAATTAGTTACAAAAAGCAAACAATTTAAACTCAGATAACAAGGTATTTCATGAATTCAACAATGATTCACAGAAGCATGTTCATGGTACAAGTTTCACAAAATTAATCAAATGGTGCCAATCACATAATATACTTCATTCACAAGTGACACCAAATTATGGGGCATGAACTCTATGGAATTGTTCTCAACAATGTCTCAAACCAATGACAAAGTTTTCCCCAAAAAATAAAGTTGCAATAGAGGCACATACAGGAATAGTGATCAAAGTAGTTTGAGAAATGGCAAGAAAACTCAAAAGAACAAAACCCTAGGTGTGCTAGGGTTGTTGCTGTGTGGATGGAGTTTGGCTAGAATGTTGGCCGAAAAAAATGGTGGTGGCAGTCGGTGGTGGTTAGAGCTTGAGGAGGAAGAAATAGGATAGGGTGTTTTCTGAAAATACTGGGAAAGTGGGGGTGGCGGAGGTAATTATATTTGCCCCTCTTTTAATTCCACGAGCCGGGTTAAATTTAAGTGCGGTTCAAACACCATGAAACTTTTTTTACATATCATAAGAGAATTTGCGGCCCGTAAGCCATGGTCACGTGATTTTAGGAACCCTAGGTTTCAGATATTGGCTTTACGGATCCATCTATCGGGCATATTTAGACATACAACCCATATTTTGGATTGTAAGTGCCCCGAACAGTTAACAAGGTTTAAAACTCTTGTTGTCGACGAGCCCCTTTCAAAACCCATAATTTTATCTACGGGCTGTAAAGTTTGCTCGTGCACTGGAGTGCACAAAAGTTTACTTATTGAAAGTGATTCTACGAGTTAGTCTACAAGTCATGGAATGAACCACGACTCGTAGAATCAACCTTTCTCGCTTTTTAGCATTGGTTTAGTTGACTTAGCCTTGTTCCTGCATAATCTCCATATAACAAACTTGTCATGAGGCGAGAATAGGGCCTAGAAATGACATGGCGAATAGGAACCTGAGAGTCCCCAGACAAGCCTCAAAGTATCCAAATCCACATCACCGGTTCGGAAGCACATTCAAGTAATAAACACATAATGCTAAGGATGGGAAAGTGGAACTCACGCTATGGGGACATCGAGAGGAAAGGGATTTACATGGATCCACATAGCACATAGCATATAAGAACTAGGGGCGGGTAAGTATGACTCACTCTATAGGGGCAAACATGACTTAGGATCTTCCACATTTCCATACCAAGCATGCATACATACATAGTTTCCATAATCAAACTCAAATGGACATTTCCAATTGATAACTGAAAACATAAGCTCCAAATACAACATATAGCATATATAGGATCTATGAGAGTCTACAAGATGTCCAACAATGCCTCTAGTCATAAGATGGAACTAGGGCCAAGACAAGTCCTGGGCTCACCCTCAACAAGAAAGTAAATTAAAATACCATAGGTAGAAGGGGGTGACTTGTACTTTGAGGATAGGACTCACCACGAGTTCAACTGTCGAAATTGAGCTACTCGTTGAGTGGTGGATAGTCATAGCGCTCGGCCCCTACATGGTAAAATCATGTAGGCATAAAGTATGCATTAGAGCATTTGAATGTACAAAGTATGTGGGCATGCAATGCATATGACTTGTCAACCTTCATTTCAATGTTAGATGACAAAGGCACATAACATAGAAAGAATCATATATCCAAGGAAGTATACAATATGCCATGAAATTCGTGATGCATTATTGATATGATATTCATATATAATGGGGATGTGATCACAATCGACATGAGTAAGACCAAGTGAGCTAGTACTTGGAATGCCGATGAAATCCCCTCAAAGGTATAGAGGTGGTCTACTTGCCAAAGGTAAACCATACTTTACCTTACGGGAACATCACCCATTCCTTATGAAGCAAACCCTTATGGAACATCACCAATTTCGGAAAGGTTTTTCATATCATAACATAATACTTCACCTTACGAGAATATAACTCATTTTATATAAATCAACCTTCCTTACGGGAACATCACCCATTTCGGATAGGATTCTCATAACGTATGCTAGGCACATAGTTCGAGGAAAGGGAGAGCACCCTTGAGAATAGCCTTGATGCCTCCAATCCATTGGTGCTAACTCAATATCCCACGAGAATACATATAGTATATATATACATAATTTCAAAGAGGCAATAGTCATTTCAAATGCGATCAATGCACATTTAGGCTCAAATGTCAAATCATTGGTTTTAGTTATAATATTCATGCATAGGTCTAGCTCGATTATAAATACGGAATTGTGCAAGCACCCATAATGTTCAAAAGCCATATTTATAAGACATGTATGTCATCACACTCTTGTCATAACCATAGTCTTATCAAATCATTTCATAAAACATAATTTGGCTTAACCCACTTCATAATTTTCATAAAGACCAATGTTCATGAATGCAAATGCAATGCATGATGTGAGAATAGCATGGATAATATAGATTCAAGCTAAAATCAACATTATAATATGAAATTGAAGTAAATCCATAATCAAATCCACATTTAAATCATAATATAAATCACTCATGCATAAATCAAGCTTTAAAGGAGACATGCACATTCATAATTTCATAATCTCTATGCAAACTATAATATAAGGGCATAAATAAACTTAAAATTATCAATAAAGCATAGCCCATACTTCAATTGAATTAAATAGAATCAAATATTGAAAACCCACATTTAAAGTAAGCTTAATTTCATGTAAATCAATTGATAAGAGTTTGGGTCTTCTTGGTTTAAATAGACCAAGAATCAATCCCACACACCTTCATTGAGAGGCTGAGATAGAGAAGGATCTAGCTTGAAGTTGAATCCCAATTGAACCCTAGCTTGAGTCTTGAGTGGGGAGCTTAAGGAGGATCTTTAGGAATGATTTTAGAGTGGGAGTGTTTTCAATGAGAATGAATGAGAATGGAAGGATTTAAGCTGATTTAGGGTTCTAGGATAGGAAAAAGGTCATAAAACACAATTAAAATAAGTTGTATTTACGTAAAATCCATTAATAAAATGGATGGAAAATGGGCCATCACGTCTTCACTGGCACCTACACGGTCGGTGAGATACTTCACGGCCTATGAACAGTGCCCGTGAGGTGAAACTTAAGCAAATTCTCGCTATGCTAAACAATTCAAATTTTCCAAAGTGAAGGGGTACCATCTGGATGGCCACACGGCCCGTGTGGCATAAAACATGCTAAAGCCATGCCAACGACCGTAAGATGACACTTAGAAAATTTTCCACGAACAAGTTACGAGATGGTGATTTTGTACATAGAAAAATTTCACATGCGAGCTTATACTGTGGACCACATGGCCCGTACCACACCATGCAGACTGTGTGGGTGGCCATGTGCCTACAATTGACTTGAAACATCCTGTCAAATCCCCGTATTTGAAATTATGGCCAAGTACCCCTCCACGAGGCCACACGGTCTGCATGGCTTAACACTGGCCATGTCGGCCTCCCATGGAGTGACACTTGGTCAAATTTTCTCTCAGGGCAACATAATGAGGTCCGATAGAGTTGTTCGAAAATCTGAGTCCTTACATTATCTCCCCCTTGGGAACATTTGTCCCCGAATGTGCAACAACAAGGCTTGAAGCTTGACTAAAGACATGAACCACTCGAACACAAGGTATAATGCATAGTTCATCGCTTGAAGATCACAAAGTCTTTAAAACTCAAATCAAAATGTATTCAAATCATTCAATAATCATTTTCGTGCACATGTATGCATGTCATGTCATGAGACTCAAGAGTGAAAGAATTAGGACTATTTAAAAGGGAATGAGCCTACTACCTTAGGCTTGAGTAGATTGAAAAAGTTTGGGATATCGCTTCATCATGTCCAACTCCGCTTCCCATGTAGCACTTTCCATATGTTGATTTCTCGAAAGCACCTTCACTGAAACCATATCCTTGTTACGGAGCCGCTTCACTTGCCTATCCAAAATATCCTTCGTGACTTCCTCATAGGCTGAGTTCTCTTCAACCTTAATTCCCTCCCAAGGAACAATAGTGCTAGGATGACCGACTAACGTCCTCAACATAGACACATGGAAGATAGGGTGAATCGAACTCAAGTCCGAAGGCAACTCCAACCTATAAGCCACTCTCCCAATTTGCTCAACAACCTCATAAGGGCCAACATACCACGGACTTAGCTTGCCCTTCTTCCAAAAAAGCATCACACACTACATTATATGAAATTCAAGATCCCTCCTTTTAACATCTGAATAGGACTTTTGGCGACTTTTTGCCGTCTTCAACCTTTCTCTTATCACCTTCACCATTTCCATAGCCTCCAACACTAACTCTAGGCCAATCAATTCCATTTCTCCCAATTCAAACCACCCCACCGTTGACCTACACCTTCTGCCATAGAAAGCCTCAAATGGTGCCATACTAATGCAAGCATTGAAGTTATTATTATAGGCAAACGCAATGAGTGGAAGGTGATCGTCCCAGTTACCATTGAATTCCAACACACAAGCCCTCAACTTATCCTCCAAGGTTTGAATAGTCCTTTCGGCTTGCCCATCGGTTTGAGGGTGAAAAGTGGTGCTTAACTTAATCTTAGTTCCGAGTCCCTTTTGAAATGATCTCCAAAAGTGAGAAGTGAAATGGGTGCCACGATCTGATATGATGGACCTAGGCAAACCATACAATCTCACCAATTCTTGGATGTACAACCTTGCGTAATCTTCAGCTCGAAAAGCAGCCTTGATCGGTGGGAAATGAGCTAACTTAGTCATCCGATCCATGATGACCCAAATAGATTCAAATTGCCTTCGGGTCCAGGCAAACTTACCATAAAGTCCATGTTCACATCTTCCCACTTCCATGTGGGAATTAATGTCTTGAGAAAAGCCACCGTGCCTTTGGTCCTATACCTTCACTTCTTGACAACTTGGACAATCGGATACGAACATATCTATGTCCTTCTTCATACCATGCCACCAATTCACTTTCTTCAAATCCCGATACATCTTAGTAGACCCCAGGTGGATAGAGTAATGAGAGTTGTGAGCCTCACTCAAGATCACCCTTCTAAGAACATCCACGTCTGGGATACAAAGCCGGTCTTGGTACCGGAGCACACTATTTCCCCTTTGGAGAATACCTCAATCTTCTTTTCGGCAACCAAATTCTTCAATTCAAACAACGATGGATCTAAATCTTTCTTAGCTTTTACATCAACCACCACGGAAGATTCTCTTTGATCATGGATACCCCCATCATTCGAATCGGCCAACCTATCACTCAACCTAGATAACCGGCGAACATCATTTGTTAACTCCTTCCTCTCCCCTTCAACATGCGTCACACTACCCATAGATAGCCTACTAAGAGCATTGGCTACAATTTTTTCCATGCCATAATGATATTAAACACTCATGTCATTGTCTTTATGAGTTCTAACCATCTCCGTTGTCTCAAGTTGAGATCCCTTTGAGTGAATACATATTGCAAACTCTTGTGATCGGTGAATACATCAACATGAACCCCATACAAATTGTGACTCCAAATCTTCAAGGCAAAAACTACCGTCGCCAACTCAAGATCATGCGTTGGGTAATTACGCTAATGCACTTTCAACTACCTTGATGCATATGCTATTACCTTACCATGTTGCATAAGCACACAACCCAACCCAATCCGCGAGGCATAAAAATACACCATAAATCCCTTCAAGTAGTTTGGTAAGGTAAAGACGGGAGCCGACATAAGCTGATCCTACAAGTTTTGGAAACTATGTTTGCATTCATCTAATCACACAAACGTAGCTGTCTTTTGGGTTAATTTAGTCAACGGAGATGCAATAGAGGAGAACCCTTCAACAAACCTTCTATAATAGTTGGCCAACCCTAGAAAGCTTTGAATATCTGCCAGAGTCAACGGTCTGGGCAAATTTTTCACGGCCTCGGTCTTCTTTAAATCCACCTCGATACCATCACAAACACCACATGACCAAGAAAGTCTACTTCACCCAACTAGAATTCACATTTGCTAAACTTGGCATACAACTTCTCCCTCAAGGTTTGTAGAACTATTCTCAAATGATCCCCATGTTCCTGCTCTCTTCAGGAGTAAATGAGAATGTCATCAATGAAGACCACCACAAAACTATCAAGAAATGGCTTGAACACCCGATTCATCAGATCTATGAACACGGTCGAAGCATTGGTTAAGCAGAACGATATCACCACAAACTCAAAGTGCCCATGCCTTGTCCAAAAGGCTATTTTGGGAATATCACAATTTCTAACCTTCAACTGATGATACCCAGAACGAAGGTCAATCTTTGAGAAGTGGGTAGCCCCTTGAAGTTAGTCGAAAAGGTCATCAGTCCTAGGTAATAAATACTTTTTTTTAACGGTCACCTTATTCAGTTGCCTATAATCTATACATATTCGAAGAGATCCATCCTTCTTTCTCAGAAATAGCACTGGAGCACCCCACTATGATATACTTGGCCTAATGAAACCTTTCTCCAACAAGTCATTTAATTGATCCTTTAACTCTTTAAACTCCGTTGACGCCATATGGTAAGGAGGAATAGAGATAGGTTGAGTATGTGGGAGAAGGTCTATGAAAAATTCTACTTCCCTTTTGGGAGGAATACTGGGCAAGTCTTTGGGAAACACATCTGAAAACTAATTCACCACTAGAACCAACTCAAGGGTAGGTGTTTTGAACTCCATATCTTTGACCCTCACAATATGATAAATACACCCCTTGGAAATCAATTTTCGGGCCTGGAGGTAGGAAATAAACCGACCTTTAATAAAAGAGTCACTACCCTTCCACTTAAGAATGGGCTCATCGATATGTTGGAACTTGACTTTCCGGGTTCTACAATCTATAGAGGCGTATGATGCATACAACCAATCCATCCCAAGAACAACCTCAAAATCGAACATCTCATGTTCCACAAGGTCACACAGGAAAACTTTGTGCAACACAGAAACTAGGCAACCATGATAGACTCTATGTGTACTAACAAATTCACCTATGGAAGTATAAACAGAGAAAGGGTCCTTCAAAATCTTGAGACTCAGACCAAACATAAAAGCCAACAGAGGGGTCACAAAAGACAAATTTGCACCCGGGTCAAGCAAAACATAAGCATCAAAATCAAAGACTTTTAACATACCAGTCACGATATCCAGAACTTCCTCAAACTCTTGACGAGGGCATGGAGTGCAGAGAAGCTATTGTTCCTTGGAGCTACACCTTAGGGAGCTCTTTGTTGGCCTTGACCGCCTTCAGCCACCTGACCTTGGCCTCCATGAATATTCTTAGGGCAATCAACAACCTTGTGTTTTTTATCAATGCACCCATAGCAAGCACCCAAATCCTTCCAACAAGCACCCGTGCGGGGCTTCCCACACTTTCCACATAGAGGATACCCCTATCCACCACCAACCATTGCCCTAGGAGTAGGTACCTGAGGATTAGCGACCCTAGCACCAGAACCTTATCCCTTCTTGAAGCGACCAAAGCCATTACTCCATGAACCGGAGAATCCACCATCAAAATGGGACCTCTTAGGATCGTGTGCCCTCCTCTCATTGAGTTTCTCCCCTTCGATCTATTAAGCATATACCATGAGTCTAGAAATATCCATATCCTATATGTGCATCACAGCACGACATTCTTTTACAAATTAATTAGAGGTACCAAAAACGAACTTGTGCATCCTTGGACAAGGGCCAACCATAAGTGAAGTTTTGTGAATTTGAGGGAACAGTCCCTTACACTCATACCTCCTTTGTTGAGGTTGATAAATTCAGTCATCTTGGCCTCTCTAAGCTCAAGTGGGAAGAAGTGATCCAGGAATGCAAGTTTGAATCCTTCCTAATTGACATCACCACCGCAAACCCTCTCCATAGACCATTTGGTGTACCACACCTGAGCCACATCTTTCAGTTGATAGGAATCCAATTCAGCCTTCTCCTCAGAAGTGACACCCATAATGCCTAATATCTTGGTGAGCTCATCAATGAACTCATGAGCATCCTAATTAGCCTTTTACTCATGGAACTCTGGAGGATTCATCTAGGTGAAATCCCTAACTCTAGCAGATGGTGTAGGATCCCGTGGAGGATTAGCCTGCCTAGTTTGATATGTCACTACCTACCCCAGCATGGCAAAGGTTGTACAGAATTCACCATTAGAGATAGGTTCGTCTATAGGCCTTTGTGGTGCCTGATCCTCATCAGCCGGAGCCTGCCTTGGTGGATGTGGTCTTCCTCGAGGCATCTTCTAAAATGGAGCAATGACACCGTCAGGATAAGGAGACCAAATATATGGGCCATAGCATGACATAAGGTATGAAGAAGTGAGGCATTTCCTAGAACACCTTCGTAGCCTCCCACTCATTGGCATGGTGCACTTCTCACCCATGAATAGTACTCTACTTGATGTGACATATTAGACTTCAAGGACCATTTCTAAACCTAGGGCTCTATTACTAACGTTTGTCATGACTCGAGACTATGTCTTAGAAGTGACACGGCGAATGGGAACCCGAGAGTCCCCAAACAAGCCTCGAAGTATCCAAATCCACATCACCGGTTCGGAAGCGCATTCAAGTGACAAACAAATAATACTACGGGATGGGAAAGTAAGACTCACGATATGGGGACATCAAGGGGAAAGGGATTTTACATGGATCCACATAGCACATAGCATAAAAGAACTAAAGGGAGGGTAAGTATGACTCACTTTATGGGGAGAAACGGGACTTAGGATCTTCCACATTTCGATACCAAACATGCATACATACATAGTTTCCATACTAAAACCCAAACGGTCAATTCCAATAGATAACTAAAAACATAAGCTCGAAATACAACACATAGCATATACAGGATCAATGAGAGTCTACAAGATGTCCAATAACTCCTCTAGTCATAAGATGGAAGGGGGGCCAAGACATGTCCATGGCTCACCCTCAATAAGAAAGTAAATTAAAATAGCGTAGGTAGAAGGGGATGGCTTTTCCTTGGAGGATGGGACTCACCACGAGTTCAACTATCGGAATTAAGCTACTCGTCAAGTGGTGGATAGTCATAGCGCTTGGCCACTACATGATAAAATCATGTTGGCATAGAGTATGCATTAGTATGTTTGAATGTACTAAGTATGCGGGCATGCAATTCATATGACTTATCAACCTGCTTTGCAATGTTAGATGTCAAAGGAACATAATAAAAAAAGATTTATACATCCACGGAAGAAGTAAACGATGTGCCATGAAATTAGTGATGCATGAATGAAATGATATTCATATATAGTGGGGATGTGATCTCAACCAACATGCGTAAGACCAAGTGAGCTAGTACTTGGAATCCCAATGAAATTCCTTCACTAGTACAGAGGTGGTCTACTTGCCAAAGGTAAATCATACTTCACTGTACGGGAACATTACCCATTTCGCATGAAGCAAACCCCTTACGGAAACATCACCTATTTCGAAAGGATTTTCATATCATAACATAATATTTCACCTTACGGGAACATCACCCATTTCGTATGAAGAAACCTTCCTTATGGGAACATTACCCATTTTAGATAGGATTCTCATAACATATGCTAGGCACATAGTTGGAGGAAAGGGAGAGGATCCTTGGATAGCCTTGAACCCCTAATCAATCGGTGCTAAGTCAATATCCCATGCGAATACATATAGCATATACATACATACTTTCAAAGAGGCAATATTCATTTCAAATCCGATCAATGCACATTTAGGCTCAAATGTCAAATCATAGCTTGTAGTTATAATATTCATGCATAGGACTATAGCAGTTACAAATACAGAATGGTGCAAGCACCCAAAATGCTCAAAAGCTATATTCATAAGACATGTATGTGATCACATTCTTGTCATAATCATAATCCTATCAAATCATTTCATAAAACATAATTGGCCTTAACCCACTTCTTAATTTTCACAAATACCAATTTTCATGAATGTGAATGCAATGCATGATGTGACAATAGCATAGGTAATATAGATTCAAGCTAAAATCAACATTATAGTATGAAGTTGTAGTAAACCCATAATCAAATCCACAGTTAAATCATAATATAAATTACTCATGCATAAATCAAGCTTTAAAGGGGACATGCACATTCATAATTTCATAATCTCAATGCAAACTATAATATATGGGCTTAAATAAACTTAAATTTATTAATAAAGCATAGTCCATACTTCAATTGAATTTAATAGAATCAAATAATGAAAACCTACATTTAAAGTAAGCTTAATTTCATGTAAATCAATTGAAAAGAGTTTTGAGTCTTCTTGGTTGAAATGGACCAAGAATCAATCCGACATACCTTGATTGAGAGGTTGAAAATTGAGAAGAATTAGTTTAAAGTTGAATCCCAATTGAACCCTAGCTTGAGTCTTGAGAGGGGAGCTTAAGGAGGATCTTTAGGAATGATTTTAGGGTGAGATTCTTTGCAATAAGAATGATTTAGAATGGAAGTATATCAGCTGATTTAGGGGCCTAGGATAGAAAAAAGGTCATAAAACACAATTAAAATAATTTGTATTTACGTAAATGCCATTAAATGAAACAGGTGTAAAATGAGCCATCATGGCTTTACTGGCACCTACAAGATCGGTGAGACACTTCACGACCCGTGAATGGTGCTCGTGAGGTGACACTTAAACAACTTCTTGCTATGCTCAACACTTAGAATTTTCTGGAGCGAAGGGGTACCATATGGATGGCCACACGACCCGTGTGACACTTCACGGGTCGTGCCAAGGACCGTGAGATGACACTTGGAAAATTTCACACGAAAAAGTTATATGAGATGGTGATTTCGTACTTAAAACAATTTCACGTTGCGAGCTTATATGGTGGACCACACAACCCGTACCACACCACATGGACTGTGTGGGTGTCCGTGTGCCCACACTTGATTTGAATCTTCTTGTCGAGTCCCTATATTTGAAATTATGGCTAAGTACCCCTCCACTAGAGGCCACACGGTCTGTGTGGCTTCAGACTGGCCATCTGGGCCTCTCATGAAGTGACACTTGGTCAAATTTTCTTTCGTGGGAACATTATGAGGTCCGATAAAGTTGTTCGAAAATCTGGGTTCTTAGAAAAATGTTACCTACAATATACCGGTCCTTAAGTACAAAATTACACCCAAAAACAAGAAAATTAACTACCTATAAGTCCAAAAAGAAAAAATCAAAACAAAAACCTAAACATTACAACAAATATCTTGGGTTGCCTCCAAAGTAGCGCATGATTTAGTGTCGTGACATGAACTAGACAACTTGGTTACTTAGACTTCACCAAGTGCCCAAACTTCAATCTTCAAATCATTGAGTCCTTTTATAGTCTGTCAGATATTGAAGACGACGTCTTCATCATTCAATCAAAACATAAGTTGGTCTGCTGCCATGTCCACTAGTGATCACCTAGTGGCTAGGAAGGGCCTTCCCAAGACGATTAGGACTTTTAAGTCTATCTCGCAATCAAAAATCACGAAGCCTATAGAGAATATTAACTTTTCCTCTTTGATGAGAACGTCGTATCTCCATAGGCTTCTTCACTGTCTTGTCAGCCATCAACAACGGCATGCTTGTTAGATTTGGGCTCCCAAGCCTGACTTCTTGAGTATTGCAAGAGGTATTAAATTGATGCTGGCGCCTAAATCACCCAACACCATTTCGAATTCCACATCTCCAATGGTGCAATGTATGGTTAATGCTCTGAGATCCTCTTCTTCTACACTATGGACCTTATTGCAATCGCACTATAATGCTTAAGCTCCTAGCTCACAGTCCTCTTTTTCATCACGAGGTCCTTCATAAAATTTGCATACCCAGGCATTTTCTCTAATGCCTCAATGAGAGGAATGTTGATCGTAAGCTGCTTTAACATGGAGATGAAGTGCTGAAAATCACCTTTGTCCTCCGTCGTTTTGAGTCTATGAGGGAAAGGAGGTAGAGGTCTAGTTGTGGGTTTCAGTTTCTTTGGCGTCACTACCTTATCGCTCACCCCATCTTTAGTGTTAGATCCCCAATCTTTGTATCTTTGTTATCTACCATCTCCTCACGAACCACATCATCATCAACAGGCATTGGTGGGTCAATGGTCTGCTTGCCACCACATGTCGTCATTGTCATGCATTACCCATCATTCTTTGAATTATGCACTGTGTTGCTTCACAATATAGCTTTCTGATGCTAGTTTAATTAAGTAGACATCTGACCAAACTATTGCTCCAACTGCTTGATAGTGACAAAATGAGACTCGATCATCTGATTAATTCTTGATATGTCAAATTTCATCCCCTTCAAGGTCTCATCCTGAGCATCAGCCTTCTTTAATAATCTGTCAAACATCCCCTCAATCCTCGAACTATTAATCCCGTAGTCACGATTATGTGGTGGCGCATATGGACCATTCTTGTAACCATCTCTGCATCCCCAATCACCATCTCTGTTCTAGCCCCTCTTCCGGTCATAGTAGCCACCTCAGTTGTTATCTTTGAAAGCGATGTCCATATTGAAGTTATGACCTAGATTCCCTTGACCTTGGCACCAATAGTCTTGATTAAACCCTTGGGCGTTGGTCTGGAAATGCCCCATCTAATCTGTGACAAAGAAAGTGTCCTCCTGATAGTAGGGATCCTCATACATGGGTGCTCATGGAGGCTGATAGTTAACTTCATTCATACACTCCTGACTCTATTTCTTTAATAGCCCCATATTACTATTGATCCGAGCCAACTCTTGTATCATATTCTCATTTATCCTAGCCATTTTTAAATTGGTACTAAGTAAGAAAAAGTTTTTAGTCATCGACTTATCTCTTGATCCCCATGCACGATTTGTTTTTGTAACCTTTTCCAGTCATTCAACTACAACTTGAAATGGACAACCTATGAATGAGCCGCCAGTGATTGTGTCGGCCACCGCTTTGTAATTATCGTCAAGTTCCCGATAGAAGATCTCTACCAAGGAAACATCAATGGTCTTGTGGAACTAAACACTCCTCAAACACTTTGTAAATCTCTCCCACATAGTACTGATCAAATCACCAGGCAACTACTTAAAGTTGTTGATCTGATTCTTCAACTTCAACTTCTTCGACCTAGGAAAGGACCTCTCCAAAAAGGCCTTCTGCATCTCAATCCAGGTGGTGATTGAACTCTGTGGGATTCAAACCATAGTGTCCCTTCATTTGTGAGAGACAATGGGAAGACATGGAGTGCAATGGGATCCATGGACAGATTTTAGTTTCCAATAATACTTTTGCAAACAAAGATGACATTGTATAGATGGTTATGCGGATCTTCTTATGGTAAGCCCGCGGACAACCTTCATTTCATAGCATTTGTAATAACCCACTTGAAACAACAATTGTTTTGTTATCCATTAAAGGAGTTAACACAATAGCTACAGTGACATCCACCTCCATAGGGTTAAGCATGTATTGGTTCCATGTGTTAACAACAACTTGAATATCGTGTAGCGGTGGATTTGCATCATGAAGTTGTGGTGGTGGGTTATTATTATTTGGACTTAGTGTTGCATTTATGGCATTATTTGCAATGTTGTTCATGTTGTCTTAGGCCATTCTTCTTAGTGTTCTCTGGATCATCGGGTCAAACGGAGTTAAGGGATTGCCTCGAATACGAGTGTTGTGCATACACTACACCTGTATGCTGAAATAAAACAAAAATAACAAGAAACGTAAAATAGGGGAAAAAAAGGACTAATTCACAAAATTATCTAAATTGAACCGGTCTAAAAGCTGTATTCCCTGGCAATGACACCATTTTTTGGTAACGTCCAAAATATGCTTCTCAAAAGAAATATTAACGGTTATGTTTTGGTAACATCCAAAATATACTTCTCAAAATAAATATAAATGGTCATTTGCAACATATTACCCAACTTGTGAATCGAGGTCGATCCCACACCAAATATGAAAAAATATAGTCAATAGTAAAATTTTAATATGATAGTTGTTATAAAAAATTGGGGGGGTTTTATTTTGAAAAAATAGAAAATAAAAATAATAATAACTTGAAATTTATTATTTATTTGTGTCAAGATAAATAGAAGTAATTAGAAATGTGTTCCTATGATTTTATAACTTAGCAAGAATAATGCGTTAGTGATCTATTTCAATTTTTAGCATGCAGAACTGGTAAGTTATGTTCACCTAGCCCTTTGATCCAGGCGTTAGGCAAATTTCACCATGTGATTTGATCCATCCCCGAGGTAGGCTTTACTAACCCTCTCCTTTTGCTCCATTACAACCACCCCTTGATCAAGTTAGGTTGATTAGATGTGAGGGATCACATCGAATTTTGTTAATTATCCCTTTATCCAATTCATTACCCCCTTGATCTAGTAAGTAAGAATTAGGCGAGTTCTAACATGTGTATCTGTTAAAAAGCATTTATAATGAAGCGATAAATATACATGCATAAAATTTATTCAAGAATGAATTTTTACATTAACTTACTTTGTTAGTCCATCATGGTTTCCACAATCTTAGTTTTACAATTTACCTACTCATTATTATTGGAAAAACACAATTTAAATTTTTAAAAATAAACTTACTTGTGTTAATCATAAATATTTAAGAACAATATCTAAATAATCTTCCAAAAATCAAGAATACAAATAGATAATAAAAGAGATGAAAAGAATAAATCAAAATTCTCCACTCTCCACGACGGCTCTTCAAAATATTTCAAGCTATAAAATTCTAAAACCTAAATTATGGTAAGTAGTAGATGATTATTTGGATTAGTTGAGAAAAATTATTTTTATGAACTATTTATAGATGTAGAAAAATAACCAAGTTCAAAACAAATTAGAAAATCCAAAACCAGAAGGAAATTGGATTTTCGCTTCCATGAACAGTGAACCGCCTACATGTTTGCTATTTTCTCCTTGACTGCCAAGTGGCAGCAATTGCAATTTGGACGAATTGCGTTCTGCTACGTATTTTTTAATATTTAATTAAATTTAATCTATTGAGCTGCACACTTGATTTTTTTTCTACGATCTTCCCATTTTACTTCATTTTAACTTCAAATTTCTTCATTTTTACGCTAATTTAATCCAATAAATAAAATACATAATTTAACACAATTCATAAAATTTATGCTCTAAAAGGATAAATAAAATACCAAATATGAGATAAATAATGATTAAATTTAGTTACTTTTAGCCTCACATTAACACCCCACACTTAAACCTTTGCTCGTCCTCGAGCAAATATTAAAGCTCATATCAAAAGAATAACCTAGGAATGTAGCCACTTAAGCCACAAACAATTCGTAACATTAAGTATACTTTCTGATAGTTATGCAAGATGCTCAACAAAAATAAACTTATAACCTTCTAGTCTCAAAGATGGACTTTAAGTCATTAGATTAAGTTTGCTCACCTTCTTCATTAAAGAAAGATAATAAAATCACCTATCCATTATGAAATAAGTTTCTTCACAGAAGAAATAGTCCATACACTCAATTTAAAGAATTAAATATAGATTAAAGACTTAGCATCAAAGAAGAACTCTCATACGCACAAAAGAATTCTTTATATGTATGGAAAAAAATCATAGGCTTGCTCATTATGTACATCTTCACTAACTAAGCATGCTTAAATAAAATCAAATAGGAGTTTAATGGGTTATAGTATTGGCTAGGGGACGGGTATGAAATTATGTAATAGTGACTTAAATTTCCCTAGGCACTTTGCACCTTTTTTTGTTTTTTTGAACTTCGTCACCTTTTTTTTTTCTTTGTTTAAGCCATCTCTTTAATTATTTTCACAAGTAATTTCATTATACCAAGGATACGTCAACCATCTTTTCTTTTCTTTTCTCCATTTTTTTATATTCTATTGTTTTTGCTTTTTTATACAATAGCCCCCCCCCCCACCTTAGGCATTTTGCTTGAGTTGAGGTGCTCAATGTCCTAGAATGAACTAGGCCACTTATAGTAGCCACCCTAATATTAGATATTTTTCCTTTGTGGAGGTGCACAATATCCAAATAGGGACTAGGGCCAAAGAGAGAATTACCAAAACTGTGGAGAAGGTCAATTTGGATAATATAATGAAAAGGTCTATTTTTAGGCTCAAAAAGGGTTAATAGTGATATAACATCTGAAAAAGCTAAATATTACAAGACAAATCAAAGAAATTCAACTATCATTTTCTAAACAAGAAAGAACATTTTATTTCACTTCAATAACATGCAAGAAAAGTTCTAGACTAAGATACAAGACATGGAATATATGCAAATGACCTCACCACACATGGCACAAGTCTCAATCAAGATAGATCAATTTTACTTTTAAGATAGAAAGGGTCATAACAAACTTATAAAATAAGAATAAATTTTATACAGAGTCATAATTAGCCTAGGTGTCAAAAAGTCTATTTTTATTTTATATTCAACCACCCACAAAAAAATACTCGTCAAAATCATGCCTAAATTGTTTGTATCAACCAAGTTAAAAAGGTCTTTTCTTTTTTCTCCAAAAATAAAATAAAATAAAACTTACTTTTTAAAAAAATCGGATTCAATGGGTTCCCCCTCAGAAAAGAACCGAAAAAGAAAAACCAAGGGGTGGGCAAAGTATGCTCTAGTTAAAACTGAAAATCTAAGAAAAACAAATACTATTTTACTCTAAAAATGAAAATAAAAATCTTTTTGTAATTTGATTTTTTTATTTTTTAAAAAAAATTAATTTAAAAATAAATAATTAAATAAAATCCTATAGCATATGTCACCCTTAAGAATATTGAAAGATATTCTATACCAAACTTAAAATCATGTTTCTCCCCAAAATAATTTATAGAAAAGAGACGAAGCAGAAGGGTAAGAAATACTCCCTGAGACCCTTTAGGATCTGGCTAGAAACGTGTTTCTTCAATATTTATTGAGGGTTGTCCGCACCGCACATTTAAGCTCAAAAAACGTATTCCTTAGCTTCAAATTGGGTATTCAGACTTCCCCTAAATCTGCATAAATAAACTATACAAAAAAAAATAAACAAAAATACTATATATAAAAGAAATAAGAAGTTACACTACTAGTTGGAGGCCTACCACTTTTTCTTCCACCTTGAACTTATGAATTTAGCCCTAATTTTTTTTCAACTTTCTCTTATGCTCAAAAGGTGGTGGTATAAAAATAAGGGAAACAAACAATAAAGATGACATGTTGTACTTTTTAGCCTTTAAATGAGGAATGTAATTTTTTAATTTGTGCCCAATAAATTAAAGAATATAAATACATTTTTTCTCCTTCTTACATTCTTCCACATGCTCAAATGGTTCGATTAATATCTCACCATCTAAACATAATGTAGAAAAATGATTGGAATGAGGTTCGATGCATCCTAATTCATGAATTATATTATTATTTACATCCTCATGTTTAAATACACTAGAATTTCAAAAGTAATGTTATCTACTTCTTCACATAACTCTCGTATACTTTTCTCCACAGTAACAACATCAATAATAGTATGATCAAGTAGTTGACCCTCAAATTTTAGTTCTTCAAGTTGGCCTATAAGCATTTTTTATTCCTCACAAAATTCATAAATAACTTGTTGAGCGTCAAAGGTATCAACCTTTACACTCAAGTCAACACTTAAAATATGGACATCCAAGCCAAACTGATGAAAATCTGACAATAGCACACAGTGGTCTAAGTTGAGATTTTTTAATATTTTCAAAAAGTACACAATGTAATTCAAAAACTTATCTACAATCTCTCTCATCCCAATACTCCAATCATTCAATATTTCTTCAACAGCAGGCATCATATTAATAAGAAAAAAAAGAGAGAGAAGAACAAAATTAAATAATAAAAACAGAGTTATGGACTACAAGTAAAATTAAATACTTAAGACAATATTTAAATCATATTTTCCAACAATGGCGCCAAAATTTTGATGTCCCCAAACTGCACCTCCTTTTGAAGGTATAAGAGGTAGTTATCAAAATATATAAGCTAGTAAAGGTTAGGATTGAACCCACAGGAAATATAATCTTGAGCTAGAGTAATTACAAACGATTTGGATGAATTAACCTACTTATCTCGAAAAAGGAGGATTTTGTAAATGCAGAATGTATATCTAAACTAGAAGCAAATGTTGTCAATTCAGTGAGAATAGTAACTAGGGTATTGTGTTTCCCATGAATTCCTAACTTAGTATAACCAGATAACTATAATCTTTTCTAGTGTGTAGTATGTAGATTGGTAAGTTAAGTTTACCGAATCCTTTGATCCAGGCGAGAGGTAAGTTTCACTATGTGATTTGATCCAACCCTGTAGTATGACATTACTAACCCTTACCTTTTGTTATAGTACAACCACCCCTTGATCCATTTAGGTTGATTCGACGAGGGATTACATCGAATCCTATTAATTATTTTCTTTTCCTATTTATTACCCCCTTAATCTAGTAAGTAAGAATTACGCGAGTTCTAACATTTTCCACCATTAAAAAGCATTCTAAACGAAGGTATTAATCAATGCATGTATGCATACTTTTCAAGAATTATGGATTATCCAGTTTTACTTTGTTATTTCTTCATGGTTCCCACAACCCTAGTTGTGGATTTAGCTATACATGATCATTGTAGATGAGGGAATCATGTTATAGAATGACATAATTAAACACTTACGATGATGAATTGAAGAACAAGAAATTCAAAATTCTCCATAAGATATAACAATGTAAAAATCGCAAAATATGAGTTTTCGAGTCTCTCTACTTGTTCCTAGATGTTTCTTACCTTCTCTCTCTTCTTGCTCATGAAAAAAACATAAAAAACCTATTTATAATAAGTAAAATACAACTCCAAAATGAAATAGAAAAACTAATTAGGAAACTCATACGGACAAGGTTACAGGTTATAGGTGAAATCACGGCCCGTACTTTAGCTTCATACTCTGCACTTTTTAAAATAAGCCTTCAACCTACGAGACCTTCCTACAGGCCACCTTCTGACTTACAGCCCGTAAAGTGTTTCGTCTGCTAACCTTTCTAAAAATCTTCAAAACATTGATCCTCTAGGCATGACTTTATCTATAATCAGCCATCAAACTTATGAGTCGAAAGTGATTTCATCTACTAACACTCTAGCATTCAGCATGTTTTTTGATTTTCAACCTACGAACTCACATACGGGTTGTGAAGCTGTCTAGGAACCCTCTGATAACCCACACTTTTCAACATCTGAAAACCAACCCTTCCTTCGATCTGATGCATGGCATATCCTGCGACTCGTTGAATAATCTATGGCCCGTACAGTGCTCCACAAATAACCAGAAACTTCAAATCTGCATACTTTTGTGCCAAATCATTCTGAATCTTGTAATTTTACAAGATCAACCTAAGAACACATCGAACCTACTAACATAGATTCGAGAACACATAACATTCTAAGTTTTAAACATAAAAAATGTTGTATTTTAGAAGCATATCACATTAGATGGACCTTCCTAAAGAAATTTTGGACCATACGTGATGTGCCGCTAAAATACAACACTTTTACATGCTTTAAACTTACAATTTTGTGCGTTCTCAAAACGATGTTGATAGATTTAATGCGTTTTAATTATTGATATTGCAAAATTACAAGATTCAGGAATTTTTGGGAAGATTGTAGAGTTTACAGGTTTTTGGTGATGTATAAGACCACCTATGGACCGTAGCTTGATCCACAAACCGTAGTGGGGTTTCATGGTCCTAAACCAGTGGTGGACATAATTTCTGAAGTTCTATCTACTATTAATAGGATGGGTCATGGTTCATTCCACTGGCCATAGACTTGTTCGTGAAAGGGAGGCCCAAGATTTTGAGAGTTTTTGAAATTTAAAAGGAAGAAGGATTCTACACTCCATAGTCCAATCTACAAGCCATAGAAAGTAGCTCGTACATAAATGGTGGTTTTTTAAACAAGCAGACCACGAAGCCCTTCCACGAGTAGTAAATAGAATGACAACCCATAAATTGGCTCGTGGAAGGTCCCGAATCTAGTTTTCCTAATTAAGTTGGGATTTGGTTTTCTATTATTATGAATAGGTGTTTTAGGTATTTTCAGATACACAAAATTTCGGAACACATTGTCACGCCCCGGGAGGGTACCTTAGGCGTGGCTGGAACCTATAGACTATTGCTAGTCCCCAAGCGAACCACTCGTTCTTAGGAAAGTCACTCAAAATTAGTATAGAAGAATAGTAGAAGAAATGCAGTGAGCTACCTCAATAAGAAGGGCCAACGGCCAACATCAGTTTCAACATCAAGATAAGCATATGCAAATGTTAAATCAACTCATAAGGGAAAAACCTGATTATCAAACCTCGACTCATGTCTATGAAGCCTCTAACTTAACTCAACTATTTAAGATGGTACCATGAAAGGCCATGGCTACCCAACTTAATAAATAACGAACGCACCTGATCAAAGGGTCTCTTCCGGATAGCAAGGAGGCTCACCAATGACTGGACTTGGAATCTCTGACCTCAATGATGTGTCTGCTGAAGTCCTCTAACTCCTGTATCTGCATTATGAAATGATGCAGCGCCGAGTGGTGTCAGTACATGAAATATACTAGTATGTAAAATAGTTGAATGTCACAGTACAAGTACAACTCAACAGCATACTCCAGTTCATAACCGCTTTAATCTTCTGGCCATCAACTCGAATTCCATCACCTAAAACAACATGGCCTAGGAAAGCCACTGACTTAAGCCAAAACTCACACTTGGAGAACTTCGCATACAATTCATGGTCCTTAAGAGTCTGAAGGAGAACTCAAAGGTGTTTGGCATGCTCCTCCTCATTCTTCAAATACACCAAAATATCATCAATGAACATGATTATAAACATGTTAAGGTAGGGCCTGAACACCCTAATCATCAAATCCATGAAAGCCGCCGGTGCGTTCGTCAACACAAAGGACATTATAAGAATAAAGTGGACATATCTTTTCTTGAAGGTTGTCTTTGGAACATCACGTTCTCTCACTTTCAACTGGTGGTAACCCAATCTGAGGTCTATCTTTCAAAAGCATGTAACACCCTGAAGTTGGTCAAAAAGGTCATCTATCTTGGGAAGAGGATGCTTATTCTTGATCGTGACCTTGTTTAGTTGCCTTTAGTCTATGCACATTTTGAGAGACCCATCCTTCTTTCGTACTAACAAAATAGGAGCACCCCAAGGAGAAACACTTGGCCTAATAAAGCTCTTCTCTAACAAATCCTTTAACTGCTCCTTCAACTCCCTCAACTCAGCGGCGCCCATCCTATATGGTGGAATCAAAATAGGCTGCGTGTTAGGGAGTACATCAATACCGAAGTCGATCTCCCTATCAGGAGGGACTCCAGGTAAATCCTCAGGGAACACCTCAAGGAACTCATTTACAATCGGGACCAATTTAAGAGTAGGTGACTCAATATCATCAGATTTAACTCGCACAAGGTGATAAACAAAACTCTTAGAGATTAATTTTCTAGCCCTCAGGTAGGAAATAAATTTACCCTTGGGTTCAACAGAACTTCCCTTCCACTCTAGGACCGATTCATTTAGAAACTGGAATGTAACAACTCGAGTTCTACAATCTATGGAGGCATGGCATGGAGCCAATCCATACCAAGAATTACATCAAAATCAACCATCTCCAACTCTACCAAGTTAGCCAAAGTATCCCTATGATAGATGGATACGATACAGTCTCTGTAGATCCTCTCAGCTAGGATAGCCTCACGAGTAGGAGTAGAAACAGTTTAAAGCTCAAGTACACACTCTGGAAGAATCTCAAACTTATTGGCCACATAGGGCGTCACAAAGGATAAAATGGCACCCGGGTCAAGCAATGTATAACAATTATAAGAAACAATTCAGAGCATACCCATAACAATATCTTGTGCAAACTCTTGGTCCTGTCGATTACCCATCACATATAGATGGTTCATCACATATAGATGGTTCATCTAGCCTCCTTTTTATGTCTGCCTACAGGGGGCGCTGTAGAAGATTAAGCTCTGTTACCCCTATCACCCCATCTCATCGAAGGGCACTCACTCTAAAAATGGCGGGATGTCCACATGAAAAGAAAGTATTTGTACCCTCACGGCACACACCAAGATGTAGCCCGCCACATTTGCCACAAGGTGGCTTTCCTTTTGAGCCTTGGGTAATGCTAGATTGGGACTGGGGTCCCTGAGATCTGAAATTTCGGTGACCATAGGATTTTTAATCAAACCCATTTTGCTAAACAGGCGCACTCGCCAAAGAGGGTGCATAGCTGGAAGACTTCTTCTGAAAGAAAGTTCTATCACCCTTATTCTGCTTCTGTTTGCTAGGCTCATGCCCTATCGATTTGGCCTTCTTACTTTGTTGCTCTTCCCTGTCCTTCTTCTTGTCCTCCTCAGTTTGCTAGGCATAGACCATAAGTCTAGAGATGTCCATACTTGGAATCAACAATGCTGCCTTACACTCCCTCTTTATATGCCTACCCAATCTAAACATGAACTTCCTCATTCTCGCCCTCATATCAAGGACCATCTCTAGAGCATATCAAGACAGCTGGATGAACATAAGACTGAACTCTTTGATAGTCAACCCCTCTTGCTGCAGATTCACGAACTCCTCAACCTTTGCCTCCCTCAACTCTTGGGGAAAGAAGTGATCGAGAAAAGCACTCTCAAACTCCTCCCACTCAGCAGGTTCAACATCCTCACCTCTACCGTCATCACATTGGTTATACCATACATTAGCAACATCCTTAAGCTGATATGATACCAGCGCGACTCCCTCAACTCCATTCGCATGCATAGATCTCAGGATCTTGCGCATCTCATCAATAAAGTTTCGTGAGTCCTCCTCAACCTTAAACCCCGTATATACTGGCGAGTTCATCCTCAAGAAATCTCTGAGCCTGGTTATAGCTGTAGGCTCTTGGGAGGTGGAGCTACGGGCCTGGGGACCACGACCTTTATTCTGAGAGGGCACCAACTAAGTAAGCATAGAAATGGCTCCCCTGAAGTCTGCTTCTGAAGTGGAAGCTGACTGAGCAGGAGGTGGCGGTGGAGCCTCAGTAGCTCTGGCCGTTCGACCCCATCTCCTTCTTTCATTTTGGGTAGGGACCTCTGGTCTCAGTGTTAGGGACTGAGGCATCTCTATGGGTAACAGTATATTTTGGAGGAATAATCTGCAACTGTGTAGTGCACGAATTTGATGAGAGTTTCATAGAGTTAAACTTTATCGCACGAACTCATAACATCAAAGAAGTGTAACCATTCCTAATGTCCTATAGCCTTCTGTTTATGAAGTGTGGTGCACACAACACACACATAAACAAAACTCTACTAGACAGGCTCCATAGACTCCCTAGAACTCTTGAACTCTGTGCTCTGATACCATGTTTGTCACGCCCCGGAAGGGTACCCTAGGCGTGGCTGGCACCCAGAGACTATTGCTAGTCCCGAAGCGAACCACTAGTTCTCAGGACAGTCACTTAACATCAGTATAGTGGAATAGTAGAAGTAATGCGGTGAGCTACCTCAATTAGAAGGGCGAATGGCCAACATCAATCTCAACATCAGGATAAGCATATGCAAATGTTAACTCAACTCATAAGGGAAAAACCTCATCATCAAACCTCGACTCATGTCTATGAAGCCTCTAACTTAACTCAACTATCTATGATTGTACCATGACAGGCCATAGCTACCCGACTCAATAAATAACGAAAGCACACAATAAAAGGGTCTCCTCCGGATAGCAAGGAGGCTCACCATGACTGAAATCGAAATCTCTGACCTCAACGATGCATCTGTTGAAGTCCTCTAACTCCTGTATCTGTATCATGAAATAATGAAATGCCGAGTAGCGTCAGTACGTGGAATGTAGTGGTATGTAAAATAGCTAAATGTCACAATACAAGTACAACTCAACATCATATTCCATCAGAATATTAAATGTCTATCTAAGCCAAGAAATTAGAGTAGACAAATGGATCATCAACATCTCATCTACACATCATGAATACATCAGACTCATCTCAAGGAACCTCGACTCAACTCAACTGAAGGAAACTTAACTCAACACAACTCAAGGAAACTCGACTTATACCATCACATCGACATCAACATCAGAGTACTATCAAAGAAAGACCTCACTGGGAGTTTCTCTAACCGATAACCATCACCTATGAGCCAGTGATGATATAACAAAGCGATGCCACTGCCACATCCATTAAGTACCCAACCCGGGGTAAAGGACATCAACCTCAATGGATCCACAAGAAAAAAACCTCAGTCTTCCATTGGGACAAGAAAGGAGCCATCCATATTGCGGTTCAATCCTCGCTTCTTACATAGGCCACGTAGTTAATAGGTTCAAGTGGGACTCACTCTCACCCATTTCGGTGATCAATACTCCTCCCAGAACTCGACATGCTCATAAACTCGAGATGCTCATAAAACATCATCGTCATCAGTCCCCTAGGGACATAATACATCATCATCACTCCCATAGGGACATGATACATCATCACCAGTCCTATAGGGACATAGTACCTCAACATCAACATCAACTCATCTCATCAACATCAACATCAATATCAAGGACTCAAAACACTCTTTTTAGAATTTAGTTTCAAGTTTTAAGACTCATGAACATCATTGTCAACAACATCATCATCAAGACTTTTGTCAACCTTAAAGCACAATAACAACATCACAGACATCATCCTAGTTAAGGTTCTAGACTCATGCCCTAAGTTCATTCTTGCATTCATTAACAAAATAATCATAGTGTTTTGTGAAAAACACTCATGAAAAGGAATTATGCAATAAATCAAGTGTATGATGATTATCAATGCATGTAAAATATATGAATTAATTAAAACTCAGTATAATACTCAACAATCTTCACACAAAACATATTATCTTCAATAAATAACTCAATTTATTCAAAAGGGCACATGGGAGAACAACCCCATGCTTTAAGTTAGCCTTACATACCTAGGATGATTGCTAACAACAATTCTTTGAAAGATCTCCTCTTGAATTCTTCAATCTCAACTCTCCTCAAGCCCTGACTTAGTGATTTTTCTAGGAAAAGGGTTTTGAATGGGTTTTGGAACCTTTTCTCTGAGAAAACGACATATATTTGTCATATAGAAAGTTTAGAAAGTATTAGGAATGAACTAGAATGCCCCTCAAAATTTTCAAGCAAAATTTCCAGACATAAAGTAACACAATCCGAGAGGCAGACCTGTCGGGGACAGTGCATTTTGGCAAAATTCAACACCATCAAAAATCACATTAAAACATAAGTCTGTCTCCGTGATAGGTCCGCGATGTGGCTTTGTCACGGACTAACATTATTTTTCGTTTTAGAACGAAAAATTATCTTTTGACTCGGTCGCTCTAAAAATCGATTGAGACCCTTCTCCCACTCAATTTTTGTGTTAATCACGAATCTGTTCTTGGATTTTCAATTCGAGCATCGAAAGATACATTTCGCACATACCTCTCCTCTAGGGGTATTTTGGTAATTTTATCGATCGTTACACACATATTATTACATTCTTTTAGATTGTTCATAGAAACTTTGAGTGGATGCTTTTTGTACTTATTATTGGATCTTGATATTGCTATTTATATGGTGGTTTTGGATTTTACGTTCTTCAATTATTCATTGTAAGTGCATAATGATGCAAACATATAACTTGATTTCTTCATCTACAACAAACATGAGTAGCTAAATCCATAACTAGGGTTGTGGGAACCATGAAGAACTCACAAAGTAAAAATCAAATAATCTGTAATCCTTGGAAAGTGTGCATGCATGTATTATTTATCTCTTTGTTTTGTATGCATTTTAACGGTGACCAATGTTAGAACTTGCCTTATTCTTACTTGCCGGACCAAGGGGATAATGAATGGAAAAGGGGTAAATAATAGGATTGGACATGAACACACTCGTCTAATCAAACTGAATGGCCTAAGAGATGGTTGTACTGGGACCAAGGTAAGGATTAGTAATGCGACATACATAGACGACCCAAGTTGCGTGGTGAAATTTACCTAGTTGCCAGTCAACAGAATTAGGTGAACATAACTTACTTATTCTGCATGCTACACACTAGAAAAGGTTACAATGATTAGGTTATACTGCATTAGGAATTCATGGGTAAAGCTTAAGGATCATATCAACAACTTTGAGAAAATGCCGGGTGACTCCATAAGTCCTATTTTTGATAGGTTTACTAAATACTTGAGAACTGTTCCCAACCATAAAATTTTTGATGATTCCTTAGTGGAAATATCCATGTTATGGCATAGAGGGTTATTCTCAGGCATACCATCAGAGCATGATGGAAAATCAAAATTTGTCCATGGATGTTGTTGGGATCCTTGTCGTCTCGCTATATCTCATAGGTGAAGCAACGGTATAGTTATCTGAACTCCCTCAGAGCTCTATTACTACATGGGTGGAAGTACAGAAAGTCCTTTTGGAGAGCTATTTTCCCAAGTCAAAGAAGCTAAAGCTTAAAGATCATATCAACAACTTTGAGAAAATGCTGGGTGACTCCATAAGTCCTATTTTGGATAGGTTTACTAAATACTTTAGAACTGTTCCCAACCATAAAATTTTTGATGATTCCTTAGTGGAAATTTTTCATCGGGTGTTAGATGATAATTGTAAAGCGGTAGCCAATACCATAACTAGAGGATCATTCTTGGATTAGTGAATGTGGCTCAGTGAATGGAAAGGGTAGCTAAGACTAATCATGCATAGTGAACAAGGGAGACAACGATGACAAAGCACTCTTTCGCAGTCAATACTAATCTAGAGTAGCCTAAATCAATGAGGCAATATTGCAAGAATTATCTTTGATTAGTAATAATGTTGGGTTACTAATGAAGAAAAACAAGGAGCGGGTGAATGCAGTCAGTCATCAACCATTAAGAGCACCGATTTATGAGGAACCATGCTATGAGAAGGATACGTGTTTTGTGATAGATCAAATAGGGTTTTTTCAGACCAACGCCTAAGGGTCCAACCAGGACTATTGGTGCAAAGGTAAAGTACACCAAGGTTGGAAATATAAAAAAGATAGTGTATACAAGGACAACAATCGATCTGAGTACTACAACAAAAATAGGGGACATGATCGAGATGGTGATTGGGTTCGCATAGATGGGTATCAAAATGGAACATATGTACTACCATAAAATCGTGATCCTAGGCTGCTAGTTCGCAAATTGAGGAGATGTTTGACAATTTTTTAAGAAGGCAGATGCACAAGATAAGATTTTAAACATGATGAAAGCTAATATATCAAGGATTAATAAAAAAATTAAGTATCATTCTATGTCTATTAAACTATTTGAGCAACAATTCTGTCAAATGTCAATATAGTTAAATTATTTCCAAAAGGGTACATTACAAAGCAATATGATGCAAAATCCGAAGAATGATGGGCAATGCATGGCAGTGACTACATGAGGTGGTCATGAGACAATTGACCCACCAATGCCGGCAGTTGATGATATGGTTCATGAGGAGACAGCAAAGAGCAAGGATGCAGAGACTAAAGATAAAAAGGCCAAGGATGTTGTGGGTGACGATATTGTGACACCAAAGAAATTGAAGCCCATACTGAGGCCTTCACCACCATTCCCTCAGTGGGTCAAAAAGAAGAATGAGGAGGGGATGTTTCAAAATTTCAGCTCCATGCTAAAGCAATTGTCTATAAATCTCCCTCTCATTGATGCGTTGGAGTGAATTCCTAAGTATGCTAAGTTCATAAAGCACCTAGTAACAAAGAAGAGAAGGGTGAGTCAAGATCTTACTCAGGATCTTCATTATTGTGAAGCTATTTTGACAAGGTCTTTAGTGCAAAAGAAGGAGGATCCCTAAGCATTCACCTACCTTAAACAATCAGAGTCTTCAACTTTACAAAGGCATTATGTGATTTGGAAGCCAGCATCAACCTCATGCCTCTTGCAGTAATCCAACATTTTGGCTTGGGAGCGCTCATGATGACTATAATGCAGTTATTGATGGCAGACATGATGGTGAAGAAGCCCGTGGGAACACATTTTGATGTCTAGGAAGAGTTAAAAATTTAATATTTTCCACAGACATTGTGATACTTTATTGTGAAGTTGACTTCGACGTCCAAATCATCATGGGAAGGCCTTTCCTATCCATGAGGCGAGCACTAGTAGACATGGAGTTGGGCCAACTCAAGTTTAGATTGAAGGATGAAGAAATTGTCTTCATTGTTTTTCGATCTATGAAGAGATCCAATGATTTGAAAGTGCTGATAAAGTGAAATTAAAGGTACCAATAGAGGAAAAACTGGGTGTTGAAACCCTTAAGACTGTATTGATGAATTTTAAGAGTGATGGAATCCAAAACTATGATGATATGGTGAAGGCACTTGGTGCATATGGTTTTCATAGACACCAACTCAAGCTTGAGTTGGACTTGAAAAACCGCGTGTCACCACCTACTAGACCATCCATAGAAGAGCCACTGGTATTAAAATTGAAGGCTCTTCCAACCCACTCAAGGTAAGTGTTTTTGGGAACTAACAAGTGTTTTTGGGAACTAACAACACTTTTCCTTTGAATATTACTACAGATTATACTGATGAACAGGTGGAAGCACTATTTAAGTCCTCAAAAGATTCAAAAGGGCTATTGGATATATAATTGTAGGCATCATTGGCATCCCACTTGACATTTTCACCCCTAATATTAAGCTTTTCAAGGACTATAAATCGAGCATTGAGCACCAAAGATGTCTCAACCCACCAATGTAGGAAGTTGTACGCAAATAAATAATTAAATATTTTGATGCAGGTATGATATATCCTATTGCTGACAACGAATGGGTGAATCTGGTCTAGTGTGTTCCATAGAAGGGAGGTATCACTATGGTTCCTAATGCTAGCAATGAGTTGATTCCCATGACCCCAATCACAGGTTAGAGGGTTTGCATGGACTATCGCAAACTCAATGCTCAATAGAGAAGGATCACTTCACTATGCCATTCATTTTATCCTACTTATTCCCGAGCCTAGGCTACGAGCTGGAAAAGTGCTATTGTTACCCTAAGAAGTCTATTCAAGAATTAAGGTGTCAAAAATAAGGGCGAGCCTATGATCTGTACTTGTGCATTGGTTGAACTTCTTTTGTGGAAATGAGTAAATTGCTTATGTCTTTTATTTGCTCACATAACTATGTGAGAGACTTCTTTGTGATGAGGGCATTGTGATTATGTTGTTTGGTTACTAGATTAACGGATCCGTGGTTGTCTGCATTAGTTTGGTTGACTATGAATAGTACACGGTTATAAATTGATTCATGTGAGTTGGTTCAAATGTGAGTGCATTGTATAAGTGAAGATGGAAATGTGTTTTATGTTTTGGGGATGCAATAATATTCCTAGTAAATGTTCTAATTTGCGCATAATTTAGCTTTTTTTTTTGTGCTATTGCTTGAGAACAGGCAATAATTCTAAGTTGAGGGTGCTGATGTATCACCAAAATACGATATTTAGGACGCTCAAAACATAGAGTTATTGTAAGTACTTGAGCATGTTATTTTAGTTTAATGTGTGTGTTTTTCTATTTTGTAGGGAAAATTAAGTGTGCATGTGTTGGTATTACTTTAATATAGGAGGGGATAGTACTCTAAGATCCAAATTGAGGGTTAGTGTCACGACCCAAGTTTAGGGCCTAGGTGCGACATGGAGAATGAGAACCCAAGGTCACTGAAACAAGCCTCATAGCATTCATAAGCACATCCTAGGTTGTGGAAATGTAGTTCAAGCATTAATTAATCAACCTAGGGGGATTTGAGACATAGGACGCAAATTATGGGAAAAAGGGGTAAGGAAGAACCATCACTAAACCAAAACCAATAAACTAAGAGAAGAGATCAAAGGACACACTCTATGGGGAGTAGGGACTAAAGGAAAATATTCATAGATACATAAGCATCGCTTGAGTCATACATATCTGTCACTATCCTATCCCGGTCATGATGGCGTTTGCTAGGACCCACCTATAGGCAAGCTAATTACCTAACTCCAGGGTACCTATCCTAGCTCTTTAGTCATAACCAAAAGTAGTACAACAATATAAGTAACTAAAACCTACCTAGAACATAGAAGTCAACTGTACAGAGCTACAATAGACATAAGGACGTATCCATACATATATGATAATAATCATAACATAAAACGACCCAGGAGTTCTCCTACAAAAACATAACACTACGGCACAAGGGCAATATCTGAATGCAAAAGACGACCATCAAAAGCAAAGAAACTGCAACAAAGTTAGTGTTATCGGTGCTCACCCAAAAGAGGTTTCTTGTGCACTCCCAAATCCCTTGGAATCAGCAATCACGGCCTGTACCTAAACCTACCCCTTGGAAAGATATAGAAATGTAGAGGGTGAGTACCAGAAAAGGGAATCCCGTAGGCATTACCAGGCGATAGAGTCAAATATAGTAAATCTAGAAGACTCAAATATAAAAAGTAGCAGTAGGTCTAACTAAATCAAAACTCAAATTAAGTAAACCTGTCTAGAAACACTCAAACCACAACAGAGACAACCAAGAGATGAACAATGATAACCTAATCAACCCAAGTGATGAAAAATGATACCCTAAACCAACCCAATTGATGAACAACTAAACCTGAACAAACCCAAGTGATGAAAAATGATAACTTGAACCAACCCAAGTGATGAGCAACGATATCGGTAGATAAAGCTGTGTAGACCCATACCACAACTGCCCCTAATTGAGACATAGTGTAGTACATGGGTGCAAGGCCCTAATATCTATGCTTATATGAAAATTAGGCCCCCATAAGCCCAAAAGGTACATCCGCGCACAATGTAATAAACCAAATCACAACTGAACCCAACTCCTCATCTGACATGATCATAAGGCAGATGTACATGGGTGTAAGTCCCTAGTGTGTAAGCTTGAATGCCCACTGAGCCGCCATAAGCTTATAGGGTAAAACCATGCACAATCATGGTGTGTATAGGTTTGTGGATCCACGGGTAAATATCCAGGTCGTCGACCCATATAGGAACTAGTATTACATAAGGCCTCGCCACTAGTCCTCCCAACCTGGCATCCGGTCGGGGAAGTCAACTAAGGCAAGATGGTCTAACAATAGATGTAACGGTGGGATGTATCTCTGATAGGAGAAAGAATCCCCCTAACACAATCGATCGGGTCCCAGATCCAAAGCAATCAGTATGTTATATATATCTAAAGGAATAACAGGGTCTTAGACCCAAAATGTAGCTAGCAAAGTCCGCGGCCTAGAACATCAACAGATGCTCGGGCCTAGGAATTGACATTCGAAGCCTGGCCTCCTAGTCATAGCCATCAAAACTCAGACCTCGGGATGTGTAAATTGAGGACTTAGATACTCGGATGTGGCCATCAAAGCATGAAATTCGATGAGGAGCATCATCTAGGACTCAAGATATCAAAATAGTTACTTACTCAACTAGTCTACTGGGATTCGAAACTCCAAAGTCATATTGTGCCCTGAGTTAACATAGGCGACGACACTTATATCATGCCCAGAGTGAATATAGGTGATAACACTCATAACCCAGAGTCTCAATCCAACCCACACAATCGTAACAACAACCTATCACAAATATAATTGATACGCTAATATCAGAGTGAAAGAACAAGTGCACAACAACTATCAATAGTACATACAAATATATATGTCACAAATCTCTGTAGAATTATACCCAACTAAGGCAAAGTATACCCTAAACCTTTCAACCACAAGTCCCTAGTGTAAACATGGACAATTATAGGTATATCATAAGTATCCAGGAAAACCAAACCCTGCAGAGTCATATCTATACCAGAATCAGGCCATCGTATGACATATAAGCAATTAATAGTCTCACGGTCAACATATCTCTATGGCATCAGGCTACACACGCTTATATAGGTATTAGTCAAGTAAAAACGCATGCCTATACTAGGGAACTATCCCATATTCGACCCTTTCCAAGCCCCTTTCCCTATGTAAAGAAACTCATAAGGTAGTGTCGGTGTAACCTTAGCTAAAGGCCCTAGAGGCTAGTCAATTAAAAGGGTGTCACCTACCAAGAATTATGTTGTAACCCAGCTCCTATAAAGGATATTACCTTGGTCAACCATGTGTCATCCCACATATAATGCGCCTCTCTCTAACTTGGGTGCAAGCCTCGAGGACTAATCCACCTAGCCAGGATCTCATCAAAGATATCCTGAGAAGCCTGTAGGATATAACCTACACTTTGCTAACTGGATCAGACCCCCATCCTAACCTTCCAATAGGATAGTAGCAACGTATCTCGTATCACAGATCACAAGATTTTATTAAGAGTACCACTATAACCATTTCCTAGAACATATTATGTTTCTCCGGTCATTTACCCAATAGTAAAAGTACATAACAAATAAATAGTAGTATATAGGATCGTATAAGCGACGGGTCAATGCATAATCATGTTTAATCCAAAATTTTATCACAATCTAGGAAGCCACAAATACTCAGTGAGATATAGATAGCCACAGTCGCATCATATAAATCCCAACCAACTAGAGACCCTAGAATCAGAAATAGATACTAGAACTAGTGCAAAAGGTAGCATGTAATCGCTTGTCAGCCTCATAAGATAGTATATTTTAGTAGCCTCAGTCCACACACACATAGGAGCAAGAGTCAAGCTTAGTGTACGTACTTGTCACATGTTCTCAACCCAACTAGCCCTTTCAGGCCGACTCGTCATCTGACAGTGCAAGAACTCAGCAACTATAACACCTACAGCTAACAACCATCCAAACAACAACCACCATCCCATATCAACATATATATATATATATATATATGTATGTATGTATGTATGTATATGTTGAGAGAGAGAGAGAGAGAGTAAACCTAACCATATACGACACATATTCTACAATTCAATCGATAAACAGTACGTTTCTACACATTCTAGCTCAAATACGCATACATTTCAACTTACACTTAGGTTTATAGAAATCCTAGTCTACCTGGCAGATGATTCCTTGCTTCCCACATCAATCCAGCCGAGTTTTTTTCCCTCCTAATCGCTTCTCAATGTTGTTCAGCTGTTAAAATATACTTCATAAGGTCAATGCGGTCACATTGGTTGTAACATCTTGAAATATGGGTGAAATTACATCAAATGAGGCCTAAAATGGGGGAAATAGGTCCTACGCCCGAATTCCCAAAGAATCCTGAAAAACAGTCCCATCACCCGGAGTCTTTAACCAAAATATTTTCCCAAAATGAATATTAGAAGACCGACAAATGGTCCAAAAATGAAGTTAAAAGCTTTTTTGGGAAAACACTCTTCAAAATTTTGATGGTCTAATTTATGGAAAACCAACTAAATTCAGTGCAAACCAAGCATACCACAATATTCTTCTCGAAAAGTTGAACAATGTAAACTCATGTTTCACTTAATTCTGTCAAGAATCGGCCAGCATATCAAAGACAAAAGTTTTCAAAAATTCCAAGAACATAGCAAACTAAAATAGTGATTTTACCTCGAAATATTTGCTAAGTCCCAAATCCAACTTCACCACGACAATTCTTGTGAAAATCCAAGTCACATAGGCCTTTGAATCCCCATAATCAAAGTTATGGATCAAAATATATAGCCATTTGAAGTGTCTCCGCCAAGTGCTCTCGCAACCAGGGCTTTTATAGGTTGGTGCACCACCTTACCCAAGGCACATGACCGCAGATATGGGGGCGTATGCGCCTGAGCCATGGCACGCGGATGTGGGCAGGCGGGTACGGGCACGGGCATGTGCACCTGCTGTTGGCACCAGCAATTCCAAAAACTTCCATAGGGCATTCTTGGGTCGTCCGATGTCCATTTTACGCAAACAAATCGTGTAACCATATGGATTTTGACATTCTGGATACAGTGGTATGGTTGAAATTTCCAACGGAGCATCTCAAAAAAAAGTGTCCCACTTCTTCCTGGCTAATTTTAGCTAAAACAACTTATGGGGTCAAAATGCAACAGGATGTCCCTGTCGACTGACAAAGGGTAATCTTAGTCTCTTTTCGACGTTCCGGAGCTGAGCGCGCCATCAAATTTCCATTCCAAATGCATTTCGCTAGGTTTTTACAAAAACACACTTTTATCTCCAATTAAACTCCTTTTTCAACTTTTGGCTCAAAATTTTACCGGAACCTTCCATCCTCAGACCAACCACCTTTCTAGCCTGAATCGATTGTTACGGAATAGATAGAATTATCATAATCCCATTCCGGGGCCATTAGCTAGGGTTCTATCAAAAATCTCATTTTCATAGTTATAACTTCTCATTAACTCACAAACTCGCATTACGCTCAACAAAAACCACCCAAAACAATTCCTACTATCCCAATAGACATAAAACGTTTGAGATCACCATTCATAAGCTCCAACAAATAAAGTAGCCACAGATATACAGAAATGACCCACAGGGTCATTACAACATCCCCCACTAATACGACTTTTGTCCGCAAAAGTACAAATATAGGCATACGTGAAAGCTCCAGTCTGCACTATGAGTATATCAGCCATAAAGACGTTCTATATCCCACAATAGTTCAGTGTCCTTCCCACAATCTGTCACAAATGACTCCCAGGCTAAAGAAGAACAATGGACTATGGCTAACACGCTAACATTTACACATAGGGGTAAAACCACTTTCCCTTGCTGTCCAATAACCCCGGCATCACCACCAAACACTCACCAATACAAAAGATACCTAACATACCACCCACTCAAAAGACTCTAAGTTCCTCCCATCATACCCGAACATTCATATATCACTTCTCAACATGGTCCTCAGTAGCTATAACCGCTCAACCCTCATTCTATAGTATTTAACAATCAACCCTTGGAAAGAACACAATAGTAGCCACCGTACTTATAAGTCACAAATTCTTTCTACACAGCATAGTAGACAGCCCAACGGATACCATCAACCACTCCGAATGTCCACAATATATTCAAGCACAACCTCTAGAATGTCCACCACCAAAACCACCCTAAAAAATATGAAATAATCATCTAACTCCACAAAATTATACTGCAGTACAAGTAACACATCCAGAATACACCGGCACAACATCGGTATAGGAATTCAAAATATATAACAGAACAAGCTAGAAGTAGGGATACCTAAGATGCAATTGATCCAACCCATTACAAAACATCAATAGGGTTGATATATCGGGGCTATTCTCACTTCGCCTTCCAACCTGCATGACTTCTCTCAGGGTGACAGCCTCAAAATCATTCTATTCCAGATTTTAAGCAATAAAAATTGGCATCCATGGTCGGCATAACCCCGGGTGCCGACTCTATGTTATTGTCAATCTATCTCGAACACCTTGAATCCTGGATAAGGCATGATGTAAAAAGTCTATATCATACAAGCCTAGCCCTATAGTCTCAAACAACCCAAATGGAGTATAGCATGGCAAACCACATAAATAAATCTAGTCAATCAAAACTGAGGCTATCCAACAAAATCGCTTGATCCTTGAATCATAATACTAAAGAATCATAACACCAAATCCCCCACTAAAAAAAGCACTCTCTACGACCTCAATTCCTGACCTAGAATGAAGAAACCTAGAACCCATATTCAAGTAGGTGATAAGCTAAGCAATGCAACTAACAATGTAAAACCATAACTTTAATATAAGGCAACCCGACAAAATAATCATCTCCACTAGAAAGCATAGCCAGGAGTTCGGACAACACATTCTCATCCAGCTAACAATTACAATAAGTCCCATGGCGGAGTGGTCGACAGCTCAGCTGATAACGCAACTGTATCCCAGGCAACAACAACCAACCCAACTGAACCTCTCAGCATAGTATTCATCTCATAATCTAGTAACTAGAGAAGTAGGAGAACTGTATATCAACAGAATTACCACAACAAAATCATAATTATGGGAGCACAAGGTGTAGCCAGAGGTATAACTAACAACTAGCCCCTTAAATACTTTGTACACAAGCATCAGACTACCCACTCTAGTAGTCAAGTATCAAAATAATCATAAGTATAAATCACAGGGTTTGTCTTATATCTAGCCTCTAACATGGTATAATCGTAACATTGATGACAATGACTCAAAATCCTTCCAAGTAAAGCATACTCATAAATCTCAGGAAACCCAACATGTCATACTAGCAGTTAAATAATTGAATATGGATATATAGATCGCACCAATGCTTAGGATTACCCCAGATACAACTAATCCCGCCTTTAAATATCTTTATCAAGAGTGCTCACAGCCCCATAATATTTAACCTGCAACTAGTGTATAGATACATATATCAAAAAATTCCAGCACTAATAAAATCTCCCATAGTACAAAGCATAGCCCCATAAATCAAGAATTGATCACGAAGCTTATCTCCGAAGGCCCTCTAAAACCTCAATGTTGTAGGCTTTCTATATGGCTGTCAAACCTCGAGGGAATATAGTCTCTGCTCAATGATCTTTGGGGCTGCTCCCTATCTGGGACTGGTGATGTAGCACTACCATTTCCCGCAGTCTAGCCCTTACGCAACATATTTTGAAAGGACAAACCACAACAGATTCTCAAAAATTGATGGACCATTAGCAATATCATATGACTAGAATCAATAACCCAGGAAGTTTTCTGAACATCCCATAGCCTCCTACAGATAAGCCACAGATGTCTCCAAATCCATCCATAGGACTTCACTAAATAGCGCCTCTGCACAGTTGAGATCATTGAACTTGGCTCAAATACCACCTTGTCACGACCCGATCCGATCATGATAAGCCCGGTATGTCCCACCTACCGGCAAGCCAATTACCAAAATGTAAGTTACATGTCCTAGCTCTCTAGTCATAAACAAAACTAATACAATAATATAAGTAATTGAAACCTACGCAAAACCTAGAAGTCAACTGTACAGAGGTACAATAGACACAAATACATATCCAAACATATACGATATTAAACATGAAATAATACAACCCATGAGTGCTCCTACAAATACATAATGTATTGTACAAGGGCAATGTCTGAAAGTATAAGATGACCATCAAAAAGAAAGAAGACTAATGTGAAGCTAGAGTTGCCAATGCTCACTAAAAAGAAGTCTCATGTATGCTCCAAAATCCCCTAAAATCAGAAATCATAGCCCGTACTTGGACCTACACCATGGTAAGATGTAGAAATATAAGAGGTGAGTATCAGAAAAGGGCACCTAGTAAGCATCATCGGCCGATCGAGTAAAATACAGTAAATCTAGAAAACTCAGATGTAAAGAACTGTAGTAGGTCTAACCAAATGAAACTTAAATCAAGGAAAAACCTATCTGGAAACCCTCAATCCATAATAGAGTCAAACAAGGAGATGAACAATGATAATTGAACCAACCGAAGTGATGAACAATGATAACCTAAATTAACCCAAGTGATGAACAATGATAACTTAAACCAATCTAAATAATGAACAATGATAACCTAAACTAACCCAAGTGATGAACAAGGATATCGACTAACAAAGTTGTATATGCCCATACCACAACTACCCCCAATCGAGAAATAGTGCTATACGCGGGTGGAAGGCCCTATTATCTATGTTTGTATGCCAACTAGGGCCCCATAAGCCCAGAATGTATGGCCACACAAAATCTAATCTACTGAATCACAATAGAACCCAACTCCTTATGTCACATGATCACAAGTCAATTGTACATAGGTATAAGGCCCTAGTGTCTAAGCTTGAAAGCTCCCTGAACCTTTATAAACCTAGAGGGTACACCTGCACGTAATCAGGATGTATATATGTGTGTTGATCAATGAGTAAACAACTGGGTCCTTGACGCATCCACGCAGTAGTAATATATAAGGCCTCGCCACTAGTCCTCCCGACCTGACCTCTGATTAGGGAAGTCAGCCAAGGTAAAATGGTATGATAATACACCTAACGGTGTGATCTATCCCTCGTGAGAGAAAGAATCTCCCTAACATAATAAACTAGTTCTCAAACTCAAAAAAATTAGTGTGTCATATATTTCTAACAATTAGAAAGGTCTTAGACCTGAAATGTAGCTCGTAGGGTCCATGTCCCAGAACATTAATAGGTGCTCGGGCCTAGTATTATTATCTGAAGCTCGACATCCTAGTCATGGCCACAAAAACTCGGACCCCAGGGTGTGTAACTCGAGGAGTCAAATACTTGAACATGGCCATCGGAGCTAGAATAGCAAGGGGGAGTATCATCTATGACGTGAGATATCAAAACAGTTACTCACTCAGCTATACTATTCGTATCCAGAAATATAAAGTCATATCATGCCTAAAGTGAACGTAGGCGGCGATGAACATATTGTGGCTAGAGTTAACATAGGTGACGACACTCATAACCTTGGAATCGCACAGTCTCAATCTAACCCACACAACCATAACTGCCACATCTCTCAAATACAACAGATACCCTAACATTAGATGGAAAGAACCATCAATCCACAACAACTATCAGTAGTACATCAGGGTATGTATGTTACAGATCACTGCAGAATCATGCCCAACTAAGGCCAAGTATACCCTAACCATGTCAACCAAAATTTCCCATAGTAAACATTGACAATCATAGGTATATCATAAGTATCCATGACAACCAAACCCTACAGAGTCGAATCTATACCAAAATCAGGACATGGTATGACATATAATCAAAAGCCTCACGGTCAACATCTCTCTATATCCTCAAGATATACACACTTATATAGGTTCGAGTCAAGTCAAAACACGTGCTTATCCCAGGGCACTAGCCCATATGTATCCATTTTTAGGCCCTTTTCCTTGTGTAAAGCAACTCATAGGGAAAAGTCAGTGTAACCTAAGCTTAAGTCCCAAGAAGCTAGTCAATTAAAAGGGTGTCACCTACCCAGAATCATGTCGCGTCCTAACTGCTATCAAGGATATCATCTAAGGCAACCATGAGCCAGCCTACTAATAATGCACCACTCTCCAACTAAGGTGCTAGTCCCCAAGACTAAGCCACCTAGCTAGGGTCTCATTAAAGATAGCTCGAAAAGCCCGTACGATATAACCTACACCTTGCTAACTGGGTCACATTCCAATCCTAAACTTGCTAGTTTCTCAGTAGCAATGTATCTTGTATCACAGGTTACAAGACTCTTTTGGATAACAACTATAATCCTTCCCAGAACATATTATGTTTCTCTAGTCATTTAGCCAATAGTACAAGTACATAACGGATAACAGTAGTATACGGGATCATATAAGCCACAGGGCAATACAAAATCATGTTTAATTAGGAAATTCTATCACAATCTAGGCAGCCAAAAATACTCAGTCAGATTTAGATAGCTATAGCCACATTATATAAATCCCAACTAACCAGAGCTCCTAGAATCATATATCGATCCTATTACAAGTGTATAAGGTAGCATGTAATCACTTGTCACCCTCATAAGCTAGTATATTTCAGTAGCCTCAAGCCACACAGTATAAGCAAGAGTAAAGCTCAGTGTATGTACCTGACACATGTTCACAGCTAAACCAACCTTTTCGAGACCTCTCTTAGTTTGATAATTCTAGAACTCAACACATATAGCACCTACTGCTACCACAACGCTACATACAATAGCTACTATCCCATATCATATATATACATACAAACATACATACATATATACACACACACATATATATATATATGTATATATATATATACATATATGTATATACATATATGTGTATATATATATATGTATATGTATGTATAATTAGACATACAAAGAACAAACCCAGCCATATACAATACATATTAGATAATTCAACTCATATGCAATATATTTCTACTCATTCCAACTCAAATACGCATGCATTTCAACTCAGTCTAAGGTTTACAGAAAGCCAAGCCTACCTGGCAATGATTACTCACTTCTTGCATCAATGGGGTTGATGCTATCCCCTATCGATCGCTTTCCGATGCTACTCAGCTATTCGAATATAATTCACAAAGTCAATGTGGACACATTGGATATACATCTTTAGAAATAGGTGAAATTACATCAAATGGGGTCTAATACGAGGAAAACAGGTCCCATGCCCACAATCCCAAACAAAATTTCAAAAAATGGCCCCCACATTACCCTGAATCTACGACAAAAAATTTGGCCCATCACGAGCCATAGAAGACCGAGAAATGGTCCAAAAATGAAATTTAAAACTTTACCAAAAAAATATTCTTTCAAAATTTCTCAGTCAAATTTTCAAAAATCCAGCTAAATTAAGCAAAATCCTAGCATACCACATTGTTTCTCTGAAAAAGTAGAACAATTTAGACTCAAGTTTCACTTAATTCCGTCAAGAATCGGCTGATATATCAAAGCGTAAAGTTTTCAAAAATTTCGAGAATATAACCAGTTAAAATAGTGTTTTGACCTTAAAATATGTGCCGAATTCCAAATCAAACTTCACCACAACATTCCTTGTAAAAATCTGAGTCACATAGCCTTTTGAATCGCAAATATTAAAGTTACAGATCAAATGTTATGGCCATTTGAAGTTTCTCTACCAAATGCCCACGCTACTAGGCCTATTATAAGCTAGTTGCACCGCCTCAAGCCAAGGCGAGCAAACATGGGTGTGCGGGCACGAGCGTGGGCATATGCACCTGTGCAATTGCATGTGGACATGGGCATGGGCGCGTACGGGTGCAGTCCCCACTGCTAGTACCAATGATTCAAAAACATCCCGAGGGCCTTCCCGGGATGTCCGACGTCCCTTTTACGCAAATAAATAGTGTAACCATATGGATTTTGACGTTCTGGATCCAATGATGTGGTCAAAATTTCCAACAGAGCATCCTACAGAAAAAAAAAAAGGGTTCCACTTCTTCCCAGCTACTTTTAGCTAAAAGAATTTATGGGTCAAAATGCAACCAAAAGTCCCCGTTAACTAACGAAGGGTCATTTTGGACCGTTTTCAATGTTTTAGAGCTGATGGCACCATAAAATTTCCATTCTAAGTGCATTTGGCTGAGTTTGTATAGTAATACACTTTTTTACTTCTAATTAAACTCGTTTTCAACTTTTGGCATAAAATCATATCGGGACCCTCCATCCAAAAACGAACAACTCTCCTGGCCTAAATCCATCATTCCAGAATTAATGGAACCATTCGAATCTCATTCTTAGGCCGTTTGCTTGGGTGTTATCAAAAATTTGTTTTTCATAATCATAACTTCTTGTCAACTCGCAAACTCGCATAATTTTCATCCACAACCACCCACAACCATTCCAACAATCCCAATATGTCATAAAAGGTCTGAGATTACCATACAGAACCTCCAACAAACAAAGTAACTGCAGAAATATAGAAATGACTCGGAGGGTCATTACAATAACACATCATCCAACAACACTTCTAAGCATGAGTGGAACGGAGGCCAAGACATGTCCTAGGATCACCCTCAAAGTAGATATTAAAAGTAATAAAGTCTTAACATAAGCAACACAGAAAATAGATATTGTCCCCGCAATGGAGGACACACCACAAGCAAGACTTCAAGCAATCATGCTAGCCACGAGGATGTGGATGAGTAAGACCTCTAGTCCCTACATGGTTATATCATATAGACAAAAAGGTCTGTGTTAGTACTCGGAATGTACTAAGTATGTGGCGTGCAATGCAAAAAGGGATCATAACCCATAGTAATCAATATGCATAATCATATAGAAAGATAATAGGCGCAATATGACATGAATGATCAATGTCTTAGTCAAAACATGCATCTAAGGTAAACAAAATCTCATGACATAGCATATATATGTGGGAAGAGACCTTCACAGACATTAAGACCATGCGAGCTACTACATAGAATCTCGGAAAAGGAGTGGTCTACTTGCCAGGGTAAACCATACCCCACCTTTTTGGGTAACTTGACCTAGTTAGATACACTAGTAAAAGCCCATTTAGGGAACATAATCATATCCTACAATCATACATAGTTATCGAACATAACGTTTTACATAAGTACCCTTGGGGATACTTTCCCACTCTAAATCCCATCCAGTGCTATGTCTAGTCCCACAAAATGCATAACATAATAATCAGTGTAATCATGACTTGAATAACTTGTGAAAGGATATTAGCATAGTAGGAGTAGCTCATTCACATTCTTTTCCCCGTTAAATGAGAATTTTCCTTTCAAAAGAGGGTGTAACATAACATAAAGGGCTTCATGATCTTTCTTAACATTCATAGAACTTTTAAAGAGTTTATGACATACTAGCCAACCCATATTCATTCATAAAATGCTTTTCTTGCATATTTTGAAATATACATTTAATCAACAGAAGAAGCTTTATCATGTAAGCTTAGTCAAAATATGGTAGGCCTATGGATAAGTGCTTAAAATCATGAAATTCAAGAATACTAGATAAGAATGAAGTGAAACATGATCATTTGAAAACCATAAAACAACCCACCATCATCATTCATTCCATTATTGTAGATATCGAAACATTAAATTCACCTGTAAAATCATCAACTTCACAGTATCTTATGGGATAATAACATTCATAACTTGAATATCATAGAATAAATCATAACAATAATAATAATAAACCCTTGAAATTAATTCATGAAAATTCATCCAATAGATGAAGATTTTTAACATAAAAATCATGCATAATAGGAGTAATAGACAATACCTATTAGAAATCAACCTTGAATTTTAAAGGATTCAGTGAAAAGAATTTTGGAGCTCCATGGGTAGAAGAAAACATGGATGAAAAACTCACATGCCTTAAGGTTTTGAAATTGACAAAGAAGACTTGAGAAGATTCGAGGAATCACCTTGAGACTTCACCTTCAATGGAGGAACTTGAAACCCTAAGAGTTTTGAATGAGGGATTTTAAGGAGGTTTTGGGAGGAATTTAGGAGAGTTTATGGGACGAATAGGGCTAAAATGGCTAAATGTTCGAGGAGTCTTTTTGATAAGGATGTTGGGATATGTCCCAAATGGCCTTACTTGAATTTTGAAATTTTTGGAAAATTTTGTTCATGGATGAACCCAAGGCGTGACGCGAAGTGGTTCCAACAATATTTATTTTCATGCAAAATTTAATTTTCCCCTATTTTGACCTAAGAATGGGTTTAGTCCACTTTTTTACTGTCTTTAACCCTCTTCGTGATGTGGAGAGTCGCATACTTATTGGTTAGTGCAAAATCAAGCAAGAAATTATTTTTCGATACGGTTGACTTAGAAATTGAAGGAGACCAATTTCCTACACAATTTTGCCTCCTATAAAAGAATATGAACTCGGATTTGACAAAAAATGAAGAAAACTTGCATTATTCAAGCAATCTATCGTAAAGACATTTCGAATTGCTTGGGAGGTGTTACCTATTTCCCCCTTGAGAACATTTGTCACGCCTCGGGAGGGTACCCTTGGCATGGCCGGCACTTAAAACTATTGCAAGTCCCTAAGCAAACCACTTAGCTTCATCACATCATTCAATCAAATAACCCTACTGAATAGCGGAGAGTATAAGTAAGTAAGTGGGAACATCTCATCTAAAAGCTCAAGATAAATAGATAATAATTAAGGCTAGTAGAAAGAACTAGCTCACATTCTCAGACATCAACGTTCAACAATCGTCTATGAAGCCTCTATCACTACTCATGTGGTGCCAATGACAAACCCATGCCTACCCAAATCAAAATAAAGAAATAGTCCAAAATCTAACTCTAAAGCAAGATGAAATAAAGTAGTGGATCCTCCAGAGTAGGGGAGGCTCAACAAATCATCTTCGAATCTCATATCATCAACAGAGCACCTGTTGACGATATCTTGTACCAGCCTCTGCATCATAAAACGATGCAATCCAGAGTAGACATTAGTATTTGGAATGTGCTGGTTTGTAAAATAGCTGAGTGAAACAGAAATAGGTAGAATAATATGGAAACAACAACTCAAAGAAAATCATCAAATAACACCAAATCGTCAAATGTCTATCTATGCATGAATAAAGAGTAGACAAGTGAGACATCAACAACTCAAAATCAGCAATCGTCTTAGACCCATCTCAAAGGAGCTCACCCCCTCTCATCTCATCTCATCTCATCTCAACTCGGAGTACTCAAGGTAGGAAATTTATGGGAGTTTCTCTTATCCGACAGCAATTGCTTATGAGCCAGTGAATATACAATAATCACACTGATGTTGCCACAACCGTTCCAAACTTGTCAGGTAGGGAACGCTCAAAAACCATATTAGCTCACCCAATATGGAGTCAAACTCAATAGGTCCTCTATTGCTTACAGAGACAAACAAATAGTATGATGATCATCAACATAGAAAAACATGTGAATTTCAAGTAAAACTTTAAGAAAAACCATCAAGTGTTCATGTGTGTAGACTCTTGAATAATCAACTCATCTATGACAATCTATGGGGCACTTAAGAAATAATCCCATGCTTTTAGTTTATCCTTACATACCTTGGATGCAGTTATCAATCAAGAATGTCAAGGATTTCTTCTCGAATTCTCAAACTGAAGCCCTTCTCCTCTTTCCTCATGCCCTAGCCTTTGTTGAATATTGGAATAGGACTTAGAACGGGGGGTTTAGAACCTTTTTACGTCGAAAAAACCTTATTAGATCGTTTATAGAGTTTGGAAGGGGTGGGAAATTGATCAGAATCCCTCTCGTAATAATTTAAAAATTTTCAACTCAGAAAAGACCCGGTCGACGACGTAGACCGGTCGCGTACTGTGTATTTTTATAAAAAGTTTTTGAATGGATTTTCTCAATCCCGTCAAAACTTTTTAGAAAGACATAAGTGTTGGTCCTCTATGGGTACGCGATGCGCTCTTATCGCGTACTAACACTATTTTGCACTTTGGATCGAAAAATTATCTTTTGCTTGGGTCGCTCTAAAAATCGACCAAGACCATTTTCTCACTCAATTTTTCATGTTGATCACAAATCCGGCCTCAGATTTGCCATACGAGCATTGGAAGATGGCTACACGCATACCCTCTCTCTCTCTCTAGGGGTATTTTGGTAATTTCATCAGGTGTTCCAACATTCATCCTCGAATGTGATGAAAATACGCTTGAGAAGAGTGATTAAACAAATTTTCAACTTTTACCCAAAATGAATGTATCAATGCAACTTAAACATCATTTTTCATGAAATTTCAAACTTATGCATCAAACACCATCAAAATATGTTACCATGAGTATGTATGCATGCAACATGACATGAAAAGGCTAAAATAGATAACTTGACACTATAGATATGAGTAATGTATTACCTTAGGGTTGAATAGAGTGGAAAATCTTAAGTATATCATTTCTTCATGTCCATTTACGCTTCCCATGTAGTACTTTCAACTTCTTGATTCCTCCAAAGGACTTTAATAGATGGTAAATTTTTGTTCCTCAATCACTTCACATGTCTATCTAATATCTCAATTGAATCTTCTTCATATGTCAAATTCTCCTCAAAACCTACTGTAACACCTAGTAAAATTACTAAAATACCCCTAGATGAAGGACACTCTCATAATGCATCTACCGAAACTCCGTTGGAGAATCCAAGGCCAGAATAGCGATCAAGATGAAAAATTGTGTGGAAATATGATCTTGGTTGATTTTTTTAGATAAACAGGATCAAAAGATAATTTTTCGATGCGAAAATGCAATTTTAGAGAAGTGCGCAACATGTCCGCATCGCGGATTGGTTGCCGATTTGCACTTAACTGGGGTTCTAATATTTTCCACGGGATTAGAAAATGGATCAGAAATTTTTTTGAAAATAATGAGCTATTACGCGCGACGTGGTCCACCAACCTATACCAGTGAAGTTCAAAATTTTAAATCTTTTGATGGGCATTCCAGATATTTCCCCACCCCACCCACAAACTTAATTCATGACCAATATAGGACTTTTTCTTATCTAAAAAGGGATCAAAACCCATTCTAAAGTCCCTTACACAAAAACTAAGTAGAGTCTTTGAGCGAAGATGAGGGAAAAGAGCTATGGTTCAAAGTATTGAGGCTAACTTCTTGCGAAGTTGATTATCAAACTCCATACTAGGTATGCAAGGCTAAACTAAAATATGGGAATGTCCTTCCATGTACCCCTAAATTGTGATAGATTGATAGAAGAACATATTAAGTCTTTACACATGTTTTCCTAAATACTTTTCTTGTAAAATTATACATATCCTATGTATTTTCACGTGTTTATGATCATCATAAACTTGATTTACTGAATAAATATTTTTACATGAGTTTTTCACAAACCCTATATGTTACTTTATAAAAGATTGCATGAATAAACATAGGGATTGAGTCTAGAGCCTTGACTTGAGAATGTTGATTTGATTGTGAGGTGAGCATGAGGATGGGTTGATAGAAATAGATGGTCCTTTGATTATTCATAATTGAACTCTAAAGGTTCGGCTAATTTATTTCCCTCTTAATGATTGGTCTAAGCTCTCTGAAGGATATGATTGAGAATTGATTAGATGATTGATAGGCTCGATTATGATAGAAATGGAATAATGAGAGTCCTCATGAGACTAATTGATTTGATTGATTTAAATAGTTGTCTTACGAACATTTAGTCTTGGGAGGAGTATCGAGAATCGAAATGAGTAAGAGTAAGCCCAACTCGAATTTATTAACTACGTCACTCAACGTAGGTGAGGATTGAACTGTTAAATCAGATGTTCCCTCTTGTTGGAAGTCCCTAAAATAATATCTAATTTTATTGACTAGGTCCATTATGGATTTGATTCATTCTTCACCAACAAGTACTAATCGATTGTTGCAACATAAACGGGATTGTTGTATGATCATTAGCTCATAAGTGATTATTGTCGGATAAGAGAAACCCCTAGGTAGGTTCTATATGGATAGTACTATGATTTGATTTGACTGGATTGGATTGGATTGGTATTGATGGGTCATTGTCTACTGTTTATTCTTTCTTTACATAGATATTGGCATTCTTGATTGAGTTTTTATCTCTTGATTTGAGTTATATGAGTTTATAGTATTCTACCTTGATGCATGTTTCATTCAGCCAATTTACATACTTGTACATTCCACGTACTGATGTCCATTTGGATTGCATCATTTTATGATGCAGAGATAGGTACTAGATATCATCAAAAAGTGCATCGTTAAAGATCTATCATAGCCAGTTGAGTTGGTGAGCGCTCTCCTACTTCCAGAGGATACTCATTACATTTTCATCTAGCCTTTAGAGTTAGATTTTTTTTATTTTCTTATTTAATTTAAGGTAGACATGGTTTGTCATTGGCACCATTGAAAAGATGATAGAGGCTTCATAGACTAGATTGTGATATGTTTTGAGTTGAATATTTATTTTGGACTAGTTTCTTTCATACTAGTCTTATTGAGTTGACTTGGCTTCTATATATTTTGATTGTCCACCTTGTATTGTCATAGTTTTCTACTGATTTGTTAAATATGTTGATTGAGTGAGTGTGATGAGCCATGTAGTTCGCTTGGCAACGTCTAGGGACCCTCCCGAAGCATGGCAAACTTGGCATCAGAGCATATAGTTCAAGAGTCCTAAGAAGTCTATGAAGCCATATCTAGTAGAGTCTTATTGATGGGTGTGTTGTGCACCACACTTTATAAGAAAGAGTCTATAGGAAATTAGGAAAAGTTGCACTTCTTTCATATTCTGATTCGTGCAATAGAGGTAAACTTTATCAAAATTCTCTTCTGATTCGTGTGTTACGAATTCGCAGAATTATGAAAACACCTCCAAGAAGAGATGTTAGAGGAACAGGACATCCTGCTTTATAGAATGTCAACTATTCTGATCCCCAAGGTCATCATGAACCCATAGGTCCAGTCGTCCCTGAACACTCGCCATAAGCCGAAATCTCAAATATTGATCTTCGCTAGGCCATCCATACTGTAGCCCAGGCTATGATAGCACCTATTGCTAGAAACGTTACAAGTAGACAAGATACATAGGTTACATCCAAAGTTTAAGAGTTTCTGAGAATGAACCCGCTTGAGTTCACTGGGTCTACACCTAATGAGGATCTTGAAAGCTACATTGATGAGCTCCAAAAGGTGTTTCAGGTGATGCATGTGACAGATACTGATAAAGTTGAGTTGGCTACCTACCAGCTCATGGAGGTTACAAAATTATGGTTTGACCATTGAAAGAAAGGCATAGGAGGGGGAGCCCCAATGCTAACTTGGATAATGCTCGAGGAAGCTTTCTTAGGGTACTTCTTTCTGAGAGAGCTAAGGGAGGCCAAGGTAAGAGAGTTCCTAAATCTGAAACAAGGTTTTATGACTATGTATGAGTATAGGCTCAAGTTCACCCAGGTATCTTGCTATGCTCCGGATATGGTTACAGATATGAGAGGGAGAATGGGTTTGTATGTTGATAGGTTGAATAGGGACAAATTAAACATGGGAGGGGAGCTATTCTTTGAGTGATAGGGATATCAAAAGGCTAATGATCTACGTGCAAAAAATTGATGTGGAGAGCCAGTGGGACAGGGAAGAGTACAGAATTAAGAAGACCAAAACATCTAGCCGTGACGATGGGAAGAGAGGGAATAGGAATGGTAACAGGTTTCAGTTAGGGTCAGCGCCATACTCTACAAGTACACCTGCACCTAGAAAGAAGAATGAATAGAGGTCTCCAAAAATCAAAGCATAGGGATCTCAGTCATAGGCTAGTGTGGCTCAAGGTTCACTGGGTAAGCGACAATGTGGTAAGTGCAAAAAAATGCACTTGGGAAGATGACGTGAGGGAAGTGATGCATGTTACTAGTGTGGGCAACTGGATCATTTTTAGAAGGTTTCTTCAAAGTGGGCTGATAAGGCTCAGTCTTTTGCCCAAGCCCCACTAGTTAGAGGAAATCAAAAAGGTGATATGTGCCTAAGCCCCACTGGCTAGAGGAAATCAAAAAGGTGCTATGTTAGGTTCAAGTAGGGTCACAAACTATTTTTATGTTATGGGTAGTCGGCAAGATCAGGAAAACTCTTTGGATGTTATGACGGGTATGATACTAGTATTTACTCTTGATTTCTATGTTTTGATGGATCCTGGTGCCATATTTTCATTTGTGTCTCCTTATGTGGCTAGTAGATTTGATAGAACTACTGAGTGTCTTCTTGAACCCTTTGATGTTACTATTCTAGTTGGTGAGTCTATTCTAGTTGAAAGAATCTATAGAGACTATATAGTGTCTATCTATCGTTCGGTAGTATGGTTCGAACCATTTAGTTCCAAGTCCCGAATAAACTACTCCTAGAGATAAAGGGTGATTCTGTTGCACCTAAGGCTAAGTTCCTTTCCTACCATAGGGACAAAAAGCTAATCTCTAAAAGTTGTATCTATCACCTCATGCAAGTCGAGTCTAATGATGTTGAGCCTCATACTCTTGAGTCAGTCCCGATTATGAATGAGTTTCCTAAAGTATTTCATGAGAATTTGCCTAAAGTCCCTCCTTACAGGGAGATTGACTTCGGGATTGGTGTTCTCCCTGATACTTAGCCTATCTCTATTCCACCTTATAGGATTACCCCTGTCGAGTTAAAAGAATTGAAAAAGTAATTAGAGACTTGCTAGAAAGGGCTTTATTAGGCCAAGTGTTTCTTGTTCAGGCGCTTATGCCCTATTCGTGTGAAAGAAAGATAGGTCGCTCAGAATGTGTATTGATTATAGGCAACTGAACAAGGTCACGATAAAGAATAAATATCCTCTCCCTAGGATAGATGATCTGTTTGACAAACTTTAAGGTGCCTCTTCCTTTTCAAAGATAGACCTTAGATCTGGTTACCATCAGTTGAAGGTAAGGGAATATGATATCCCAAAGAAAGCCTTTCGGACTCGATATGACCATTTTGAGTTGTTAGTCGTGTTCTTTGGGTTGACTAATGCACTTGCAGCCTTCATGGATTCAATAAATAGGGTATTTAGACAGTACCTTGATATAATCATGATTGTGTTCATCGATGACATTTTGGTGTATACGAGAGATGAGGAGGAACATGCCAATCACCTCAAGATTGTTCTCCAAACTCTCAAAGAACATGAGTTGTAAGAAAAAATTTTGAAGTGTAAATTTTGGCTCAAATCTTTAGCTTTTCTAGGCTATATTGTCTCGAGCGATGGTATTTGAGTAGACATCTAAAAGATTGAAGTGGTTAAGAACTAGCTAGACCGACCTCTCTGACTAACATAAGAAGTTTCTTGGCATTGGCAGGCTATTATCACAGATTCGTTGAAGGATTTTCATCTATATCCTCACCACTGACTAGACAGACTCATAAAAAGTTCAAGTTTTAATGGTCCGATGAATATGAGAAGAGCTTCCAAAATCTAAAAACGAGATTGACTACTGCACCAGTTTTGACTTTGCCTGATGGGATTGAGGATTTTGTGATGTATTGAGATGCATCTAGAGCAGGATTGGGTTTTTTGTTGATGCAAAGGGGAAAAGTGATAGCTCATGCTTCTAGACAACTTAAAGTTCATGAGAGGAACTATCCAACCTATGATCTTGAGTTAGCAGCGGTGGTATTTGCACTTAAGATTCGGCACCACTATTTATGGGGAGTACATGTGGATGTGTTTACTGATCACAAGAGCCTACAGTATGTCTTTAGTTAGAAAGAGCTCAACCTGCAGCAGAGGAGATGGTTGGAATTGCTCAAGGACTTTGATATGAGCATTCTCTATCACCCAACTAGAGCTAATATTGTTTCTGACACCCTTAGCCGGATGTCAATAGGTAGTATTGCCGATGTGGAGGAAGGAAAGAAAGAGTTAGCTAAGGAAGTGCATAGATTGTCCTGATTGGGAGTTCAACTCGAAGAGAATGATCAAGGAGGATTCAACATCTAAAATGGGCCTGCCTCATCCTTAGAGGTAGCGGTGAAAGCGAAGCAAAACCAAGATCCTATTTTACTTCATTTAAATGAAGTTATCCATAAACAGAAGGTGATGGTTTTCTTCAAAGTGAGAGATGGGGTATTTAGATACCAGAATAGATGTGTGTTGCAAATGTTGATGGTATTCGAGATAGAATTACAGTTGAAGCCTACGACTCTGGGGTTCCATTTATAATGGCTCAACCAAGATGTACCAAGATTTGAGGGAAGTCTATTGGTGGAGTGGAATGAAGAGGGATATTGCTGAGTTTGTCTCCAAGTGTCTGAATTTTCAACAGGCTAACGTTGATCATCGAAGGTCATATGAATTAGCTCAAAACTTTGAAATTCCTAAATGGAAGCGGGAGATGATCAACATGGACTTAATTACCGGTATATCGAGGTCTCAAAAGCAATATAACTCTTTATGGGTAATTGTGGATAGAATGACTAAATCAGATCACATCTTAGCGGTTAGACAACTAACACTACAGAAGAGTATGTCGAGTTTTTCATCTGTGAGATTGTGAGGTTGTGTGGAGTTCTCTTGTTCATCATCTCAGATAGAGGAGCTCAATTCACCTCCTAATTTTTGAGATCTTTTCTAGAAAGGACTGGGTTTGAAGGTGAATCTGAGTAGTGCCTTTCATCCCCAGGTGGATAGCCAGGCAGAGCAAACCATTCAAACGTTGGAGGATATGTTGAGGGCGTGTGTCCTTGACTTTAAAGATAATTGGAATGATCACCTACCCTTGATTGAATTTGCATATAATAATAGTTACCATGTAAGTATTCAGATGGCCCCCTATGAGGCTTTATATGGGAGGAGATGTAGATCATCAATTGGGTGGTTCGAAGTAGGTGAAGCTGAGTTGATTAGACCTTATCTTGTTCACCAGTCGATGAAGAAGGTAAAGGTTATTAAAGAAAGGTTGAAGACTGCACAAAGCCGGTAAAAGTCTTACACTAACATAAGAAAAAGAGACTTAGAGTTTGAGGTGAATGATTAGGTATACTTGAAAGTGTAACCCATGAAGGGTTTCATGAGATTTGAGAAAAAGGCAAAGCTAAGTCCTTGCAATATTTGCCCCTATCATAATGTGAAGAGGATTAGGAAGGTTGCTTATGAGTTAGAGTTACTTTCTGAGCTTGATGTGCTTTATCCTATTTTTCATGTCTTCATTGGTAATCCCTATTGACAGTATTAGAGTAAAAGATAGCCTATCATATGAAGAGGTTCCAGTCCAGATTCTTAATCACCACTTTTGCAAGTTGAGAACCAAAGAGATAGCCTCAGTCATAGTCATATGGAGTAATAAGTTTGTTGGGGAAGCCACGTGGGAAACTGAGGAGGATATGAAAGCCAAATACCCGTATCTATTCATTTCTAATGATTAGAATGCAATAGGTAATATCCTACCCTTAACTTGAGTTTTATTTGTCTATTCTTTAGTTTTACTAGTGGTTGTCTAGATTGTTGATTGGTTGATAGTTTCACTGGTTGATTGAGTGCGGCGAGGAGTCTTGATTATTACTCGTGCCTCGAGTCCATCGGTACTCTTCATTCGAGATGAATGATCCCGATGGGAGATAATATAACACTTGATAAAATTATCAAAATGCCCCTAAATGAAGGATGTTCGCATAATGCATCTTTGCAAAGTCGTTGGCAAATCCAATGCCAGAATCATGATCAACACAAAATATTGTATGGAAACACAGTCTTGGTTGATTTTTACAGCAACCGGATTGAAAGATTATTTTTTGATGCAAAAACGTAATTCCAGGGAAGTGTATGACATGTCTACATCGTGGGCTTGTCGCGGATATGCACTTAACTGGGGTTCTAATATTTTCTATGGGACTAGAAAATTGATCAAAGAATATTTTGAAAAAATGAGCTTGTACGTGACAGGTTGCGTTGCGGACCTGGCCGGCCGACCTATACCAGCAAAGTTCAAAATTTCAATTTTTTTGAGGGGCATTCCAAGCATTTTCCCACCCCTCTTAAACTTAATCCACAACCAATATAGGTTGTTTTTTAATCTAAAAAGGGTTCCAAAACCCATTTTAAAGTCCCTTATGCAAAAACTAAGTAGAGACCTTGAGCAAAGAAAAGGAGAAAGAGCTAGGGTTCAGAGGATTGAGGCTAACTTCCTGCGAAGTTGATTGTCAAACTCCATACCAGGTATGTAAATCTAAACAAAAATATGAGAATGTCCTTCCATGTGCCCCTTTATTGAGATAGATCGATAGATGAACGTATTGAGTCTTTATACATGTTTTCCTGAATGCTTTTCATGTAAAGTTATACACATCCTACATATTTTGACATGTTGATGATCATCATAAACTTGATTTACTGAATAGGTACTTTTACATGAGTTTTTTCACAAACCCTATGTGCTACTTTATAAAAGATTACATGAATGAACCTACGGATTGAGTCTAGAGCCTTGATTTTAGAATGTTAATTTGATTGTATGATGAGCATGATGATGGGTTGATATAACTTGACTTTCCTATGAGTATTATTAATTGAACTTTAAAGATTAGTCTAACTGATTGCCCTCTTAATAATTGGTCTAAGGTCTCTGAATGATATGATTGAGAATTGGTTAGATGATTGATAGGATGAAAGGCCTGATTGTGATAAAACTAATGGAATTGTAAGAGTCCTTATGAGACTAATTGATCTTATTAATTGAGAGAGAATGTCTTATGAGCATTGAGTCTTAGGAAGAGTATGAAGAACCAAAATGAGTAAGAGTAAGCCTAATTAAAAATCATTAACTAAATCGCCAAGTGTAGGTGAGGATTGAACTGTTATATCGGATATCCTCTCTTGATTGAATGTCCCTAAAATAATAGCATACATGATTGACCGGATCAATTATGAATTCAATTCATTCTTTACCTGGCAAGTACTAAACAGCTGTGGCAACATCAGTGGAATTGTTGTACGATCACAGGCTCATAAGCTATTGTTGTGGGACAAGAGAAACTAGCAGATAGGTTCTATATGGATAGTACTCTCTTTTGATTTTATTTGATTGGTATTGATGGGTCAATGCCTACTCTTTATTCTTGGTTTAGTTACATATTGACATTCTTGATTGAGTTCTTATCTCATATTTGAGTTATATGAGTTGATAACATTCTACCTTAATGCATGTTTCATTAAGCCATTTTCCCAACTTTAAACCATCTTTAATATCTCCCTTATCAACCTTACCTACTCCAAAGCTTTTATAACAAAATCTTGGACCTATCAAAGCTATCTCTCACACATCAAACCACCCAACTAGGGATCTACAGTACCTCCTATATAAGGCCCCAAATGGTTCCATCCCAATGCTAGAATGGTAATTATTGTTTTAAGCAAACTCAATAAGTGGAAGATACTCATCCCAACTACCTTAAATTCCAAAATACAAGCCTTAAGTGTATCTACAAGAGTTTGAATGGTCTTTTTGGCTTGACCATCTATTTAGGGCGAAATGCCATACTAAGCTTTTTTCTAGTACCAAGGACTCTTTGGAAAGATCTCCAGAATTGAGAGGTAAATTGGGCACCATAATCCGAAATGATAGATAATGGAACCCCCATGCAATCTAACTAACTAATGGATATACAGTTTAGTATAATCTTCAGAACCATAGGTTGTTTTAAATGGTAGGAAATGAATCAATTTTTTCATTCTATCATCAATGATGAAAATGGAGTGGAAATGCTTTTTAATCTTAGGCAAGCTAATCACAAAATCCATATTGACCTCTTTCCACTTCCAAGTAGGAATCTGTATATCTTTGGCTAGGCCACCTAGCCTTTGATGTTTGGGTTTGATAGGTTGAAAATTATGATATTCGGCAACAAACCTTGTATTGTCCCTTTTCATACCACCCCACTAATATACTTCCCTACAATCCCTATATGTATATGTAGAACCAGGGTGAATGGAATAGGATGAATTATAGGTGTCTCTTAAAATCAAGTGCCTCTACCCATCAATATTTGGCACACACAACCTACCTTAGTGCCTAAGGGCACCATCTCTCCTTTTAGGATAAACCTCTATCTTTCACCAGTTCCATCAATTCCAACAAAGCGTGGTCAAGGGCTTGCTTGGATTTAACCTCTTCACTCAAAGAAGACTTGGAACCAACTATAACCACCATACCACCATTCCCAGTTTCATCTAACCTAACTCTCAACCTAGCCAACCAATGAACCTTCTTGGCTAACTCCTTCATACCATGATCAAAGTGGACTATACTCTCTACGGACACCCTAATTAGTGTGTCGTCCACAATATCAGTATAACGAACCCCAGTTTAGGAGCTCGAGAGAAGAAATGTTGGCCTGAAAAATGATTGAAAACTTTGTATGCGAGATAGTTTATGTCACATGGGTCATTCTACGGCTCTTAGGTACAGCTTTTAAACATAGAACTTTAGGAAGGGGAAAACTTTCCAAGTGTGGGGTAACCTACGGACCAAGTTACGGCTCGTAATGTATTTTATGGCTCGTGGATAGGTTTGTGAGTAGTATTCCATATATGAAGAAAAAGTTAGAGTTTTCAGGAAAGGTGATTTACAACTTCTTAGATGGCTCGTAGAAGGGGACACAACCCATATTGTGCTTCATGTAACGAGGTCGAAAACAAGGTGAAAATTTTGCTAAGTGTAGAAGGACTTTACGAGTCCAACCATAGCCCATAGGAAGTTTTATGGCTAATCCTATTTGCCATGGTTTTCAATTCAGAAAAAAATTCCTATTCCAGGATTCTCAGGTGAGCCATCAGACGTAAGGACTTATGGCCCATCAGCCAATTTATAGCCCATAGTTGAGGTCTCATAGATAGCTTCTGACAGTTTTTAATGCAGAGCAGTTCGGTGATTCCCATCAATTCTAATTTAAAACCATATTATTTTGGGGATGGAAAAGGGATGTATAATGACCCTCAAGCCCTAATTTCCTTCATTCTATATTATCAAATCCTTAAAGGCAAAAGAGGTCCTCAAGAACTCCCATGAACAAGCTAGGGTTTTCCAAGTTTCTTTCCCAAGACTTCAATTCCGATTCTCTCTAGTTCCCTAAGTATGTGAGTTGATTTATAGGTATCCTTTCACTCATAGAGTTCCCTACTATGCACATTATCTTTACTTTAAATTTTTAAACTCCTATGCATGCTCATGATAACTTCATGAATCTTATATTACTATATCATACCAATGATATTCAATGACTATTTTTCTCAGTAAAAATTTATATCTACTTGAACTAAGATGTTGATTCTATGATGGGTTTTGATATGATTAAGGTTAAGTGATTTTGATGTTCCTTTTCTAAAAGACATTTCTTAAGACTTATTTGGTTTATGATTGTTCCATGTATTAACTAAGTCCACTGTTCTTTCAATGAAAGTTTCCAATGAATTGTGGCTATGATTAGGGCATTTATGAAGAACTTCAAAGTTAAGTTTACCAAAGATATATGTATGATGATTATTTCCCTAAAAGATGTTTAAGAATGATTCTTAAGTTCGAGCTACTCCTATGATTACTACTTATGATTATAAGAGTATGTATTAGAAAATTTCCATAGGATGACTTTGCACGGCGAGGACTAAAAGTTGGGACTCATCCCATTAGTTGAGGCATGACCCCTTGAAGCTAAATCTCAATGTCCCTATGTTCCAACATATGAGACTTATAGCCTTGGCTAGTGGATCCACATAGGCCCAAAAGTTATTAAAGATGCAATTGTGAAGTTATTAAGTTTCAGACATCTACCTTGGCAAGTAGATTCTCCTTTTCCCAATGGAAGGAGTTCATTAGATTCCATTTAGTAGCTCACATGGTCTTACTGTTGATTATGATCCATTCCAACAAGTTTACATGGTCCTGTGATATGTTTTAAATTCACATGTGTTAAGCCCACCTATGAGAAGTGTGAAAAGTGCAAGAAATTGGTTCTGGAAATTTTTCAAAGTTTCAATTGTTACAGAGGCTTCTACGAGTCATACATCTTTTATAAGCCATATTTCCTGCTCGTGGAATGATGGCTAACTGAAATTCGAGATTTTATGGGATTCAATGTATGACTTATCAAACAGCTCATGGAACTTACGAGCAATAAGTAGGGTCGCAAAAGGTGAATCATAGAAAAGTCTCTAAGAGATTGAAATGACATCAGATAAAATCCCTACCTATGGCCCGTAGATTGGGCCATGACCCGTAAATGGGATCTCGTGGTCCTTTATGATAAGATTCCAAAGGGGTAAATTTGACATTTACTATTATCCTACTACTATCCTGTATAATTTAAGCCCCAAAAGACCCCTTATCAACCCTTTCCAACCCTAATTTACCTATTTCTTCCCCACTTAAAAATACTCTAAGTCTTAGAACTCTCTCAAGGCATTCAAGTTTGTGGTGTAAGCTAGGGTTTTGGGTTTATCCATCTCTAAATCAGATTTCTTCCACTAAAATCACACCAAGGTATGTGGGTTTTGATCGTGGAAACCTTTCCTCAACAAGTTCAACCATTCTTCTTCTCTTTTGGAAATTTCTCAAGTTATGGTATTACATGGTGATTTTGTAAAACCTTTTATATGATGATAATATGAAGTATTTTAAGTTGATATGCCTTTGTATATAATTAAGCATTGAAAAGGCATATGAAATCTATAATTTATATAAGGGATTGATGATGCCCTAGCAAAATTTTACTATATTTTGGTGGGTTCTTTGAATAATGACTAAGTGATACTATTTTGTAACTCTCATGGAATTTACTCATGATTTGCATGATTGTAAAGTTTGTACATTAACCCACCATGATTTGAACATGTATACCAAGCTTCTATGAATGTGAAAGCCTTATGGCAAGTTATGTGAAATGATGAATGATATGGATTAAAGGGCTATTATGTACGTTATGAATTAATGAATGTATTATGAGAGTTATGAAAGTTGTGAAGCCCTATATTGATATTAAGAAGCTTTGGATTTGATGAGCTATCCTATGAAAATAATATTATATTATAATATTTTGCAAATCTTGGCTTTAAGTACGATTTGAGTATTCCTAGGAATTGTGACCTAGTACCAAGCGGACCTTAGTAGATAACCATTGTCCTATAACTATGTTGCCACCATAGGGTTGTTAATTAGATAATGGATCTATATAGCTTAAGTTGTATAATTAACCAAAAAGGGTGGTGTTCCTATACATCACATGTAGATCAAATACTGAAAACGTGGTGTTCCCGTAAGGTTGATATTATATGTATAATGAAAAGGGTTGTGTTCCCATAAGGTAATGATAAAGCACTTTCAAAAGTGGGGAAGTTCTCGTAAGGTGTATTTTTAGTTTACCCTGGCAAACTAGACCACTCCTAATCCAGTGTGGAGTAAACGTTAGGATTCCAAGTAGTAGCTCGCTTGGTCTTTCATATCGGTTATGATCCCTTCCAGCATATGTGTGTTATGTTATGTGACCTGATGATTCTACATGCATACTTGACCATACCATTGAGCATGCATGACATATTGAGTGCGTATCCATTTATTATGATTATGAAAATTGTTTAATTATAGCTTATGTTCTTTGTTACATTTTCACCCTACATACGTAGTACATTCCAAGTACCAACGCATACTTTTTTTCTACATGATCTAACCATGTAAGGACTGGAGCTCCTATCCATCCTCCTTCCACGTGGCTAGAAAATTTCATTGAATACCTCTTTTGGTGAGTCCTCCACATTTGGGGACAATATCCATTTCCTTTCAGGCTTACTAAGGACTTATCTATTTCTGGACATTCATCTTTTGAGGGTGAGCCCGAGAGATGTCTTCTCCCCCATCCCATTTAGATTAGAGGTGTTGTTAGATATGTGGATGTTTGGTTATGTATTATTATGAGCTTGACTCTTATGTTTTTGTACTATGAGGATTTCCTTTAGTCCCTTATTTCCCCCTTTTATTTTAAATGTTTGTTGTATGGATGAGATGAAAGTCCTAAGTCCCTAATTACCCCCACAGCAAGAGTCATACTTACCCACCCTTTGATTTATTTCTTATGTGATTCATGCTTATCCTCTTCCCTACAACATCCCTACAGCGTAAGTCCAAAGCCCCATTTCCCTTCGAAATTATGTGCTATATCCTTGTTGCTCTCTTATGCTTCCGTGAAACCAAGGATGTGCTAAGTATGCTTAAGTGGCTTTTTTGGGATCCCTTTGGATTCCTATTTACCGTGCCATGTCAAGGCCCTTTTCTTGGGGCGTGACAAAGCTTGGTATCAGAATACTAGGTTTATAAATGAACCTCAAAAATCCAATACGCCGCATCAAGTAGAGTCTTGTTCGTGGTTCTCAAGCGTGCCACAACTATGAATGGGAGGATATGTGGCATCTTATGAATGAATGACTTCTTCATACTCTATATCATGCTAAATATACTTGAACTGAGACTTCCTATATACAATGGATGGTCTTTTCCTCTTCTAGATAATGCCTCGAAGATGAGGGGCACAAAGAGCTCCCACCCCTAAGGATGAATCAACTCCTCTGGCTCCACAAATGCCCCATTAAGATGAAGGGGTCACCCATGCCAAGTACCGAAATATGGTCACATTATTGGCAAGGGTCGTGGCCAACTAAGGATTTCAAGCTCCTCATGCTCCTACCCCCTATCTCGAGGGTAAGGAATTTCACAAGAATGAATCCTCTGGGGTTCTATGGCTTCAAAGATGAGGTGGACCCTCAAGAGTTCATCAAAGAGGTGTACAAAGTTCTTGATATAATGGGGGTTAACTCGGAGGAGAAGGAAAAACTAGAAACCTATCAAATAAAAGGCCTTACTCAATTGTGGCTTGTTCAATGGAACGGTGAGAGAGCGGATGAAGAGTCTATCATATGGGAAGAATTAAAGGCCACCATCCTTAACCGTTTCTTTCCTATGGAACTAAGAGAGTCAAAGACGATGAAGTTTATAAACCTTAAGCAAGGTTCGATGGGTGTTAGGGAGTATTCCTTAAAGTTCATCAACCTCTCTAAGTAGGCTCCTCATTTGGTTGCCGATCCTAGGGCAAGGATATGCAAGTTCGTACTGGGAGTGTCCAACTTGATCGATGAAGAATGTTGCACTGCCATGATCATAGGGGATATGGACTTGTCTCAGCTCATGACTTATGTCGAGCAACTTGAAGGGGAAAAGCTTAGAAAAGGGATGAGTAAAGAGTACAAGAGGTCTAGGTATGATGGTGGTTTCAAAGGTACCAAAGGGGGTCACTTCCAACAAGGCCAGAAGCTCCAAGGCTAGGAGTCCTTCAATGCCTAAGGTCAAAGATTCGCTAATGATAGGGTACCCAACCCTAGAGCTCAAGGTGGTAATGGTAGCCAAATTGTTTCTAAGTGTGGAAGGTACAGTAAGAATCATGGTAGTAGGTTCTACAAGGATGCAGGTGCTTGTTTCAGGTGTGGCAAGATGGGCCACAAAATCGTGAGTTGTTTGAACAAGGGTAGAGATGGTCGTCCTCAAGGACAAGGTGCTTATGGTGACCAAAGGGAACAAGGTTCCCAACAAAGAGGTTATCCACATCACAATCGCTTTTATGCTCTTAGGGGAGGCAAGGGATGGATGAGGCGCCCGATGTTGTTACCGGTATGTTAAAGATCTATAATCTTGATGTATATACTTTTTGGATTTGGGTTCCACTCTCTCTTTCATTAATCCTTTTGATGCTAATAGACTTCATGTGTGTCCCGAGTTGTTTTATGAACCCTTTGAAGTGTCTACCCCTATTGGTGAGTTCATTGTTGCTAAAAGAGTGTATAGGGGTTGTCACATGTATATATTGCATATAGTCTTTCCTTGCGATTTGTTGAACTAGACATGGTAGATTTTGACATCATTCTTGGGATAGATTGGTTATATGCATATCATGTGTCTATTGATTATAGGACTCATACGGTTAAGTTTCAACTTCCTAATGAACCCATTCTTGAGTGCGTAAGTCATGATCCGGTGGTTAAGGATAGGTTTATCTCTTATCTTAAGGCTCATGAATTGTTTTCTAAGGGTTGCATATACCAACTTGTAAGGATTAGGGATATTGAGTCTAAAGTCCATCCTATTGAGTCGGTTCTGGTAGTCAATGATTTTCTTAATGTCTTTCGCGATGAACTCCCTGGGGTCCCTCCCGAACAGGAGATAGATTTCGGTATAGAACTCCTCCCCGATACTCAACCCATTTTCATTCCCTCTTATTATATAGACCCAGCAAAGATGAAGGAATTAAAGGACCAATTGATGTACATGTTAGAGAAGAGGTTATAAGGCCTAGTAAGTCACCTTGGGGTGCATAGGTATTGTTTGTGAGGAAAAAGGATGGCTCACTTAGAATGTACATCGACCATCGAAAACTCAATAAGGTCACCACGAAGAACAAGTACCCTTTGTCAAGGATAGATGACCTATTCAATAAACTACAAGGGATTAGCCACTTTTCAAAGATTGGCCTTCAATCTGAGTATCTTCAATTGAGAGTAAGGGAGTGTGGCATTCCCCAAATGGATTTCCAAACAAGACATGGGCATTTTGAATTTGTGGCGATATCCTTTGGCTTAACTAATACTCTGACAATATTCATGGATCTTATGAATAGCGTCTTTAAACCCTACCTCGACATGTTTGTGGGGATCTTCATTGATGATATTTTTATTCATTCCCAGAGTAAAGAGGAGCATTTCCAGCATTTAAGGGTGATGTTGTAAACATTGAGGGAAGAAAGGCTAACTGCCAACTTTGACAAAAGTGTATTTTTGTTGAAGGAGGTGCCATTCTTAGGGCATGTGGTGTTAGGTGAAGGGATAAAGGTTGATCCAAAAAAGACAGAGGTTGTAAGGAATTGGCCTAGACCATTAATTCAAATGGATATTAGGAGTTTCTTGTTTTTGATGGGGTACTACCGAAAAATTGTCGAAGGTTTCTCTTCCATTGCTTCTCCCTTGAAAAAGTTGATACAAAAGAAGGCTAAATTTGTGTGGACCGATGACTATGAAAGAAGCTTTAACACTTTGAAAGATAAGCTTACGTCCGCTCTTATTTCTACTCTATCAAAAGGGATAGAAGGGTTTATGGTGTATTGTGATGCTTCGAGAGTTGTCTTGGGGTGTGTATTGATGAAAAATGGCAAAGTCATTGCCTATGCTTCTAGGCAACTAAAGCTACATGAGCGTAATTACCCTACCCATGATCTTGAGTTAGTAGTCGTGGTATTCTCCTTGAAGATATGGCGTCACTATTTTTATGGGGTTCATGTAGATGTGTTCACCGATCACAAAAGTCTCCAATATGTGTTCACACAAAGAAACATAAATTTGAGGCAACAGAGATGGTTGGAATTTCTTAAGGATTACGACATGAGTGTGCATTGCCATCTGAGCGAAGCTAATGTTTTGGCTGATGCCCTAAGTAGAGTGTCTATGGAGAGTATGTCTCATGTGGGGGATAATAAGAAAGAATTCGCAAGAGAGGTCCATCAGTCTGCTAGGTTGGGGGTTAGGTTAAATGAAGCCGAAGATGGTAGCATGATGGTGATAGGCGGTCCTAAGTCTTCCTTAATTGAAGAAGCCTAATCTAAACAAGACTTTGACCCTACATTGTCAGAATTGAAAGCTTTGTGAAGGATCTCAGGGTAATGATTTTCTCCCATGGGGGAGATGGTGTCCTTAGATATCAAGGTAGGCTCTATAGGCAAGATGTCGATAGTTTAAGGACCTTGATCTTGAATGATTCACCCTGGTTCTACCAAGATGTATAGGGATTTGAGGGAAGTATATTGGTGGGGTGGCATAAAGGGAGGTACCGCTACGTTTGTAGCCAGTTGCCATAGTTGCAAATAAGTCAAAGCCGAACATTAACGGTCGGATAGCCTAGCCCAAGATATAGAGATTCCTACATGGAAATGGGAAGAAATCAACATGGATTATAGAGTTGGGTTACCAAGGACTAGGAAGAACTTTGTTTCTATTTGGGTTATTGTTGATAGAATGACAGAGTCAGCTTACTTTCTACTGGTTAAGACGCCTTATGGTGCTGAAGATTATGCCAAGTTGTATATTCATGAGTTGGTTAGGTTGCACAGAGTCCCATTGGCCGTTATTTCAAATCGTGGTGCTCAATTTACTGCGCACTTTTGGAGGTCCTTTTGAAAGTGCCTTGGAACTAGGGTCAAGCTTCGCACAACATTCCACTCACAAATAGATGGTCAAGCGGAGTGAACCATTCAAACTCTTGATGATATCCTTAGGGCTTGTGTTTTAGAGTTTAAGGGTAGTTGGGGTGAGCATCTTTCACTTATAGAGTTTGCCTATAACAATAGTTACAAACTGTAGCATCGGAATGCCCCCTTTATAGCTCTATATAGGAGGTATTATACATGTCCGGCTGGGTGATTTGGAGTAGGAGAAATGGCTTTGTTAGGTCTAGATTTGGTTGTGGAAGCTTTAGAGAAGGTGAGGATGATAAGTGAAAGATTGAAGACGGCCCAAAATTGGCAAAAGTCTTATGTTGACATTAGGAGGAGAGACCTTGAGTTTGAAGTTAATGGTTTGGTGCATTTGAAGGTTCCACCGATGAAAGGTGTAGTCCGCTTTGGCGAGAAAGGCAAGTTAAGCCCTAGGTATGTAGGTCCTTATCAGATCATGAGACGTGTTGGAAAAGTTGCATACGAATTGTTGTTGCATATGGAAATGAGAATGATTCATCTGGTCTTCCATGTCACCATGCTAAGGAAGTATGTTAGGGACCCTAGTTCAATTGTGCCCTTAAAGGTGGTGAATGTTGACAAGAATTTTACTTACAAGGAAGTTTCGGGAGAAATCTTTGATAGGCAAGTGAAATAGTTTAGAAACAAAGATATTGCATTTGTCAAGGTCCTCTGGAGGAACCAACAAGCGGAGGGTGCTACTTGGGAAGCCGAAGCCAATATGAAAAACGCGATAGTCCTATCTTGTCCATTCTACTCAATCTTGAGGTACTATGATCTTACATACTTGAAAGATTCCCTATTCTTGCATTTAAATTGCATACTATCTATGCATAAGCATGTGATTTTAAGGTTGCATTGAAAAATGTCATTTGAAGTATGATTTAAAGATTTTCATGGTGCATATGTTGCATTGGTGTATGATGCATGTATTCCATTCTTTAGAGCTTGCCTTAGCAATATTGGGGGATGAACATTCCTAAGGAAGAGATATTGTAAGGCCCCGCTTGTGAGATGTGTGAAAAGTGCAAGAAATGGGCTCTGGAAAGTTTTCTGAGTGTCACTTGTTACGAAGGCTTCTACAAGCCATACATTATTCTATGAGTTGTATTTCCTGTTCGTGCAATGATGGCCAACTTGATAAAATTTGGGATTTTCTGGGATTTAATGTATGACTTATTATATGGCCTGTGGAATGACTTACGAGCCATTGGTTGGGTCATAGAAGGTGAATCAGAGAAAATTCTCTTAGAGTTTTAAATAGCATAAGACGAAACCCCTACCTATGACCCACAGAATAGACCATGGCTGTAGACGAAGTCTTGTGGTACTATTAGCAATATTTTTAAGGGGTAAATTCGACATTGACTATTACCTTACTATTATCCTACATCATTTAAACCCCAAAAGACCCCTTATTAGCCCTTTCCAACACTAATTCACCTCATTCTTCCTCACATGAAAATACTCTTAAGTCTTAGAACTCGCTCAAGCTCTCTCAAGGCATCCAAGTGTGTGGTGTAATCTAGGGTTTTGGATTTTTTCCATCTCCAAATCAGATTTCCTCCACTAAAATCACACCAAGATATGTGGATTTTGATCGTGGAGACCTTTCCTCCACAAGCTTAACCATTCTTCTTTTCTTTTGGGATTTCTCAAGTTATGGTATTACATGATGATTTTGTGAAACCTTTTATATGATGATTTTATGAAGCATTTTATGTTGATATTCCTTTCTCTATTATTAAGCATTGAAAAGCCATGTGAAATCTATAGTGTATATAAGGGTTTGATAATGCCCTAACGAAGTTTTACTATGTTTTGGTGGGTTCTTTGAATAATGAATAAGTGATTCCATTTTCTAACTCTCGTGGCATTTACTCATGATTTGCATGACTTTTAATGTTTATACATTAACCCACCATGATTTGAATAAATATGTATACCAAGTTTCTATGAATGTGAAGGCCTTATGGCAAGTTATGTGAAATCATGAATGATATGAATTAAAGGGCTATAATGTATATGATGAAACAATGAATGTATTATGAGAGTTATGAAAGTTATGAAGCCCTATATTGATGTTAAGAAGCTTTGGATTTGTTGAGTTACTCTATGAAAATATTATGATATTATGGTGTTTTGCATATCTTGGCTGTAAGTACGGTTTGAGTATTCCTTGGGATTGTGACCTAGCACCAAGCGGACCTTGGTAGATAATAGTCGTCCCATACCTAAGTTGCCACCATAGGGTTGTGAATAAGCTAATGGATCCATATAGTTTAAGTTGCATGATTGACCAAAAAGTTTGGTGTCCCATTATGACACATGTTGATCAAATACCGAAAAGGTAGTGTTCTCGTAAGGTTGATATTTTATGTATGCCGAAAAGGATGGTGTTCCCGTAAGGTGATTATGAAGTACTTTATAAAATGGGGGAGTTCCTGTAAGGTGAGTGTTTACTTTACCCTGTCAAAGTAGACCACCCCTAATCCGGTGTAGAGTGAACATTGGGATTCCAAGTTGTAGCTCGCTTGGTCTTACATGTCGATTATGATCCCTTCCCAACATATATGTGTTATGTTATATGACTTGATGCTTCCTCATGGATATTTGACTATGGCATTGAGCATGCATGAAATATTGAGTATGTATCCATCGTTTATGATTATGCATATTGTTTAGTTATGTTTAGTTATGGCTTATGTTATTTGCTGCATTTGCACCCCTATACTTAGTGCATTCCAAATACTAACGTATATTTTTTGCCTATATGATCTAACCATATAGGGTCCGAAGCTCCTATCCATCCTCTTCTAAGTGGCTAGATGATTCGATTGAAGACCTCTTTTAGTGAGTCCTTCACATTCGGGGACAATAGTCATTTCTTTTCATGCTTATTATGGACATATCTATTTATGGACATTTTATCTTTTGAGGGTGAGCGTGGGAGATGTCTTGGCTTCCGCCTATTCGGATTAGAGGTATTGTTGGATATTGGATGTTTGCTTATGTATGATTATGAGCTTCACTCTTATGCTTTTGTGTTGTGAGAGATTTCCCTTAGTCCCTTATTTCCCCCCTTTATGTTAAATGCTTGTGGCATGGATGAGATGAAAGTCCTAAGTCCCTAATTGTCCCCATAGCGTGAGTCATACTTACTCGCCCCTTAGATTTATCTGTTATATGATTCATGCTTATCCTCTTCCCTACAACATCCCATAGCATGAGTCAAAAGCCATGTTTCCCATAGAAATTATGTGTTATGTGTTTGTTTCTCTCTTATGCTTCTGCGAAACCAAGGATGTGCTATGTATGCTTAAGAGGCTTACTTGGGATCCATTTGGGTTCCCATTCACCGTGTCATGTCTAGGACCTTGGCTTGGGGCGTGACAGTGTGTTTAATGTGCATTGTCTCATATTTATCTGATCCATATCCCTTGTGCAATTAAGCTTATTGCATGACTTATTAATCTTATGTACACATATATGTTATGTTTAATTATGACGGCATTACAGTTTTATATGCGCAATACATCTCACATACTTAGTACATTTAAATGTACTAACGCATATTTTCATACATGATTTAACCATGTAGGGATAGGTATTTCTCCACCAGCTCGTGGCTAATAGTTGGCGTTCGAGACTAGATTTTGTTGTGGTGAGTCCATAGTTTGGGATTCCACCCATTTCCCACTCTTTATGTATTTTCATTTTGAGATAATGTATGTATGGCCCTTTTAAGGTGCTTACCTTTCATGTTGTCTACTTTGGATGTTCTTTCTATTTAATGGAAACCGACCTTACCAATTATGTTCATATGTATTAGTGGTATGCTTATGGACAAATGATATTTTCTAGGTTACTTGCTTTTTAATGTTTGCTTCATTGCACAAGATGTCCTATAGCTACTTTTTCTTATGACTTTTCCACAGTGTGTTTCTCTTTGTTACCTATGAATGCTTGAGAAACTTAGATAGCTTGGGTGAGATGGCTCCAGGTATCGCATTGATCGTGTGATGACTAGGCCCCTAGGTTGGGTCATTATAAACTTGGTATCAAAGCACAAGGTTTTAAAATATTCCTCAGATGTCCATGCCTACCCTGCAGCATAGAGTCTCGTTCAAGGTTGTGAAGTGCGCCACTATCTTAAGTGAAAGGCTATAAGCTGGTTTAGAAACGTCTTCCCTTATATCTTATTCAATGATGTGCCTTAGGGTTGACTAAGATTCTCTATCAACTAATGACAGGCTTTCGTTTCTTTTCAAATCATGTCACCCCAAAGAGCTCCCCACAGACGAGGCACTATAAACTAACAAGTCCTTCCACTATAATAGGATGAGAGAGTGTCTCATGCGAAGTTCAGAGCCGCTTTCACGGTGTTGACCCAAGCGTTGGCTAATCAAGAAAACAGGGAGATAGTTGTACCTCCCCAAGTGCCAACCCCAGCCTCCAAGGTCCATAACTTTACGTGAATAAACCTGTCAAAATTTCATAGGTTAAAAGCGGATGAGGACCCTATGGAGTTTACTAAAGAGGCCTACTGGGTTTTAGCAATGATGGGTATGCCCTCCGAGGACAAAGCTGAGTTGGTGGGTTACAAACTTAAAGGAGTCACCAAGATCTGGTACGAGCAATGGGCTGATGAGAGAGGTCAAGAAGAAAGTCTCATTTGTTGGGAGGAAGTAGGGTGCGCCTTCATACTCCGATTCTTCCCCATTGAGCTTAAGGAGGCAAAGGTCCAAGAATTCATCAACCTGAAGCAAAGGGGCATGACTATTAGGGACTATGCCCTCAAGTTCACAAAATTATCTAAGTATGCTCCATTCGTGGTCATGGATCTGAAGGCTCTCATGAGCACATTCATTTTAGGTGGTCTCCGAGTTGGTCTCCAAAGAATGCAAGACGATGATGTTTGTCAAAGAGATGGATATTTCCCGCCTAATGACTATGCTGAAAAAATTGATGAGGAGAAGCTTTGAGAAAGGGCAAGGGAGTCCAAGAAGGCTCGTGTGGTCTCATAACCCAAGCCTAGGGCCTAGTAATGACATGGCGAGTAAGATTATGAGAGTCCCCAAACAAGCCTCATAGAGTCCACATACACATCATCAGTCTAGAAGCACGTGATTAAATAATAAATACATAATTCTAAGGGACGAGAAAGTATGATTCACTCGATGGGGATGTCACAGGAATAAGGATTTTCATGTGTCCACATAGCACATAAGAACGAAGGGTCAGGTAAGCATGACTCACGCTTTGGGGATAGAAGGGACTTAGGACTTTCCACATTCAAATCACAATTTAGATTACTCATGCTTAAATCAAAATATAAAGGGACAATATGTATTCAAATCTTCATAATAATAGGTCAATTCAACATACTAGGGCTTGAATCAATTTGAAACCAACAATAAATCATAGCACATACCTCAATTGAATTTAATAAACAATAATTTTCAAAACCCATAATTGAAATAAGCTTGAATTCCATAAAACAAGTATAAAAAAGTTTGGGTCTTCTAAGTTGAAGGGACCAAAAATCAATCCCACATACCTTGCTCAGAAAGATGAATTTGATAAGAATTTAGCTTGAAATGGAAACCCCAATTGAATCCTAGCTTGAATCCTTTGAATGAGTGACTTGGAGAGAAAGTCTTGAGAGTAATTGAATAAACTAAGTGTAAAGCTTGAATAAGAGATTAGAATTAGTATAAGGGATGTTTAAGAATGTAATTTGGGGCAAAAGGTCTTCAAATGCCTTGGAGATGGGCCAAAATATCAAATATACCTCAATAAAACGAGCCTTAGAATTTAATATTTAGCTTACCACGAGTGGCTTCACAGGTCGTGAAGCTTTTCACGGTTCGTGAAAGCGCACTGTCCCAGCCCAGAGAGGTTCTACAAAAATGGGCATAACGTCTTATTCCAAACTTGGAATTGTATGAAACCGTATGAGTTGGAAGGATAATTAAAGGAGCTTAAATTTGGTAGGTCATAGGACACCCAGTTTATTTTGTGCTAAGAGATATGACTATTTAAAATTGATCCTTCTATCAGTTCATGTGAGAAGCTTAGCCAATAGAATTCTTTTGAACTTGGCTTGATGAAGGAGACCCATGATGACCCTAAACCATATAAATAATCTTGGATTGAAGGCTTAAAAGTGAATTTGCATTGAGCTCGAATGTTCCATGGGAATCCTTCCATTAGAGCTTGAAAAGAGGATTCAGAAAGCGTTTGAGCGAGTGAATGAGAAGCTAAATATTAGAATAAGAATGAATAGTAATGAAGGTGTATAAGCTGATTTAGGATAGGTGAAAAAGTCATAAAAGTCCCTTAGAATAAACCAAATTTACGAGAAGACCATTAATGAAACAAGTTTTCAAAAGTTATCAGAGGTCCCGTCAAAATGCCACACGGCTCGTGTGAAGCCACACAAGTCATACACATGCATTCCCCCATGGGTCAGACACCTCTAGAAACTCGATTTTAATGCATCAAAAGTCTCACAAAGTTCGGTTCCTTATATCATCTGCCCCTTGGGAACATTTATCCTTAAATGAGCTAGAACGTGGCTTGAAAGGCTTAACTTAATCATGAAACATTTCAACATAAGGACACAATGCAATACTAATCACTTGATAATTTTAAAGTCATTAAAACTCATGTAAAAACATCTTTTTAAATCATTTTTGTGCACATGTATGCATGTCATCTCATGAAAGCATAAGGGTGAAAGAAGCAGGATTATTTAGAATAGGAAGAACCTAATACCATAGGCTTGAGTAGATTGGAAAAGATAGGGGTATCGTCACATCATACTCGATTCCATTTCCTGCATAGCACTTTTGACATATTGATTCCTTCAAAGCACTTTAACCAAAGCTACATCCTTGTTGTAAAGCTGCTTTACATGCCCATCCAAGATCTTAATCAGAACTATCTCAGAGGACAAGTTTTCCTCAACTTCAACACCCTCTAAAGGCACAATCGAATTAGGCTCACCAATCAACTTCCTTAACATGGACACATGGAACACCGGGTGAATGAAACTCATATCCAAAGACAAATACAACCTATAAGCCACATTGTTAATCTGTTGAACAATTTCACAAGGACTTACATACTGGGGACTTAAGCTGCCCTTTTTACCAAAACTTATTACACCTTTCATAGGAGAAATCTTCACATACACCCTATCACCGACAAGAAACTCAACATGCCTTTTTCTAACATACGAATAAGACTTTTAATGACTTTGAGCTGTCTTCAACCTTTTCCTAATAAATTTTACTCTTTCCATAGGCTCCAACACGAAATTTCAGGCCTATAAAATCCATTTTACCTAACTTAAACCACTCTACCGGGTACCTACACCTTCTCCCATACAAAGCTTCAAATGGAGCCATATCAATGCTAGCATGAAAACAATCTTTGTTGGTGAACTCAATAAGTGGTAGATGATCATCCCAATTCCCTTGAATTCTAACGCACAAGCCCTCAACATGTCCTCCAATGTTTGAATTGTCCTTTTGGCTTGTCCATAAAATAGAGGAACAAAAATAGTACTTAATTTCACCTTAATGCCAAGACGTTTTTTGAAATGATTTCCAAAAGTGAGAAGTAAATTGGGTACCACAATCCGATATAATAAGTGTAGGCACACCACACCATCAAGGCCAACTAATTCCCAAATACATAACTTGGCATTGTCCTCAACATTGAAAGTAGTCTCAACCGATAAAAAGTGAGCCGATTTGGTCATTCTTTCAACAGCTTCCCATATGGAGTCAAATTTCATCTGGGTACAAGGAAACCCAATAACAAAATCGATATTAACATTGTCTCATTTCCAAGTATGAATTTCAAAGAATTGGACCTTTGATGTTCCACCTTCACTTGTTGGCAATTAGAGTGTTCGGATACAAATCTAGCTATGTCCTACTTAATACCATACCACCAATACGTTTCCCTTAAATCCTGATACATCTCAATGAATCCTGGATGTACAGAATAAAGAGAGTTATGGGATTTACTCCTAATCACCTCCCTAAGACCATCGACATCTGGAACACATAATCGATCTTGGTACTAAATTACACCATCTCCCTCTTAGGAGAAAACCTCTGTCTTCTTTTTTGTAACAAACCTCTTTAGCACAACAAAGTGATGGGTCTAAGTCTTGCTTTGCTTTGCCATCAACAACCACAGAAGATTTAGCACCATTCTTAACATGAACAAAACCATCATTAGATTCATTGAATCCAGTTACTGATCTTGTCAAACAGTGCACATCCTTCAGCAACTCCCTTTTGACCTTTTCTATAAGATTGGCTACAACATAATGCTTTCCAGAATTTTATTATGAGCACAAAGTAACTCTCCTTATTTAGTAGGCAAGGATGGAGATAAGAAATCTTAAGACACGTTTTATGGCACGATATGAACCACGAAAAAATAAAACATTTCCTAAAATGTCTTGTAGCCTTCTACTCATAGATGTGGCGCACTTCACACCCATGAATAAGACTCTTCTTGACATGGCAAGTTGGACTCTGAGGACTATTTATAAGCCTAGTACTCTGATACAATCTTTTTCAAGACTCAAGCCTAGGGCCTAGGAGTGACATGGGGAATAGGAACTGAGAGTCCCCAAACAAGCCCCATAGCATCCACTTACTCATCGTTGATTTGGAAGCACATGATTAAACAATAAACGCATAATTCTAAGAGACGGAAAAGTATGAGTCACTCTATGGGGATGTCATAGGGGTAGGGATTCTCACTCTATGGGGATGCCATAGGGAAAAGGATTTGCATAGATACACATAACACATAGCACATTAGAACTAAGGAGAGGAAAAGCATGACTCACGCTATGGGGGTAGAAGGGACTAGGACTTTCCATATTCAAATCACAATTTAGATTACCCATGCTTAAATCAAAATTTAAAGGAACAATGCATATTAAAATCTTCACAATAATTGAGAAATTCAACATATTAGGGTTTGAATCAATTTATAATCAACAATAACGCATAGCCCATACCTCAATTGAATTTAATAAACAATAATCTTCAAAACCCATAATCAAAGTAAGCTTAAATTCCATAAAACAAGTGTGAAAGAGTTTGGGTCTTCTTGGTTGAAAGGGACCTAGATCAATCCCACATACCTTGCTTAGGAATACGAATTCTAAAAGAATTTCGCTTGAAATGAAAACCCCAATGGAATCCTGGATTGAATCCTTTGAATGAGTGACTTGGAGAAAACGCCTTGAGGGTAATAGAATAAACTCTTCATATTCCATTCATCCCGACACTACCAAAATGTATGGAGACTTGAGGGAGATTCATTGGTTGAATGGGAATAAGAAGGACATTGCTCAATTTGTGTTCGAATACGCCAATTGCCAGTAGGTAAAAGTTGAACACCAAAGGCAAGGTGGTTTAGCTCAAGATATTGATATTCCTACTTGAAAATGGGAAGAGATTAATGTCGCCCAAGTTACACCTCCTTTTTGAGGATAAAGTGGTCATTGTCAAGAAAAAGAACCTAGCTAAGGTTAGGGTCGAACCCAAGGGAATACGTAGACTCAAGAGATTTCAATAACTACAATTTGAGTAGTTAAACGACTTACTTTCGCAAGTGTCAGAGGGTTCGAAATAATCAATGGGAAATAAAACTAACACACACAAGAGTGAAATCAGTATGGAGAGAAACTAGGGTACTATGTTCCCCATGATTCCCTAACTTAGTATCACCAGAAAACCTAATTCTCTTTTAGAATGTAGCATGCATGATGGTAAGTTAAGTTCACCAAGCCCTTTGGTCAAAGGTGAGAGGTGAATTTCACTATGTGACTTGGCGCATCTCCATAGTGTGAATTACTAACCTTACCTATTAGTCCTAGTACAACCTCCCCTTGGCCCAGTTTGGTTTATTAGACAAGAACACATCAATGGAATCCTGTTAATTAATCTCTTTTCCTATTCATTACTACATTGGTCCAGTCAGTAACACAAGGTGGGTTCTAATGTTGACCACCACTAGAAAACATGCAAAACGAAGAGAGTTAATTAACACATGCACGCACACTTTTCAAGAGTTATGAATTATTCAGTTTTACCTTTTTAGTTCTTTATGGTTCCCACAACCCTAATTGTGGATTTAGCTACTGAAATATTTGTGTAGATGCAAGACTTATGAATTGGAACAATACTACAGAGCACTTACGCAGTTGAATTAAGAACAAGCAAATCCAACTTCAAAGAGAATCACCAGATTAAAGATGAAATCAAATTACAAGTGTTGTCAATACTCTCCAATGTAATCTCACTATTTTCTCTCTCTAATTTCTGAGTTTTTTATGTACTATGCGAAAAAGTTCTAAAAAATAACCTAAAACCCCTATTTATAATATTTAAAATACATGTCCTAAACAAAATAGGATTTTTGGGTAGGCATGCCTTACAAACTGGTTTACAGGCCATATTGCATTCCACAGCCCGTAATTGGGGTCTCGTGGAATTCTAGACTTCAAGTCTATGAGACACCCTCTATGACCCGTAAAGTAGTTTACGACTCATAGGAGGTTTCATCTGATCAATCTTAAGAAAGTTGCAATCTCTCATCCTCAGGGTACAAACCATATTCTACAACTCGTAAATCATTCCATGACTAATCTGTATATTTGTAAAACCAATTTTAGAAATTAGCCCCTCACTAGAATTGTCCACGAAACCACTCTACGACCCATGGAATGACGTATGGCCCGGAAAGGGTCTCGTGCTGCTTAAAAAACCAGCAACTTTTGTATTTCACAACCCTAGAATCCTTCAAATATAACACCAAAACATATAAAACCAACTAATATCACTTTGCAAACACACAAAATTCCTAGTTTTAAGCATCAAAAGTATTGTATTTTGACAGCATATCAGCGCCCTCAACTTAAAGATTGTTGCTTATCCTCAATTGACGGACTCAATCTACATAGGTAATAAAATAACACAAAGACCTCAACCCAATGGCATACATCACATCAATCTTAAACTTAGATTCCACCGCCACTTTTTCAAAATAAAATCAGATAGCCATCTAGCAAACCAGTACAGACTAGTGCATGTGAGAACACAACTATGACAAGTGAGGTACTATCAACAATCCATAGTCACAGAATAAGTGTAAAGCTAACAATACAAAGCAAGTTCCCTCATAGAAAGAAGTCTCATATTTGTCACTAAATGATGTTTTCATATATAACCTTGGGACTATCTCACTATCCAAGCGTTGGTGAGGTTACATGGAATTCCACTATCCATCATATCAAATCATGGAGTTTAATTCACTTCTCACTTTTGGAAGTCCTTCGGAAGAGGACTTGACACTAGAGTGAAGTTAAGTACAACTTTTCATCCTCAAATCTATGGGCAAGCCGAAAGGACTATTCAGACTTGGCAAGATATGATGAGAGCTTGCATGTTGTAATCCAAGGGAAGTTGGGATGATCATTTTCTGCTTATTGAGTTTGCCTACAACAACATCTTTCATGTGAGTATTGGGATGGCACCGTTCGAAGTGTTGTATGGTAGATGATGCAGATCGCCCGTTGGGTGGTTCAAAGTCGGTGAGGTAGAATTGAAAAGACCATACTTGGTGATGAATACTATGGAGAAATTAAAAGCATAAGAGAGAAATTGCAAGCAGCCTAGAGCCAACAAAAGTCCTACTTTGATATAAGAATAAGGGAACATGAGTTCCAAGTTAGTGATTGGATCTATTTGAAGGTATCTCCAATGAAAGGTGTTCTCCGATTCGTTAAGAAAGGGAAATTGAGTCCTAGATGAGACCTTACAAGGTGGTGAGGAAAGGGGAGAAAGTAGTGTATGAGTTGGATCTACCCAACGAGTTGCACTTGATTCATTCAGTCTTCTATGTATCGATGTTGAGAAAATTCATGGGTGACACAGGTTCTAAGATCCCTTACATGATGTAGATCTTGAAGAGGATTTGTGTTATGAAGAGGTACCAGTTGAAATCCTAGACCGATAAATGAAGAAGCTAAGGAACAAGGAACTTGTGTCAGTCAAAGTACTTGGAGGAACCAATAAGTGCATGATGCTACATGGGAAGCAGAAGTGGATATGATAAAACGTTATCCACATCTATTCCACTCTACTCAAGCCTAAGGTACAAAGAAATTCTTCTAAAACCTCAAGTCTCATGCCTTTTAGATTTTCATGATGTATGAATTTTATGTTTATAAACTATTTTGAGGCATGTTTTAAAGTGTGAAATCTGGAATTTTGAGAAAATGACGTTTGAATTGCATTTTTCAAGCATACTGGGTTATTATCTGCTAATTTACTCTTCAGATCCTACCTTTAAGTACATTCGGGGACAAATGCTTCCAAGGGGGAGATATTGTAATGACCTTGAGTTTAAAAGCCCTAAGTGAAGAAAATTTGGCCTAATAATGACTGAGAAGCTGGTTTATGAGACATTTTACATCCCGTGAGTCATTCTACGGCTCTTAGGTATGGCCTTTAAACATAGAACTTTAGGGAGGGGTAACCTATGGACCAAGTTATGACTCGTAATGTATTTTATGACTCGTTGATGGGTTCGTAAGTGGTATTCCATACATGATGGAAAAATTAGAGCTTTCAAAAAAGGATATTTCTAAATTATCAGATGGTCGTAGAAGGTGATATGGCCCGCATAGTGTCTTGTGGAAGGGGCTCGAAAACAAGGTGAAAGTTTGGCTATGTGTGGAAGGACTCTACGAGTCCAACCACGGGCCGTAGAAAGTTTTATGGCTCATCCTATTTGTCATGGTTTTCAATTCAGCAAAAATCATATTTGAGGATTCTCATGAGTCATCACATAAAAGGACTTACCACCGACAAGCCAATCTATGGCTCGTAATCGGGGCCTCGTAGATGGCTTCCGGCAGTTTTTAATGAGGGAAAGTTTGGTCAATCCAATCAATTCTAATTCAAAACCATGTCATTTTGGGGATGGAAAGGGGACAATAATGACCCTCAAGCCCTAATTTCCTTCATTCTATACTCTTAAATCCTTTAAGGGAAAAGAGTTCCTAAAGAACTCCCAAGAACAAGCTAGGGTTTCCAAGTTTCTTCCCAAAGACTTCAATTTTGATTCCCTCTATTCCCTGGGTATTGAGTTGATTTATGGGTATCCTTTCACCCATAGAGTTCCCTACTATGCATATTATTTTTACTTTAAGTGTCTAAATTCCTATGCATTCTTAGGATGATTTCATGATTCTTATGTTACTATATGATACCCATGAAGTTCAATGACTATTTTGCTAAGCAAAAATGTATATATACTTGAACTAAGATGTAGATTCTATGACGTGTTTTAATATGATTAAGGATGGATGATTTCGATGTTCTTTTCTTATAAAAATTTCTTAAGACTTATGTGATTTATCATTGTTGCATGCATTAACTACGTACATCTTGTTTCTAATGAAAGTTTCATATGAATTATGACTATGATTAGAGCATTTATATGAAGAGCTTCAGAGATAAGTTTACCAAAGATATATGTATGATGATTATTTCCCTAAAATATGTTTAAGAAAGGTTCTTAAGTTTGAGCTACTCCTATGATTACTACTTATGATTCTGAGAATATGTTTTAAAAGATTTTTGTGGGATGACTTAGCACCGAGAGGACTAGAGGCTGGGACTCATCCCGTTAGTTGAGGCATGATGCCTTGAAGCTAAATAACAATGTCCCTAACTATGTTTCACCATGGGATCCTTATAGGCTATGCTAGTGGATCCACTTAAGCCCAAGAGTTATGAAAGATGCAATTGCGAAGTTACTAAGTTTCGGATATCTACCTTGGTAAGTAGAATCCGCTTTTCCCAATGGAAAGGGTTCATTGGGTTCCATGCCGTAGCTCATATGATCTTACTGTCGGTTATGGTCCATCCCCACAAGTTTACATGATCCTAAAATATGTTTGAAATTCGTGTGTTTAATATGCATTGTCTCATATTAATCCAAGCCATATTTCTTGTGCATGTTTAAGCTTATTGCATGACTCATTAATCATACATACACCTATATGTTATGTTTAATTATGATAATATTAAAGTTTCATTTGTGCATTGCAACTTACATACTTAGTATATTCAAATATACTAACGCATATTTGCCTGTATGATTTAACCATGTAAGGACAAGCACTTCTCCACCGGCTCATGGCTAGTAGTTAGCATTCGAGACTAGATTTTGTTGTGGTGAGCCCTTAGTTTGGGACTCCACCCATTTCCCACTCTTTGTGTATTTTCATTTTCAGACAATGTATATATGTCACTTCTAAGGTGCATACTTGCTATGTTATCTACTTTGGATGTTCTTTCTATTTGATGGAAATTGACCCCTTGCACAAAGACACACCCTAAACCAATTCTTAGAGTATCACAATAGACAACACACCCTTCTAACCCTTCTATTAAGATCAAGATAGGAGCACATGTAAGCTTGTCCTTTAAAGTTTGGAAGTTCTTTTAACATTCGTTGGTCCAAATGAATTTTGCCTTCTTTTGTGCCAACTTTGTCAAACAGCAAGCAATAGAAGAAAAACCCTCAACAAACCTTCGGTAATATCCCGCGACTAAGAAACTCTTAATATACATTGGAGTCAAGGGCTTAGGCCAATTTCTCACTGGTTCCATTTTCTTAGCATCTTCTTTGATTGCATCAACCAACACCACATGCCCTAAGAGTGTAACTTCTTTCAACCAAAGTTCACATTTACCAAACATAGCAAATAAAATTATTCCCTCAAGGTTTGCAACACTACCCTCAAATGCCCCACATTATCTTCTACACTATGGGGATAAATCAAGATGTCATCAATGAATATCACATCAAACATATCAAGGTAAGGTTTAAAGACCCTATACATAAGATCCATAAATATTTCTGGTGCATTAGTTCAAACAAATGACATCACCACAAATTTAAAATACCTATACCTTGTCAAAAAAGTTGCCTCAAGAATATTACATTCCCTTACCCTCATTTGATGATATCCATACTGAAAATCGATCATAAAAAAATGACTATTCCTTAGCAATTGGTCAAAAAATCACCTATCTTCAGTCGGGGACACTTTTTATTTATGGTGACCTTGTTGAGTTGTCGATACTCGATGCACATTCTATGTGAGTGTAAGGACCCAGATTCTGGAAAAGTCTTAACGTTGCAAAGTATATTGATTCCAAGCATTTTATGCTAAGGCACCTCACCATGGGCACCTCCATGAGTCGTGGTCCTTACCATGGTTCGTAAAGGGAGCTCGTGGGAAGGGCCTAGCCAGTGCTTTCTCTGTTTTAGCTAAGGACACCATCACGGCCACTTGTACCATCCGTACAAGCTCCCAAGGCCGCTGGTGGTCCTTCCGTGAAGATCTCAAGAAAAATTTTGGCTATGTGTTGGATAACCATCTCGGAACTTTGATCTTTGTACCGGTGCTTTTCATGGATCGTATAGCTTTGCACGGACTGTATGACCTTAGTGGAAGAAACCTTGGTGGATTTTTTCTAATTATGAATGTACCATCTCAACATTGAGGGACCCTCCACGGACACTTGTACGGTGTGTGGAGCCTTGTAAGGCCGTGGGGTAGTTTTACGGGAGGCTTGGACACAATTCAAGCTCACTTCATTAATGGTCTTCTCATCATTTTTGTTTACTCCGAGGGTTTTCTATGACTTTCTCACATATCTTAAACCCCTAAATTAGCTCATACTCCTCCATTACTATTCATCCTTATTTTAACACTTAGCTTCTCATTCACTCGCTCAAATGCTTTCTGAATCCTCTTTTCATGCTCTAATCGGGGGATTCCTGTGGAACCTTCAAGATCAAGCTAAATTTAATTTCAAGCCTTCAATCCAAGATTTATTAATATGGTTTTGGGTCATCATGGTCTCCTTAATCAAGCAATGTTCAAAGGAATTCCATTGGCTAAGAGTTTCGCATGAACTGATGGAAGGGTCAAATTTAAATGGTCATATCTCTTAACAAAAAAAGAGTTGGGTAGCCTACGACCTACTAAATTGAAGCTATTTGAATTAGATTTCTAGTGCATCTAGTTTCACTCATTTCCAAGTTTGGAGTAAGACGTTATGCCTGTTTTTGTAAACATGCCAATGCCGGGACAGTGCACTTTCACGAACCGTGAAAAGCTTCATGACCTATGAAGCCACCCGTGGTAATTTCAAAATAAAATTCTAAGGATCATTTTATGGTGGTATTTTTGATATTTTGACACATCCCCAAAGCTTTTTAAGACTTTTATACCCCGCCCCCTTACATTCCTAAACATTTCTTATACTAATTCTAACATCTCATGCAAGCTTTACACTTTGTTCACTTCATCACTCTTAAGATTTTCTCTCCAAATCACTCATTCAAATGATTCAAGCTAGGATTCAATTGGGATTTTAACTTCATGCTAAATTCGTTTCAAATTAATCTACCCAAGCAAGGTATGTAGGATTGCTTCATGGTCCCTTTCAACCATGAAGACCCCAAACACTTTTTACTCCTTGATTTATGAATTTCAAGCTTACTTTGAATATGGGTCCTTTAAATTATTGTTGATTTGATTCAATTGAGATATGGGTTGTGTTTAATTGATGTTTTTAAAGTGATTTAAGCCCAAATATGTTGAATTGCATTGATATTATAAAGGTTTGAATATACATGTCCCTTTAAATGTTGAATTTAGGCATGGGATATCTCAAGTATGCTTTAAATGTGAATTTATTCATGGACTTACTTGGATTTCATATTATATTGTTATTTTTGTTATCTTAAGTATGAACCTCTATTGCTCGTGCTATTCTCTCATCATTTATGGCATACTCATGCATGGACATTGATTTTCATGAAGTTTATGAAGTGGGTTAAGACCCAATTATGTTTATGAATATGATTTTAAGGAAAGTATGATTATATCATGACATGCAATCGCATAATGTCTATGATATGGTTTTTTGAGAAATTACGGGTGTTCACACCAACATGTACAAGTATGAATGAGATATTCCTATGCATGAAAGTATGACATGAAGCATGATTTAGCTTTTTAACCGAAGTAAGCATGACTATGAGTATGTTTTTCTTTTAAGCCCAAGTATGCATGAAACAATTTGAAAGACTTATGCCTCGTTTTCAAGCACGTATATGTATATGTATTCTCATGGGATGATGACTTAGCACCGAATTGACTTGTGGGGGGGGGGGGGGGACTATTTGCATGGGTCCAGTCACCTAGTCCTATAAACTATGTGCCATATATATATGTTCATGTTATGCTCCTTTGTGGATGATTATGTTATGATGATGAAAATCTTTACCAAAATAGGGGTCCCATAAGGTAAGGTTACTTCCCCGAAATGGGAGGCCCATAAGGAGAAGTATGGACTACCTTTGGCAAATAGACCACCCGTTTTCAATGTAGGGTGTACATCGAAATTCCAAGTAATAGCTTACTCGGTCTCTTATATGTCAGTTGACGTCACATTCCCGCTATGTTTAAAGTGTTATGGCATTTCATGCATCATGGATTTCATGGCACATTGATATATTATTATTTCTTTTGTGTTTCCTTATATATATGCCCTTGTCATCTAACATTGAAATATAGGTTTAATGAGTTCATATGCATGGCCTGCCCCCATACTTAGTACATCCAAACATACTAATACATACTCTTTTGCCTACAAGATCTAACCATGTAGGGCCCGGAGACTATCTTCATCCACCTATTGATGGTTAAGTTGGATTGTGAGCTATCTAGTGGTGAGTTCTTTACTCTAAGGACAAGACCCACCTTCTATGCACCTATTATATTATATTCACTCATGTCTTTACTTTGACAATTAGCCTGAATATGTCTTGGCCCCCATCCTATTATATGAACTAGAGGTATTGTTAGACATCATGCAATTCTATATATGGGCTTGATATGTTTATACGATTTGCTTAGGTGACTTTGATTAAGTCTATCTCATGTTGTTGATGTTATGATGATATGTTCATGATGAATTGTAGAAATGTGGAAATTCGTAAGTCCCTTATAACCCCATAGTGTTTGTCATACTTACCCGCCCCTTAGTTCTTATGTGCTATGTGCTATGTAAATCCATGTAAGTTCCTATCCCTATGTCATTCCCATAGCGTGAGTCGTACTTACCTGTCCCTTAGAACTATGTGTTTATTGTTTAATCATGCGCTTCCGAACCAATGATGTGTATGTGGATGATATGAGGCTTATGTGGGGACTCTCGAGTTCCCATTTTTCATGTCACTCCTAGGCCCTATGCTCAGTTCATGATGGAGATCCATCCTTCTCCCTCACAAACAACACTGGGGCACCCCAACCTAGGCCTAATAAAGCCCTTCTCCAATAAGTCCTTCAGTTGATGCTTTAAATCTTTCAATTCTGCTGGGGCCATATGGTAAGGGGAAACAGAAATGGGTTGAGTATTAGGGGAAGGTCTATACCAAAATCTATTTTCCTTTCGAGAAGAACACCAGGGAGTTTATCAGGAAAGACATCAAAAACTCATTGAACACCGAAATCAACTCAATAGAAGAGAATTTGGACTCAAAGTTCCAAACCCTTACAAGAAGACAAATGTAACCCTTGACAACCCATTCCCGAGCTTTATGACAAGATATGAACCCACCCTTAACCACCAAATCTATCATGCGCTGAGAGGGTACCCTTGGCGTGGCCGACACTCGGAGACTATTGCTAGCCCCCAAGCGAACCAGTCGGCCTTATCACATTCGTTCAATCACATTCTAATAGTAGAAGACATCAGTGTATATGAATACGTAAAGAAAGGAAATGTCAAATGATAAATAAAGGCCACACTTCTCATTCATAAACTAAGCAAGACTAGTATGAAAGAAAACTAGTCAACATAACATCTAATCACAACTCAATAGTCTAGTCTATGAAGCCTCTAAAACATCTAAATAATGGTGTCAATGACAGATCCATGGCTACCTTTAAATAGAATAAAATGTGTCTAAAATCCAAAGCTAGATTAGAAATATAATATCCTCCGAAAGTAAGGGAGGGCACACTAATAAGCTAAAAGCAAATAAGTCATCAACAGGGTGCCTGCTAATGACCACTAGTACTTGCCTCCGCATCATGAAAAGATGCAGGCCCAAATGGACATGAGTACATGGAATGTACGAGCATGTAAAATGGCAGAAAGAAACATATAAAGGAAGAATAACATCAACTCAAGAAGAAGGGAACTCAATCATCATGTCAAGAGTCTAAAGTAAAAATGCAATTTATACAATGACTACTCATCCATCATCTATATATCATCCACTTAGAGTACTATCAAGGCCTAATTGGGAGTTTCTCTAATCGACAACCATCACTTATGAACCGGTGATGATACAATGATGTGATGTTGTTGCCACATCCATCCAATACCCTGTGACGGTATAGGACATCCCATCCATGGATCCAAAATTAGTAACATCAAGTCCTCATTTTGGGACAGTAGGCAACATCCAATTTTATGATTCAATTCCCTCCTACGCTGGTTACGTAGTTATTGAGTTCGAGTTGGACTTACTCTTAATCAATTCGGTGCTCAATACTCCTCCCAAGACTCAATATGCTCATAAGACATCAACTCTATGGTTAACTCATTCATCTAGTCTCATTGGACATTCATAAACTCAACTCATCATATCAACTATCAATCCTTTAGTTAGATCATTTTTAGGTTCAGTTCATGACTCATCTTGATTCAAGAATGCATCATTCTAACTCATAACCTTTAGCAGAACAAATATAGAACCAAGCTACTCGGGGATTCCACAGACTCTTTAGGCTCAAACTATGCTCATGCATGCTCATATAAGTAAAATATGTGAGAATCATAAGAAATCGTGCTAGGGTTCATATAGTAAGGTAAAATCTTCAAGTTCAAGTAATTAAATCATAAAAATAGTAATTTATGCAAGATTATATAGGATTACATTAGATTTTAAGAATAACCATCAAAAAGCATTAATGGGAGACTCAATTTACTCATATCACCATCAATCCAAGTTATGGGGAACACATAATGACAGAATCCATTTTTTGGTTAGCCTTACAAACCCAGGAATAGAAGAAACAATCAATCATCGGTCGATCCTCACATTTGAAATGAAACCCTCGCTCTTCTCCCTCTTCTGGTATTTCTCAAGAAATCCCTAAGCTAGAAGAATGGTGAAAAAAACCTAAGGGTAGGCTTTAATTAAAAGGGTTAGGAATAGACAAAAATACACCTTTTAAAACTATCGACTAGGTCTACGAGACCCCTTTTACGGGCCGTAGAACATTCTACGGGCCGTAAACTACTTCTTGTAAATAAGGGGTCTTGAAATTTGAGTTACTTGAATTTGGCACGAAACCTCTTCTACGAGCCGTAAAGTGTTTTATGAGTCGTCTAATAACTCGTAAATCAAGATATTGAAAAGTTTATGTTTGGACCATCAATTTACGGAACCACTTTACAAGTTGTGAAACACTTTACGAGCATCGGTGGTCTCGTATGTGGGCCTCAGACATAGAAAACTCCATCAAGTCATTTGCTGATGGGGGGAGAGGGTTATGAGACCTCATCTACGGGCCATAGATGGCTCTTGTGGACTCTCTTTCAGCAGCTTCTTCTCAATCATTCTCTCAGTTTTGTCTGTACATCTTCTTAGACTAGGTGGAAAGAATTAGGGGGTGTTACATTATCTCCCCCTTGGGATCATTCGTCCTTAAATGATGAGAAACTGGGAGACCTATCAAGAAGGAACTCAAATACTTGGATACTCGGATACTGATACTTCAAAAATCAACCTTAACTCAGGATTTAGAATCAAAAGACTGCTTCTAACATCATCATTAGTCACGAATATATTTAAAGACATGCATACTCGAATACTCATAGACTCAAGAAAAACATCAATTCAAAGACAAGAAGTCAACTCAATAATGGAAAAGTAACTCAGAGAGTAGAAATGAATTGTTACCATGAATTTCATCATTAGAAGGCACAAATAGGTAAGGGTATTTATCCATCATATCCTCTTCAGCTTCCCATGCATCCTCTTCAACAGATTGACTTGTCCACAACACCTTTACAGGTACAACCTCTTTGGTTGTCAACTTACGAACCTAACGATCAAGGATTTTGACTAGGACCTCTTCATAACTCAAATCCTTCACTCCAATGCTTTTAATAGGCACAACCTAGGACGGATCTCCCAAACACTTCTTAAGCATAGAAATGTGAAAGACCGGATGAATGGCTGCCAACTTTCTTGTGGTAGCTCCAACTCATAAGCTACGTTTTCTACTCTCTTCACAATTTTTTAGGGACCAATGTATTGAAGACTCAGCTTCCCCTTCTTCCCGAACCTCATCACACCTTTCATGGGTGACACTTTAAGATACACCCAATCGTTGACCTCAAACTCCAAGTCTCTTCTTCTAGTATTAGTGTAGGACTTATGATGACTCTATGCAGTTTTTATTCTCTCTTGAATAATCTTTACCTTCTCCATATCCTTATGTACCAAGTCTTGTCCAATTATCCCTTCTTTACCCACCTCGAACCACCCAACGGTGATCTACATCTCCTACCATAGAGGGCCTCATACGGAGCCATTTGGATGCTGGAATGGAAGTTATTGTTGTAGGACAACTCAATCAAAGGCAAGTGGTCATCCCAATTACCTTTAAAGTCAATGATGTAAGCCCTCAACATATTATCCAAACTTTGTATCGTCCGCTCTGAGGGTGGAAAGCAGTACTAAGGTCCATCTTTAAATCTAGCCCTTTCTTAAAGGACTTCTAGAATCTAGCAGTGAACTGAGCCCCTCTATCTAATATAATGAACAAAGGAACTCCATGCAATCTGACAATCTCCCTTAGGTATAACATGGCATAATCCTCTGTAGTGTTTGTCGTCTTTACTACTAAGAAGTTTGCAGATTTTGTCATCCGATCAACTATCACCCAAATTGAATCATGTTGTCTACGGGACCTCAGTAAGCCTATGACGAAGTCCATGTTAATCACCTCCAATTTCCACTCTGGAATCTCAAATGTTTGAGCTACTCCACATGGCCTTTGGTGCTGAACTTTAACTTGTTGGCAATTTGGGTACTTGGAAATGAACTCAGCAATGTCTTTCTTCATTCCACTCCACTAGTAGACTTCTCTCAAGTCGTGGTACATCTTTGTAGACCTTGGATGGATGGAATATCTGGAATTATAGGCCTTTGCCATGATCCTCTCAAATACCATCAACGTCTAGAACATGCAATTTACTTTGGTATCTCAATACCCCATCTCCCCCTTTGACGAATGCCATCACTTTTTGCTTATGCACCTCTTCCTTCAATTGGAGTAAGATGGGATCTCGATCTTGCTTCCCCTTTACCTCCACTACAAAGGATTATGTAGACCCATTATGCACAAGTATTCTACCTTCACTAGATTCATCTAGTTGAACTTCCAATCGTGCCAATTGGTGAACTTCTTTGGCCAACTCCTTTTTCTCTCCCTCCACATGGGCAGTGCTCCCCATGAATAACTTACTAAGAGCATCAACAACCATACTAGCTTTACCTGGATGGTAGAGGAAGCTCATGTCATAGTCTTTGAGCAGCTAAAGCCATCTCCTCTGCCTCAAGTTAAGCTCTTTCTAGTTAAAGACGTATTGTAGGCTCTTGTGGTCTGTGAATACATCAACATATGCTCCATACAAGTAGTGGCACCAAATCTTGAGTGCAACTACCACGATAGCCAATTCTAAGTCATGAGTGGAATAGATCCTCTCATGGTTCTTGAGTTTCCTGGAAGCATAGCATAAGCTATGAGCTAACCTCTCTGCATCAGGATACATCCCAATCCCACTCTAGAAGAATCACATAGATCATAAAATCATTCGTCCCTTCAGGTAGAGTCAATACTGGTGTAGTCGTTAATCTGGTTTTCAACTCTTGAAAACTCTTCTCGCATTCGTTAGACTACTAAAACTTAGCTTTCTTTTGAGTCAGCTTAGTCAATGGTGAGGATAGAGAAGAGAAACCCTCAACAAATCTGCGATAGTAATCAACCAAACCCAGAAAACTCCTTATGTCAATTGGAGAGGTAAGTCTAGGCCAGTTCTTATCTGCCTCAATATTCTACATATCCACTCGAATACCATAACCCAAGATAACATGGCCCAAGAATGATACTGACTTAAGCCAAATTCACATTTTGAAAATTTTCCTTATAACTCCTTATCTCGGATGGTCTGAAGAACAATTCGAAGATGATCAGCATGCTCTTCCTCATCTCTGGAGTACACCAATATATTATCGATGAACACAATCACGAATATGTCCAGGTACTGTTTGAATACTATGTTCATTATGTCCATGAAAGCAGTAGGAGCATTTGTCAATCCAAAGGACATTACTAGAAACTCAAAGTGATCATGTCGGGTTCGAAAAGCCGTCTTCAGGATGTCAAATTCTCTCATTCTCAACTGGTAATAGCCTGATCTGAGGTATATCCTAGAGAAAACAGTGGCACCCTGATGTTGATAAAACAAGTCATCAATCCTCGGAAGGGGATATTTGTTCTTAATAGTCACCTTATTCAACTAACGATAATCTATGCACATCCTGAGGAAACCATCTTTCTTTCACGTGAAAAGGACCGGAGCATGCCATGGTGAGACACTCGCCCTAATAAATCCCTTATCCAATAGATATTTCAACTTCTCTTTTAGTTCTTTCAACTCTAATGGGGTCATTCTATATGGTAGAATAGAGATAGGTTGGGTATCGGGGAGAACATAAATCCCAAAGTCAATCTCCCTGTTAAGAGGGACTCCAGGCAAATCATCAGGGAAGATATCAGGAAACTCATTGACAACTGAAACTGACTCCAAAGGTGGAGACTCTCTATCATCAGCCTTAGCTTGAATGAGGTGATAGATACATCCTTTAGAGATTGATTTTCTAGCCCTAAGGTAGTAAATAAACTTACCCTTGGGCACTGCAGAACTACCCCTCCACTCTATAACAGACTCACTTGGGAATTGGAATTTGACCATCCACGTTCTACAATTGACAAAGGCATAATAGGCATGAAGCCAATCCATGTCAAGAATCACATCAAAGTCAATCATCTCTAACTCAACTAAGTCTGTCAAAGTATCTTTATGATAGATAGACACCGTGCAATCTCTATATATCCTTTCAGCTTGAATGGACTTACCAGTAGGAGTAGAAACACTGAAGGGCTCAAAAAGATACTCAGGAAGGATCTCAAACTTACTATCCACATATGGAGTTACAAATGATACAATGGCACCTAGGTCAAGCAAGATATACACATCATATGAAAAGACTCAAAGTATACCCATGATAACATATGTGCAACTTCCTGATCCTGTCGATTTCCTATCGCATATAGATGATTTGTCCCTCCGCCCTTTTTAGTCATGGCACATCTCTATGGTGCTACTGAAAACTAAGCTTTATTATCTCTATCACCCCTCCTCCTCATTGGGCACTCATTCTGGAAGTGACCACTTTGTCTACACCTGTAGCAAGCATAAATGACCTCACGACACTCACCTAGATAGAGCTTACCACAATTCCCACATAGTGGTCTCCCCCTCAGACCTTGAGTCACACTAGCTTGGGATTGAGAACCCTGAGCTCTAAATTTTGAGCCCTGAAACTTCTGATCATACTTGTTACTCATAGCTGGTACACTTGTTGAGGATGGTGCATAGTTCGAAGACCTCTTCTAAAAATAGGGCCTGACCCCCTTACCTTGCTTATATTGGCTAGGCTCATGCCTTGCTGACTTAGCCCTTTTGCTCAAGTGCTCCTCCATATCTCTCTTCTTGTTCTCCTCAAGTTGTTGTGCATAGATTATAAGCATAGAGACGCCCATGTCCGGAATCAGCAATGTCCCTTTGGACTCTTTTTTCATATGTTTGCCCACGCCGAATATGAACTTTCTCATCTTAGACCTCACATCGGGGACCATATCGGGAGCATACATGGATAGTTGTATGAACTTAAGGCTGTATTCCTTAACAGTCATCCCTCCTGCATCAAGTTGGCAAACTCCTCCACCTTATCTTCCCTCAACTCTCATGGAAAGAAGTGATCAAGAAAGGCACTCTCAAAGGCATCCTAAATGACAGGCTCAACATCCTTACCTCAGCTTTTTTCCCATTGATTGTACCAGACATTTGCCACATCCTTGAGTTGATAAGAAGCAAATTCAACTCCCTCTGTCTTAGTCGCATGCATAGCTTTCAACACTTCCCACATCTCATCAATAAAGTTTTGGGGGTCTTCCTCAACCTTAGACCCTATGAAGACTGGTCGGTTCATCCTCAGAAAATCTCTAAGTCCCGTCGCAGCAATAAGCTCTTGGGAGTAAGAGCTAGGAGCCTGTGAACTTCAAATTCCCACTCTGGGCAGCTAAAAGCTAGGAGAGCATAGTGATAGCTCCCCTGAAGTCAGTCTCTACAGTAGGAGTAGGCGAAGTGGTAGGTGCCTGGGGTGCCTTAGTAACTTAAGCTCGTCGACCTCCGCCTCTTGTCTCTATATGAGGAGGCACCTCTGGTGGGGGATTCTCAGTGTTGCAAGCTGAAATATCCCTTTGGGTGGTGCTATGCTTAGGAGGCATGATCTACAAGCACATAACACATGAATTAGATAGATACTTTAATAGAGTTAAACTTTATCACACGAACTCAAAATACAAGAAAGTGAAACAATTCCTAATGTCCTATAACCTCCTGCTTATGAAGTGAGGTGAACAACACGCCTATAAATAAGACTCTACTAGATATGGCTTCAGACTCCCTGGGACTCGTGAACTCTGTGCTCTGATACTAAATTTGTCAGCCTTGTCGATGTGGGTCAGATTCAACTAAGTTTAGGTGAATCCCGATGAGGCGTAGCAAACCTTAGTGTTGAGTCTAGGCAAATCTCATGCGGTGGAGCGAACCTCAGCGAGAACGCTGAGTCCATAGAGGGGATGTATATAACAATCCATCTTGAGGTAAGAAGTCCCACATCGGTAAAGCACAAGAGTGATTCCGGGTATATAAGTAAAGGACTGGTCTATATACTATGAGGCGCTTTTTGGGGTGATCCCAAAGGAACAAATCCGTGTTGGGCTAGTCCTAAGAGTGGACAATACTTCATAATGTTAGGCCAGGTCATTACAGAATCATGACCTTCCCATTCAAGGATGAGTTCATTAGGAAATTGGAACCTAACCTTGCGGGTTCTAAAATCACTAGAAGCATGATATGCATGTTACAAATCCATCCCATGAATAAAGTCAAAATCTACCATGTCAAGTTCAACAAAATCACAAGGCAAGACTTTATGTAATATGGACATAGGACAACCCCTATAGTCTCTTCTAGCAACAATAAACTCACCAATGGGGGTAGATACCTAGAAGGGTTCACATACCAATTTGAAACACACATTAAGCCTATTAGAAACAAATAAGGTAATGAAAGATAGAGTGACACCTGGATCAAATAACGCATACAAATCATAATCATAAACCTCTAACATACTGGTAACAACATCGGGTGCCTCATCCACCCCTTGCCTCCCTTGAAGAGCATAGAACTAGTTATAATGTAAAGCACCCCTTGTTGACAACCTTGTGCCCCTAGGCCGCCATGGGCACCTTGTCTTTAAGGACGGCCATCTCAACCCTTGTTTGGAGCATGTAGACAATCAACAGTCTAGTGGCGCAACTTGCTACACCCAAAGCAAGTGCCCGTGTCTCTTAAGCATTTGCCGCCATGATTCTTTCCACATTGTAGACACCTAAGAAAGGTTGGCCCACCAATTCCACCTTGAGATTGAGCCTTAGTGTTTGGTAACCTTTCATTTTGAGCATTTGTTCACCCTTGGCCTTGAAATTTATGTCCTTGCTGAAAAAAACCACCTCGACAACCCCTAGCACGTTGTAATCCACCTTGATAATGAGCCCTCGTGGAGTTCCCACTCTTCCTCTTTCTAAAATTTTCTCTCTTAAGTTGCTTGGCATATGTCATGAGCCAAGATAAGTCCATTTTCCCAATGTGCATAGTAGTGCGACACATTCATTAACCATGTCGGGCACTCCCAACACAAATTTATTCATTCTTGCTTGAGTATCAGCAACCAAGTGAGGAACATACTTTGAGAGCTTGTTAAATTTGATGGAATACTCCCTCACACTCATGGAGCCTTGTTTGAGATTCAAAACTTCTATCATCTTTTCCTCCCTTTTTTCAATAGGGAAGAAGTGGTTAAGGAAAATGGCCTTTAATTTCTCCCATGGAATTCCATTGGCTCATCATTCACCCTCTCCATCTTCAATTGGGTGAACCATATTTGTGCAAGGACTTTATGTTGATAGGCTGCAAGTTCTGCCATCTAAGCTTACCCTCATAATAGTTAGGACCTTGTACACTTCATCAATAAATTCTTGAGGATCTTCCTCTACTTTAGAGCCATGACACTCCGGAGGATTTATTCTAGTAAAGCCCCTCATTGAGTCCGGAGTAAGAGCATGAGGATCTTGGGCCCCTTGGTTGGTTACAGGCTTGTACCAACAATGTGACCACATGTTGATATTCCGTATGGGTAACCCTCTCTTCTTGGGGAGCATGTGTAGCCGGAGTGAGTTAATCCTCTTCGGGAATAGGAACTCTTTGTGGCATCCTTCTTGGTGGAATTATCTAGAAGCACAAAAGGGAAACTATTAGAGATGGGAAGTCTTAAATCAAGTTTTAAAGCGTGACATAAATCATGAAAAAGTGAATCATTTCCTAAATGCCTCATAGCCTCCTATTCATAGTTGTGGCGTGCTTCACAATCGTGAAAAAGACTCTACTTGATGCGGCATATTGGATTTCCAAGGATCATTAATAAACTTAATGCTCTAATACCAAGCTTGTCATGACACAAGCCTACGTCCTAGGTATGAAATGGCGAATCGGAACCCAGGGGTAACCAATCAAGCCTCATAACATTCATAATCACATCCTTGGTTGCGGAAACGTGGTTCAAGCATTAATTAATCAAACTAGGGAGATCTACAACTTAGGATGCAAGCCATAGGAAAAAGGGGTAAGGAAGCACAATCATTCAACCACAACCAATAAACTAACGGAAGGGATTATGGGATGCACTCTATGGGAAGTAAGGACTACAGGGAATTCTTCATATATACAAAAGCGTCACTTGATTCATACATAACACATCATCCAACAATACCTCTAAGCATGAGTGGAACGGGGGACAAGACATGTCTCGGGTGAACTCACAAAAGTAGATAAAAAATTAATAAAGTCTTAACTTAAACAAGATAGAAAATTGATGTTGTCCCCGAAATAAAGGACTCATCACAAGCAAGCCTTCATGCAATCGTACTAGCCATGAGGAGATGTATATAGGAGCTCCGTAATACAAGAAACACTCTTACTTAAGACCAACATTTAGGGATGAGCTAATAATCTCGTCTCTAAAGATATATGTAATAGGACAAGATTATATTGTGTATATATTTCATTGCGAAGATACTAAATCTGATCCCTGAAAAACTTATAAACTAGTCCTAAATCGTAAAAGAGAACTTTTATTTTTCACCAAAATAAAGTATATAAAAAAAAACTTTTCTTTTTCACCAAAACTTAATTTAGGCGCCAAAATTTTCACAGCTAATAGGGTACTGAAAAAAAAACTCCCGCTTCAATAATGTTTTTCACCAAAAAATGACTCAGTTTTCCTATACACCTTATGTTATCTATAACTAAAAAAAGGAAAAACTTAAGCGACTGGTCGTACTTTGTATGTAGGAGATTTCCGATGGCAACATAAGCTATCTCAATGCTTTGTATTCTGCACTATCTCGTTGCTAGTGAATTTTCATCACTACTCTTCCCTAAGGTCGAAGAAGGTGAGTATTTCCATGTGTAAGGTCCTGCTAAGAAGGTCAAAAAAGGTGACCTCTTCCTCATGGAAAGTTGCTGCTCAAAAGGTCGACTTATTCCTTGTGTAAAGTTGCTGCTCAGATTTTCAGTGAAATCGAATTCTAGAAGAGGTTTGCTTCCTCTTCTGATCAAGTTGTTTCTTCATATGACTTTATTCTTCTTGATTCTTTCAACTTACTCTTCTTTTTCTTCCTCTTTTCTAACATCAAATAGATTAAAAGTGTCATAAACTAGTCTGTTTTCTAATGTTCAAATAGTGAAAAGATTATTATGTTTAGCTCTCTAATAGTTGAGTTGATTTTGTGAACTGTATACACTGTGTAGTCGATAAAATTCATAACCTAGTCGATTTTGTGAAGTATATACAGTTGATTATGTTGAGCTTGAAGATTCATATTTTATATACAGTGTGTATCGTCTTTGAAAAGCGCCTAAACAAGTATGTCTTTGATAATGAGATTCATATTTCATAGATGCTCCTCATATTGAGATTCATATTTCATTGATGCTCCTGATATTGAGATTCATATTTATTGGTGCTCTGGAAAAGATTTCATTGATGCTCCTGGAATTGGCAATCAGTGAATTCATTTCAGAGCTAAAATTTAGGATAAGTTCAACTGGTTGCTCCTGGAATTGGCCATCATTCAATTTGTTTCAGAGCTAAAAATTAGGATAAGTCATACATTCGACTGCTCGCAACATATATATATATATATATATATATATACACACACACACACATACACACTTGTAGTTCCCGTATCTTGGAGATCCTTTCTTGGCCATCATTCAGTCCCTAACGCACTACTAAACCCATCACTCTGTATTCTATCTGCAGTCCCTGTATCTTGGTGATCCTTTCTTTTTCCTTAAAGTAGAACGATAGGAGGTGTGTTGTTGGTTTGGACTATAAGGTTAATGATTTTAGTCTAAGCAATATAAAGGTTGTTGCTAAAACTTCTAGATCGATCAATTCTAAAGTGTTGTGTTGAAATATTTAGTAAAAATTGTACTTGAAGACTAGCTAGAAGTTCATACTAAAGTCCAGAGCATTCGTAGATATTACATTACTATTGCACAATAAGATTACTTCCTCAGTAGTAGTCCTCCGAGTAGGATCAAGTATTACATCATTTTCAAGAATAAGTAAACTAGTAACTTCAAAGATTGGTAAATGGGAAAAAGAGAATTTACCGTGACTTCAACAGGAACACGTGTATCGATTCAGTACTTATAGTACAAGTCAATGCAGTCAACATCGAACCACTTTAAGGTGATTTTCTTATAGCTTTTTCATCTCCTTTGAGAAAACGATATTACTGGATACAGTTTTGGTAGTTAGTTTGAGTTCAAATTCAAGCTGAAACAAAAACATCAAGATTACTATCTCAAATAGGGTAGAAATTGTATAGCTCTAACCACTTGGTAGGTTGCACACAACTGTTAGCTTTAATCACTGGTTGTGCAATTTTATAACCTTTCTTGGCATGCCATCAGCTGTATCATAGCAAGCCAGACCTGATCAATTGCAAAGTAATTTTGTGTTTTATGCTTGTCAAAATCACTAAACTCAGGGTCAGGTTAATCATACACCTCCAGAATATTACTATTAGGAACTATATCTGAATCAAAATCAGAATCCACAATAAGTTCAATTTGTTTTCTGCCTCTTGAGGGTGGTCTAGAAGCTTGTTCCTTAACTGTCTCAAACATTGGAATTGTTATTTTGTACATCATGTTCACCAGGGCCTGCTCCATTTTGATTTTATCTTTCCACAGAATTACTGTACGACATAGTTACATCAGCTCGATGTTGATCATCACCACCAACAGCTTCTTTCTGTTGAGTTACGCTATCTACAACTACTGTTTAGGCCGTGCCTTCTTTAGAAGGCTAGCCAATTCATTGTCATCATCAGTTACACCTTCACTATATGAAATATGCTGCCTACACTCAGATGATCTCCTAGTTTCATAGCCATCAACTCTATTTCCTTGTCGAGCAGGTAGATTATTTCCATCATCATCCACATTCTCAGTCTCTAGACTAGTTTAAGTATCGCCGCTCTCACTCGATTCAACTATCTTCTTTTGACTTCTTTTCCTGCTTTTGCGATCCACCTTTGTCCTTCAAGGTCTTTCTTTCATACCTCTCTTTAACTTTTCATAATTTTCATCTTTCAATTTGGTCCTTATATGCTCAAACACTGGACCAGTCTTTCCTCAGCGTTTTTCTAGTTTTTACCCTGTTGTTCTACTACTATGATCTGGTCGGTATCTCATTTGGGTGGGTGGAAACCCAGCACTGCCTGTAGTCATTTTTGAAGTTCCATGGTTAGGAAGTTCTTCCTTCTTTATAGGTTGGTTGAGATTAGATTTAAGGCCACATGTTGACCTCTAGGCTGACTCCATTTCAGTCCACAAGGGGCACCTTGAGAATCTAAATTATATGCAGAGAAAGACTTCGAGCATTTCTGGCAGTGTAGAGTACTGTTCATGTAAGTACTATGATACTGGTACCTCATTTTGCAATAGGGACATTGCATCCAGAATGTTTCCTGCATTGTAGATGAAGTTGGTTGAGTATATTTATGGTGATTTAGATTATTGAACTGAGCGTTGAAGCTATTTTGAATGTTGATTTTCCTAAAAATGAATTTTGATTAATAATATGAGCTAGTTGCTTTGCTACTCCAGCTCCGGATGTAATTTGGTACTTATTATCGTATAAAGACCTATTGACTTGGTCTGAGAGTACCATATTTGCTTCCACAATTAGCTTGAAATCTACCTCTGCTCCAGGCAACTTATTCTTGTCAGGATGAACAGTATTATTTCTTGATAGTCGCTTCATCAGACAACCTATCAATTTGATGTATCACGTACCAGTCCCTTTCTGATCCTACTTTGTTGTTTTGAGCTGAACAGTGAACATTACAGATGACAATTAACTGGACATGTTCTTTAGTTGAGGGTAAAGTTGTTCTCATTAGCAGGTTCATGGAAAGTCCAAAAGAAACACATCTGTTTAGGAGTTGATAAGTTATTTCCTAGTCTTTCGGTGTAGTCAATTTTTTAGATTCAGATTTCTTAGGAGAGTAAACGTATGTTTTAGTTACAAAGTTTTCTATTTAAAGATTCTTGTAACAACGTATTTAATAAATCAAAAAATAGAGTTTTTCGCCTTCTTACTTGCATTGTTTTGCTGCTGCTTAACTTCTTGATAAGTTAAGACTCCAAACTTTTTTCTAAATTAGTTCTCCTCCATCTTTTGAGCTCTCTTATTTTAAGCAAAACTGGGTGTTACTTCATTTCATAATGCTATTGCTATCTAGTGTATTTGGTTCAAAAGCGAAATTTGGAGAGAGTAGAGTATACATAAACCTTACAATTACCTCGAAGAGATAGAGAGGGCTAGGCTCGAGTAATGGACATCAGAGTAGCTAACAAAACAATACAGAAGTAGATAGGATAGAGAAAATAATAAGGAAAAATAACATAACATATCAATGAGAGACAACCACCATAACTAACTAATGTGATAACTGGAGCACAGTAAATAACAGGGAAATTTTCAGGATTCATTTTGAACTTTTAAATTTGGTGGTATGGAATTTGTAATGACATTAAGTAGTGAACAATTTTACATGAAATAGATAGATAGGTGAAACCAAATATTAAAGTCCTAAACAAGATTAATAAACACCCTTAGATTTCTTCAGATATTAGTATATCTATATAAACAAATTCAAAGAAGCATCCTACCTCTAGAGGCATTGTTTAATGCTATTCTACACTTATGTTGATGGAAAAGGTGGAGGACAGACACATAAAATTGAATAAAATTCTCTCCCTCATCGTCTCATGTCTGAAAATGACATTTAATTGAACCTTACAACTTATTTCAGATTAGCAATCATGTCTAGACTCTGTTAGCAGTAATATTAAAAGCAAATGTGAACTGTATATTAATAGGAATGCATTTATAAATTTCATGAGAAAGGACTAGAAACTTCTTCAACTTCACTTCCCTATCATTGATCCAGACCTATGATGAGGCATATTTAATAACTACCCAACTTTCATGCCTTCCCTTAGGTAATGTATATCATGAATCAATTAGGACATGCTAAAACACCTATATATAATGATGTGCCAAACTGGTCAAAAGATCAGGAAATGGAAAAGAAATATGTTTGTTTTCCTTTTTATTTGCATTTGCTTTCTTTTGGGTGGTTTAAATATCATCAACAACTCATAGCTAGCTATACGTATTTGCAATGGTCAGAGCCCTGAATCTCTTCCACTTCATTTGGTGGATTCTTTTCAATCATCAACTGTTGAAATTCCTTCTTCAGACCTTTACTCTAAGTTTTCCTTTTCATCTTGTCAACAAGCTTGACGCCATTTTATCCTTTTCATCAAGCCATGTTCGACATAAAACTTAACTCTGGTTCTTCTTCTTCATCATCAATCGACACATGACACTCTATAAATTCTTGAAGTCAAACCTGGAAAAAAATTATAATAGTTCAATGTATCAATATACCATTTGACATTAAATAACTAATAACTAATAATGAGAAAATGACATACCATTTATTTCATTCCATAACCATGTGCGAGCACACATTAAAGCTTCAAAAGTAGTAGGATGCAATCTATTGTGTTGCGGACTAATCAACCTCCCACTAGTGTTAAATATGCCAATTCAGAAGCTATGGTGACATAGGAATGGCTAAGAGGTCACGGGGCATGTTTTGTAGAGTAGGAAATTTCAACCCGCTTGTCTTCCACCCACTCAAGGTATCAAATGATGGGAGTCTGAGGTAACAAACTTTCTTTTAAATATAATCTAACTCGGATCTTGTCTCCGCGATAGCTCGACTCGAAGCAACAAATATATGTAAGCTCGATAGTCTATCACCTTCAATATGATTATAAACTTCATTAGGACTAGATATTTCAACTGACCCCCTTGGAGAAGATACCCTACTCTTATAATCATGAAAGAGATCATAACAATGAGATCAAATTTCTTGAATTTTTGTCCAAAAGAAACACATTTGTTTAGAAGTCAATAAGTTATTTTATAGTCTTTAGGTGTAGTCAATTTTTTAAATACAGATTTCTAAAGAGAGTAAACGTGTTGTGTTAGTTACAAAGTTTTTAAAGACTCTTGTAACATCATATTTAATAAATAAAAAAACAGAGCTCTTCACGTATTTACTTTCATTATTTTGCTGCTACTTAACTTTTGTCATAATATATATTATTTTATCCAACTGCTTGATCCGATCTTTGGTTGGCTAAAAGAAACCATGTTTTAGGAACTAGCATCTTAATTATAAGTTAGCTTGAAGTCTTTTATAATTCTTAGGGTCCTCTAATCATAGAGTTCAACCCTATTGTGTGCATATGATCATAGCAAGTTGTTTGCATCTTAGTATTTTTTGTATGAAAGAGTGGATGTATGAAAGCATAGCGTTGTACCACAACTTTTCAAATACACATAGCCCGATCAGAAGGTGAATTAGTGTAACTCTGAGATAAGAGTCCAAACATCTATTCACAACCTCAATCTGATGGACAGACTGAGGATGGTAGGCAATGTAAGTGTTCAAGTCCACTCCGTGAATATCAAACAACTCTTGCCACAATGTTTTAGTAAGTACGGGATCCCTGTCACTGACTATATCTTCATGCATCCCACGCAACTTGAAGATATTCTGCATAAATAGGAGAAATAACTATCATTAACATATCTTGTTAGCAATATGTTAAAACCATTGCTAGTTTCCAGTTGCATAGCTGCATAAGTTTGGTAGCTTTGGTTGCTACATTTTTCTTACAAGAACTGATTTCAGTATTTATAAATACTTACATTATAATCTTATTATTGAACAAATACAGGCAAGAAGCAGCAGGAATGCAACAAACCGAGCTAAGCTAAAGATACTTCATCATATTGGTAGAAAATGTAAATGGAATATTTATGAGTTATGTGTTACTTGACATGTTTTACTTTGATGTAAAGGGTGGAAAAGATGGCAATCCACCAGATTTAGCAACTATTTTCTTTGAGACTCGTAAGAAAGACAACTTATTGAACTTAAAGTAATTGAAAAATATGTACGTTTAGTAAACTGAATTGTTAATTACTTAAAATTATTGTGTGTTATGAAAGAAAATATTCTTTTATATACTATGTAGGCTCAACTGGAAGAAATGGTTCAAGTAAATGTATCTCTACCTCCCATAAAGATTGTTGAAAAATGTTGTGGACCTCAAACTCGTAGCCATGTGTTTGGATTTGGGGGTGGATTGAAAGAAAAAGACTTGAAAGGTGGACCTTATTTAAAGGCTGAATTGTTTGGGTTACTACGTACAACTCAAGAGGATATCAAATTCTTGAGTGAAGAAAACAGATCCTTGAATGAGGAAAATAAATTGTTAAATGATCGTTTGTCTACCTTAGAAGATGAAATGAAAGAAATAATGAAGACGAAAGAATTTTTTGCTGCTCAACAATCACATGTCAAACCTACAACATCATCCGTTTCAACAGAATGGCCACTGCTTTTTCAGCTGACCAAGTTAGTAACAATATACCTGACTTTTTAATTTATTGTAGAGATGTCGCACCATATCTCCAGTTGTGTTAATTGAGTAGTATAATAACATAGAATTTGTGGAATGAAACTTGTTCAAATCTAGGTGATGAAGATTATTGCCTATGTTAAAACCAAAAGAGAGAAAGATACAATTGTATGGTTGATGAAAATGCTGCTAGCCATAGGCCTGGTAACAGACAAAGAAACAAAAGATGTAATTGAGGAGCCGCTCAGCAGACAAAGTAGCAGCAATATACCTGCAATTTATAACTAACACAACTGGTAATAGATTCTATTACCAGGTATATACTCTGGTAACAGTAGCAGCAATATACAAGCGAAGTAGCAGCCATAAACCTGGTAACAGACTCCATGTAACTGGTGCATACAAAGTCTCTTTGCGTCTCTTTGCGGTATAATGAGCATGAAAGAAGGTAATGATCTCATCAGTAGTGTTAATGTGGTGACCGAAGAAATAGAGTCCATTCTCTTTGCCGGAAGACAAGTGATGAAGAGGTCGCAGGGAAAATAAACATTCCACTCCCTGATGTGCTAAGAAAGATTAAGCTAATCAAGATATCAGATAGAGAAATTTGTCCTAAATTTCAAAAATTGTCTAGCACTAATTTCCCCATAACTGATGGTCTAGGCTTTCTTGACTTCCTCATCGGATATCTTGTGGAGACCATAGAATCTAACAGTGACGGTATTTTGCTCTTAAAGAACATTAACATTAAGATTATTCAAAAGGAAGTAGCATTCTGTTGGAATCTACATTAAGATATGAATGTATAACACATTCTGTCGGTGATACTGTTTCCTATAATAGTATGAAGCTAGCTAGTGACAACTAGTGACAGCTAGGTCCAGAGAAAGACTTCAACATAATATGATTAGTTAAAATGTGAACCGAAAGTAAGTTGTTCGACTTAACGTGTTTAAGAGAGGTTTCTAACTTACTGTCCAAGTGTTGCCTAATACAAGAATACAATTGCAGAAGCTGTTTCATACTTAGGAGTTCAATTTAAAGTCTAAATTCTTGTATTAGGAGTGCCATTGAACTCTAACTACATACTACACACAGCATAAACAAATGGCAAGTTTCTCTCATATGAAATGTTTTCTTAATATCTGCATACTGCATAGTATGACTGGAGGAACTGCTAAAGTTACTTTGTTACAGATAATTATTTTGGTTTTAGATATGCTTGTATCTACTTATACTGCGAGGGTTCCTCTTGTAAATACTGAGTCTTATCTTCTAGTTTTGAGAAGTAGGTAGTCAGCCCCTATTCTACATAGTATGAAGAAATGGCAAGTTGCTCTCGTATGTTATTTAGTTGTGGTTCTTCAAAATAGATGTTGGATTCTTGGTTAATGTATCCCGATGTTTTTTCTAATAGATTTTTCTTGTTTCTTGCAGGTTCAGTAGATATTTTTGGATATCACTTGACAAGGATTGAAAGTTGATGTTTTTTGTTCATTCTTCAGTGAAGATACAAGTTGAGAAGAGGACGAGGGCTCATTTTAGTTTGCTATGAATATTATGCAAAACTTCGGAAGTTATCTAAGTTTTTTATTAAGAAAATTGATATTAACATCATGGGGTATTGTTAACAAATTTATTGTAATCAATTGCCCTCTTTCTCAATCTACTTGCACCCTCTCTCTACTTTTTGTATCTAGAAATTTGTAGTAATTTGAAATTTGTTAATTGATTTAGATTCTTGTGATATCAATGGCTTTAGAATCATGGTGGTCAATTCGAGACCAGAACTATTGATCGTCTCTATGTCAATCTAGGACCAAAAATGTTGCTTATCTGTGATGTGTTGCAAAAATACAACACTTTTAATGCTTCAAAATTGGAATTTTGTGTGTTCTCAATGTGATGTTAGTAGATTTGATGTGTTTTTATGTTTGTTTTGTAGGATTACAGGGCAGGCACAATATTTAGGTTAAGTGTGCAGAATTTGCTGAAGTAGAGGTTCCACAAGACCCTTTACGGGCCGTAGATACTTTTATGGGCCATAAAGATGGATTCTTAGATATTCCAATGAAGGGTGAATTTTTGAAATTGAGTGTCCGTAGATGAGTTGTAGAAGACTTTATGAGCTGTAGACTTAGTGTTGTGCACTGAGGGTCAGAAAATGTGGAGTTGCTTAAAAGTCATCAGACGAAACCCCCTACGGGCCTTAGAACTTTGTACGGGTCGTAGAAGGGTGTCATAGAAGTCAGCCCAATATTGAAGAAGCAATCCACGAAAGCTTGTTTACAGGCCATAAAATGTTTTACGACCCGTAGAACCTGTGGTAGAGTCTGCCGACCTAGTTATCCTATTATGTGTTGGTTTTGTATTTTAAGCACTATAAATAGATTTTTTTAAGGTTATTTTTCATAGAGAAGAAGAAGAGGGACGTGATAGAATATTAGAAAGCTTGAGAAACACTTGTAAAACATTATTTCATCTTTTGATTTCAATCTTGTGATTCTCATTGAATAGTTTGGATTTCTCGTGCTTAATTCTCATGTATAAGTGCTTAATTATGTTATTCAAATTCATAAGTCTTACATTTACACTGATCATGAGTGGCAAAATCCATAATTAGGGTTGTGTCAACCATGAAGAATTAACAAGGTAAACTCGGGTAATTCGTGATTCTTGAAAAGTGTGCATGCATGTATTAATTAATTATCTTCGATTGAATGCTTCTAATGGTGGCTAATGTTAGAACTTGCCTACTGTTACTGACTAGATCAAGGTAGTAATGAATAGAAAAATAGATTAATTTACAGGATTCGATTGATGTTTCTCGTCTAAACAACCGAACTGGGCCAAGGGGAGGTTGTACTGGAACAATAGGTAAGGGTTAGTAATGTCACACTACGGGGATGGACTGAATCACGTAGTGAAATTTGTCTCTCGCCTGGGCCAAAGGGTTCGGTGAACTTAACTTACCGTTCTGCAAGCTACATACCGGAAAAGAATTCGATTATCTGGTACTGAGTTAGGGAATCATGGGGAACACAATATACTACTTACTCTTCATACTCGTTTAACATTTGTCTTAGTTTAGGATTACTTTTGATAGTTATAAAAACCCCCCTTTGGGGAGAAAAGTTTGTTTATTAACCCGAATTGCATTGAATTCTTCTAGGTCTGCCATATTCCTTGTGGCATTCGACCCTCACCTTGGTTAGGTTATATATCTAACAATGACTTCTTTATCCTCAAAAAGGAGGTGTAGCTTGCCCGACATCAAGATTTTGGTGCCATTGCCGGGGAATACGGCTGGCGCTGTCTAATTCATGTTTGGGAATTAATCCATATTTCCCTCATTTTATTTTTTTTATTATTTTCATTTTATTTCAGGGCTGCAGGTGTAGTATATGCCGAATACGCGAAGTCGAGGCATTGCCACTCCATTTGACCCAGAGATCCAGAGAAGACTATGAAGGATGGCCTAAGATAATGCTAACAACGCGGCAAATGCATCTCTGAACCGAAATGAGAATGAGAATGCAAATAATGACAACACACCTCCTCTTGAGGACGTTGCTCCACAACCACAGGACTTCAATGCCAAAGCTTATTAGTGGAACCAATATCGATTGCCATTGTATTACCACCACTACCGGTTGACACAAAGTTCCTGGTCTCGAGTGGGTTTCTTCAAATGTTGCAAAACCATGGATTTTTTGCGAACCTTCCCATCAGAGGATCTGCATAGTCATCTACACAACATTTCATTTGTATGCAAGATAATGGGAACACAAAATCTATCTATAGATGATGTGGGACTTTGTGTCTTCCCATTATCTCTAACAGACAATGCAGTGCTATAGCTATCCGAGCTCTTGCAAAGTTTGATCACTAGTTGGGCTGAGTTGCAGAGGACCTTTTTGGAGAGGTACTTCCCAAGATCGAAGAAGCTCAAGTTAAAATATCAAAGCAACAACTTTGAGAAACTTCCTGGTGACTCGATCAGTACTACATGGGACCGATTCACAAAGTGCTTGAGGAGTGTCCCTGACCACAAAATTGTTTATGATGCCATGGTGGTGATCTTCTACCGTGACCTGGATGAGAATAGTCAAGCATGTGTTCATACCATCATGGGGGCATGTTCTTAGATCAATCATTTGCAAGGATTGCTCAAAGGATGGAAAGGGTGGTCAAGAAAAATCATTCACGGGGGAAAAGAGACAGGTCATCTACCAAAAGTTCATGTGATGTCAGTATTGGTTCGGAGCAAGCTAAAATAAATAAGGAGATAATGCAGGATCTTGCCTGAATCTGTGCATGTATGGAGGTGATGATGAAATAGAATCAGGAATGAGTCAATGTAGTTTTTCATCAGCCTCCGCGAGCATCCATGTAGGAGGATCCTTACTCCAATCAGGACTATTGGCTTTGAGGTCAAGGAAACCAAGGTCGGAACTATAATAGAGGTGGTGATTTTAAAGACAATTGTGGAGGTCACTATGAGAGAAATCGGAGCCATGACAGATATGTAGATTAGGTCCACAGAGATGGCCACAGAAATGCTCCATACGTGCTACCATACAATCGCGATACCAGTGCTAATAGTTCTAGAGCTGAGAAGATGTTTGAACGCCTGTTGATGAAAACTGAGACACATGATGAGACTTTGAGCGGGATGAAGTCTGACATCTTCAGCATAAATAAAAAAATTGAGTCTCATTTTGCTGCTATCAAACAACTGGAGCGACAATTTAGTCAAGTGCCAACTCAACTCAACCAGTGTCAGAGAGGTACACTGCCTAGCAACACAGTTCAGAACCCAAAGAATGAGGGGCAATGCATGGAGGTTACTACTGGTTGTGGCAAAAGCACCATTGTACCCCCATGCCAGTAGATGATAATTATATTCGAGAGGAAGCAACTAAGGTCAATGATGCGGATTCTAGAGACGATCATGTCAAGGATAGGGTGAGTGATGCTACGGAGGCGCCACAGAAGTTAAACCCATTCCTAGGCCTCCTCCTCCCTTCTCTCAAAGAATCAAAAAGAAGGAGGAGAAGGTCAAGTTCAAACACTTTCTCTCCATGCTGAAACAACTCTATCAACATCCATCTTATTGAGGCATTGGAGAAGATGCAGGGTATGTGAAGTTTATGAAAGACCTGATTACAAAGAAGCACACTTTGAGTCAAGTGCTCTCCTAAGAGCTTCAACATTGCAGTGCAATTGCCATAAGGTCCTTGATGCAAAAAAGAGAAGATCTCGATGCTTTTACCATACCCTGCACATTTGGAGATGTGGATTTCACAAGGGTCATCTCGATGCCAGCATAAATTTAATGCCCCTTGCGGTCTTCAAGAAGCTAGGACTGGGAGCCCCTACTCGAACGAGCATACAGTTGTTGATGGTACTGCATGGTGAAGAAGCCTATGGGATACTTTACAGCGTGCTTGTCAAAGTTGAGAAATTCATATTACCCACAAACTTTGTGATCCTAGATTGCAAAGTCAACTTGGAAGTCCCAATCATCTTAGGAAGGCCCATTCCTAGCCACTGGTCGAGCATTAGTGGATATAGAAGTTGACCAACTCAGGTTTAGATTGAACGACAAAGAAGTTGTCTTCAATATATGTCAGTCAATGGAGAGGCCAAATGACCTGAGGAAGGATGTTTGGGAACATGGTGAAGTCTGAATAACCAAGTTGTCCAAGTTGTGCCGCGACAATAAATCAGGCGCTACTTGGGAGGCAACCCAAAATATTTGATGTAATAGTTATAGTTGTGTTTTGTTTTTAGATTTTGGACTTGTAGGTAGTTTCATTTTTTGCAATTTGTTTGTAATTTTGGGCATTGGACTTGTTGCATATAGGGTAACAGTGTGTTCTATGAAGAATGTGCACGTACATGACTGGAGTCAACCATCCTTGGCTAAAAGGAATCAAGAAGTGCTTCTACGATTGGTTATACGGGTCGTATGTCATTTTACGATCGTACACTGTCTCGTAGAACACTTCTAGTGAGCAAAACGTTGTTCACTCTTGTCCACCAGCCAACTTTATGGTCCATAGATAAAACTACGGGTCATGAATGGGGATCGTGGACCCTAGGTAAGTTTTTTGATGAATTGACTAACTGTTAAGGTTTCTATGACCAACTATACAAGTCGTATCCAAACCTACGGCTCATGAATTGGTCCTAAAATCGAATCCTCAAAACTAGGGTTTGGACATTCTACGAGACCATGATTTACGGGCTGTAAAATTCTCTATGGCTCGTAATCGGGGTTTCATAGAGTCTGGGCCCATTAGTTTTGACCGACCCGGTCAACCCATAAATAATGGGGTCAAAATTTAACCCTAATCTTTTTCAAAATTACATACGAAACCCGGCGACTCCCTTCCTTTGTCCTCCGACCATCGGCGATCAACCACCCCACCAATTTTCGGCCAACTTTCCAGCTTTCCTAGGGTTCCACCTCTTCAATTCCTCCTTCAATTTCTACATCTTGGTCATTCAATTTGGTAAGTTCGCAATCTTAAAAACCCTTTTATTTATCAAGAATTGTATGACTAGGTTGAAGTTATTGATGGTATGGTAATTTGATGAATGAACTCGTGTATGCCATTGTTGTATTTGAAAATTGAACTAAGGAAAATAAGTGCCAATGTGTGAAAATGTGTAAATGTCGAAAAGTGGTGTATATGGTCTTGCCCTTGTGTTTGAATGATGTGTTTGGAAACAATGTGGTCACACACCGTTTGAATTGAATTGATTATGTGCATGCAAACTCAGTGTGTGATGGTATGTGTGTGTAATTTGATGTTAATTTATTCAAACAGTGTCGATTGGTTTGGGAATACATGTGAAATGATATTCAATGGGGTGTATGATGAGATTTGCATGTGAGGACATTGGGCATTTGATATGAGTTATGTGGGGTGTGTGTGTATTGCTTCGATGCTAAAAATTGTTGTTGAAAAATGTCATATGGGGTCCATATTGATAGACTTAGAAACTCAGGTCACCGGGTTTTCTTATCTACGAGAGTCTTTAATGGCCCGTGGAAATCTCCACGAGCCATAGTTACCCTTCGTATGAAAATCCAGAAACCTGATATTTTTAAAAATCTACTAGACGAGACTTTATACAAGTCGTAGAATATTCTACAACTCATAAACAGATCTTGTAGATCCCTGCAGGCAAAAGTTTAAACACTGGAACATATCTACGACTTGTAGATCCTTCTACAAGTCATACCTGGTCCTTTGGATGCCATTCTAGTAAGTAAAAATGGTGGACACTGTTTCTACGAGAGCCTTTTACATCTCGTAGTTTTCACTATGGCCTATAGAAGTGCCTTCTTGGTCCCTTCTGTAACCAAGTCTAATTTAATCTTGCTTTTTGTTTCTTGACTTGCGGGGCTAACCATGCTTGTTAAATGTATATGTTCAGGTACTATGGCCCCAAAACGGAGATGTGAGGATATTCGAGCCATGCTAAGGAGCTCAGGGATAAGACTTCGGGAAAGTAGGATACCCCGAGGTTAATGGATCAGTTAACGGGTTCGACGTCCGACCTGACCTAGATGCTGATAGACCACAGACATGGGCTGCCATAAGACATGGGCATGCCCGGACCCAGGCTATTGTTGTTTGCACTCACCAGTCTGATGAGGGAGACGACAACAATAGTAGCTCTATTCAAATGACTCCATCTAGAGAGGAGTCTGATTCAAAGTCGGGATCCAACGATGAGTTAGAGACAGAGTCCTCTGTCGCACCACCATAGACATCACCATCACCTCCATATGCTCTCACTGGTCGGTGGTGTATTGCGGGCATGCACGATATCTACACAAAGGGAATATAGAGGAATGAGCCGGCAAATCAGCCACTCCATTTTTTAGGAACCCTGGATTATTTCCTAAGGATCAGACAGTGTCCCTAGTCTCCAGGACACCATCAGGAGATACGGGCTCCAGTAGCTAACCAAAGCACCATGGAAGTACTCACCGACCATGGTTTAGAAGTTCTATGTATCCTACGCTGCTACAGTTCTTAGCACTCTTCCCAAGGGGAAGAAGCCCCTTGCTCCGCCCAGATTGGCACACACTAGAGTGCAAGGCCGACGGATGGATAGTTCAAAGACTACCATCCGCCATATATTGTTTGGGCCTGAGTTGCCATCCCCCAAATCCATAGCAGAGTACGACCGCAGATTGGAGCAGACCAGGGACAAAGATCTTATAAAAGACAAGAGCCACAGAGCTAACTTGATGAGATGGGCAGCAACGCAGATTGCTAAGCAGGCCCGGATGCTGCATGGACAACAACTTCTTCTGAGGCTATTGTGAAGGCCTCCCTTAACTTTCCTGCCAAAGTTTCGTGGGCCGTTGTGAAGTCACGGATCCAGCTGACTTTTGTAGATAACACCTTGACACCGGACCATGCTATTCTAGTTGCCAGCATCTTGGCCTACTATGAGATAGATGGGGCCAGCCTCATCGTAGATCAAAACCACGAAGTGGCCTTAAATAGGTCCACCTCTAGCCCCTTTCCTTGCTTGATCTATAGACTCTGTACAGTCGGAGGTGGAGAGTCTACATCAGCTGGACTCACTGATCAAGGTCCAGCGCACTCTAGATGCCAGCCTGATCAAGGCTGATGACAACCCGATGGCACTTAGGCAAACATTGTACCAGCCAGCTTAGATGCCCGAGATGTACTGAGCCATTGTCTGAGGTTCCACCCACCACCACCGTTGTTGCTGCTACTATCGAGGAGAGGCCCCCACAGAATGAGACAGATGTGGAGAAGGGGTCCACTACAACTGCTGCAGCACCACATGCCAATCCTACACAGATAGCGCCCGCCAGCATGATTTATGTATCGGTAGTGTCCATTCAGGACATAGTGCACCGACTAGCCCATATTGAGTCCTAGTTGACTCAGTTACTTCAGTAGATCAGGCCTGGGTCTGCCAGGCAATTACAATGTCTGAGGGACGCATACAGGTTTTCACGGACGTTACTATCCACGATTGACTTACAGTCATAGATGCACGCGTTGATGCTTTTGAGTTGCGGGTCCAGCAGAGCCTGAGTACAAAATGACCAGTGGATATGATGACCCTACGGATTGAAATCTAGCATCTCCAGGCCGACATAATAGCAACCTTGGTTGTATTAGTGGCATTCCCACAACTGTAACCTCGGTGCCAGTGGTGGATTTATTTGCTCTCGAGGAGCCTTCACAGCCTTTCCATCGGAAGAGGCCTCACAGTGTTGATGATCTAGATGTAGTGAGGTTGCATGCGGATCTGACAAAGGAGCAAGAGTTAGAGCTTGTCATGAGGCAGTTGAGGCAGGAGGAGGAGATGCAATAGGCTCGATAGCTTGAGAGAGTGAGGGGTGTTGGCCCCTCCGGTCATGGTTCTACCACTGAGGAGGCTCCCAGACAGATTGATGGTGATCAGACTCTGATACGCCCAAATTCTCACTCCAAGAGTAAAGCGGTCGTTGGTCAAATATAGAACTCAACCAAAGTTGAGGTCGATCCCACAGGGAACGCTTGAGAATGATTCTATTAGCATCCTCTTTTAGATGAAAATTCTATTCCCAAAATAAAGTAGCATTAAGTAAATGGGGGGTTACGTTGTTTTAATTAAATTCCTATTGTAAAGTGACTAATGAGGATGTTGATACTGGATTTCAAACAATTAATGAGAAGCTAGGGTTGTATTCCCTATGATGTCTATACGATAACCAAACTGGCCCGGTAAACTCATTCGTGACTGCACATACAAGATCAAAAAAACTAGATAATACCTAGTTCACCCTTCGGTCGTTCCTAGCTATATTTCACTCATCTCTTTTCGGTCACAGAGTGTATGCAATTTCAACCTTTGTTCTCGATCTCAGAATACTCTCACCTTTCGATCTCAAGTACTTAGACTAGGTTAAAAAACTCGAATTTCCATTGTTGAATCCTTTTCCTAATTACTATATCCCTCCGGGGCATGTAACAAATACAGGCTTACCCTAATGCGTCGACTCATTAGGGAGAAGTTAAAGTGAAGAATGCTACAATGTATACGACGATCGATCCCACGAATTTACCGCAATTTGTGTTATCTTATTGAATTGTCATAGTTTCCACAACCCTAGTTGTGGGATTAGCTTAGCATGCTCAATACAACTTGCCCACAACAATGTAATGAAATCATAGTAATTTACTTATGATTGAAATACTGATGAATCCACGTGTTACAATCTTCGAAGAGATGATCAAAACACAAGAATCTAATGTAAAGTCAAGTCACAATATTGTTCTCTGCTTGTTTTCTGACTCCAACATTCAAAAACCCTTAATATGGAATAAAATAAATATGTATATACAAGGAAAAACTAATCAAATTAAAAATAGGAAAATAAACTTCGACATGGGTACGGGTCTTCACACGGGCCATGTGGGTCCAAACGAATCGTCACACGGTCCGTGAGTCTTCACTTCTTGCTTCTAACGGATATGGACACAGCCCGTGTGGGAGTTCACAGACCGTTAAACGGCCCGTCAAACTTTCCTTGGTGCACATTCTAACCAACGTCTAGACATAAATCGACACGGCCCATGCCACGGTCCGTGGTTGACCACATGGTCCGTGACAGGCCCCGTCTTCTTGTATGATTCTTGTTATATTTTACGGTGATCCTGCCAATTCACGTCAACCTCACAGCGCATGACACAACCCATGTCATCTTCGATGGTCCGTGTACGTTCCTCTTGAGTTTTGCCTTGGCTTCGTTCCAGCTCCACGCCAAGTGTAAGGTCACGGCAGGGTGCACGGTCCGTGAAGACCACCATGGTATCTCAGTTGGCTCAATTTCCAGCTTCTTTCGTTGGGCCCCTTTCTGCATCCTCCCATGGTCCGTGTGATGTTACATGGCCCGTGAGAGGCTCCGTATGTCACTACTTCACCTATTTTTCATTCTTTTTCTCACAATTTCTCCGTCATTCCATGCCTTCGTCATTTTCGTGCAAAGTACCAAAACACACATATCAAACCAACATATTTGCTTGAGAACGTGCATAAATCCTTTGCTTAAAGCGTCATAAGAGTCGTATTTCTATGACTCATCAACACCCTCAACTTAGAACGCTTACTTGTCCTCAAGTAATGACGACTCACACAAATAACTCATAAATACAAGTGCCTCATTAAACCTATGGGTAACCCTTTAATTTTACGATGTATGCTAAAAAACCATGCTCTGAATATGCTTAAACCCCAAACCGACCGGCACAGAGTAAGGTAGGCAGCCTACATATGTAGTCAGCCTCCATATGATCCGGAACAAATATAACTCAGTTGTATAAGCAGCCAATCAGTGCAAAGATAGTGCCCTCACTACAAAGAAGTCTCACACACAGTGTATAAATGCAATACAGAGACTGGAATGTAGTCACTCGCACTCAGAACAAAACTTTCCACCGACACACAAGTATGGACCATATGCTTGCCCTTATTTTCACCACCTTACTCTCGAATGACCTTTTTAGGACTTTTGTAGCTTGTAATGTAGGCTCGGGCTAGGGTGAGGTAAATTTAAGATCAAAGTGACTAATTTTTCCTTCGCAGAAACTACTTTGACTTAGACTCTACTTTCAGCCTCCAAACTCTTATTGCCACTATCTTTCCAACTTTCTTTGCAGTTGGGAGTGACTTCACTATTTTTTTGTTTATTCATGGTCACACCCCAAACTTTCCTTCTCCTCTCATCACTTGGATCTTCCCCATACTTACTTTCCTGTTTTTCTTATGATAGCCACCCTCAACTTAGGCTTTAGGCCTGAGTTAAGGTTCATAATGTCTTTTTAAAGGACCAGAGCCAGTGTAAACCACCCTCAACTTAGGCTTTTGGCTTAGGTTGAGGTTCACAATGTCCTTAGAGAGATCAAGGCCAAAGTAAAGATCTGTAGATAGATTAGGAAGGTGAGTTGGGTGATTAGAAAGAAAAGGTCTATTAAGGCTCAACTTTTGGTTCAATGGGAACAATTTCATTTGGTTGGCTTATTTCAGGCTAAGTGACTTCACAACAAAAATGACCTAAGATCCTATCCTAATCCAATTATTCAATTGTTTTAGTGGGACTAACCAGGCAAGTTCTAGCGTACAAGTGTGCCGCCAGATTTTTCAACAAACACACTCTCACACACACGACACATCCCTTACACTAATTAGTGCAAATCAACCCAGTCACACTTCATTCATCAATGAGCAAACTATACAATGCATAACATGCTTTCCAAAATGCATAACAGTTTGTCAAGATGGGATGCATGTAGATACAGGCTTTTTACAATATTTTTAATGCTAAACTAAGAATAAGGGTTACCCTAGACAAATGTAAGCACATATATTTACAAAAACATCAAACATCACGACCTAAACATGCCAGTTCTACTAGATAATACACTTGAGAGAAAAGAAATATGGCAAGAAAAACTCTAAAGTGGCAAGATGCCCCACCCCCTTCAAAAGACGGTGCAATGCCCTAATTGCACCATAATTAAAATTAAAAGCACAAAATGGGGGTAGAACATACCTGGGACGCCCTAGGCGTCAGTCGGGCCGTCGTGGTTAGACCCACCAGTTGGGTCCTTGTCATCAACAATCGCATCCGGTCCGACGGTGCTCCCAAAGGCTCCTGCCTAAGCTGCCTCATGTGCTAGCCTCTCTCTCTCTTACTGCTCTACAGCTGCTCAGCGATGGGCTCTCATGGCCTTGCGCAATCTCCTCTCTTCTTCCTGCTGCAGATCCTCCGGAGGGCTGCTGCGATGGCTGCGGCGCTTACCTTTATCCTTTATGTTGGTTGCTTCCATGGGTTGCACCTGAACAGCAGCTGGCGCGGGTGGAACGCCCCATATATCATCTAAACTCGGCTCTATCAGGGTATTAAAAAGTGAGATCAAAGAATCTGGAGGTGGAGCCGGTGCCGGCACCGTGCTGTTATACTAGGCTATCAGTTGTGCAATTTTAGCCTTCATATCCTTCATAGTCTGTACCAATATAGAAATTTCATCACTGGACATAATCCCAAACATGCTATGGAAGTATCCTTCCAATGTGTTGACCTGCTCTTGTAAGCTGCTGATTTGGCCCAGTAATTCTACTCAGAGACAATCCTCTGCCTGCTGGACGTGAGACTACACCACCTGAGGCATTCGTGCCACTATCTGCTCAATAATTGCCCGTGTTTGCCGCTGTTCGGTCACCACCTGGGCTAAAAACTCATAAGGGACATACGCATACCCTTGTTGCATCGGAGGAGCTGCACCACTACCCTCGGGCTGCTCAGAAGCCATACCTGACTGTAGGGCAGTGATGTGCTCCTCGAAGGACAAGCGCTGCTGTGGGGCCGCCCGTGGCAACTTTGCAGGCAATCCAAGCTTGTGTGCTCTACTGTGGAACATTAGGTTCTGAACATCTTTAATCATGGAAATGTTGACCACGCCCTTAAAAGCCATCTTTCGATCTAGGAAATGGGTTGTAGTGACACATGCCCGCTTGCAAAGCACCCAGATCTGGCATGGAAAGGACATACCTTCTCTTTCTGATAGGGCCCGGTCCCTCATCTCAAGGGCAATGACCTGACCCACATTGATTCCATACCGTACAATCAAACATGCTACTAACGAAGCATGAGAAGGTTGGAGTGTGTTGTTATTAGCTGTGGGTCGTAGTCGGGCCCACACCATCGACCACCAAAACTTTGTGACAAAAGAGAGAGACGCCTTGGTAATAGAAAATTTGGGGTTTGAAACCCAGGCTGCCTCAGCTCCCTGCACAACAATCTGCTCTACAACCCACTTTAATCGAGTGGCCCGTGAAGTGGGGTCAGACATTTGGGCCTCATCAGTAATCCGCAGGTGCCTGGAGATGAATAATCCATCTGGTGGGTCTCGGTAGTCCGGCCCAAATAAGAACCCATTGATGGTGGTTGCTAAAATATCCACCTATTCCCCACGCACCGTGACATATTCCTGTGGGGACAATTTATAGGCCAGCTGCCTCTTCACTCTCTTTGACTGGTTACCATCGATAGAGTCTAGTAGGCTAGCAACATATAACTAGAGTAGAATTCAGCAATCAGGTCTTGCCCATAGTAACTGGGTGGTTGTGCCATCCACCCAAACTGGTAGGCCTCAAAATACAGCTTTTATCTCTGAAACCCCATCCATTTGATCAATGAGGACCCGCATATCAGGGACGATGGCCCTCTGTTGGTATCCCCTGAAGCCTTTAGTAAGGCCATTCACATATATCTCCTTAGAACCGGGGACTGTCCATCGTCCATGCAAGAACACGAGAAGCCACCTTGCAGTTTCAGGGTCAGATATCCGAGAAACCGCCTAGTGTATGGCTTCATCGTCACTATCTCGAAGGACCAGGGTGTCGTCCGCATCCTCTGCATTGTGCTCGGCTGTTTCAGGTGTGCCTACCTCTTCCTCCTACTTCGGGACCTCATCTTCCCCCTCAACTCCCACCTCAGGAACCCCCTCCTCAGACTGGGGGGCTATTGGTCGGCCCACTGCACGAGCTCTTGTAGTGCGAGAGGAGTGAGGGGAGACGTTGCAGGTGAACCGTACATTGGACCCTCCCGAGGGTCATCACCTAAGTCACTCTCCTAGTGCTGACTAGTAGAATTGATGATAGAATCCCGGGGACGTGACTCATGCTCATCCCTAGGTTGGCGTGATCTTAGATGGGGACCCATTTTGCCTGAAAATACCACAAAGAATAAAACAGTTAGTTATGTCAGAATAAGCAGGATGACACAGAAACGAGTACTCAGACTTCCCCTGTGTTATAAAAGTGACAAAAACCCTTAAGAGTGGCGTTACCCGGTCTATCATAGGGAATTTTGAAGTAGGATGCATATAGAAACTAACGAAGATCAATGATGTACAGTAATAGGAGCGAAAATAGCTTGGACGGAGGGCCTTACACGGGCCATGTAGCATTACACGGTCCGTGGTAAGGCCCGTGTGAGCAGACTTAGGGTTGGATTTGTGAAGTGGCCTAACACGGATAACCACACAACCCGTGTGTAGAGTAACACAGTCCGTGAAAAGGGTCTGTGAGAGGTACTCCATATTGGGGCAACAAGTGATGCGACACGGACCACTACACGAGTCGTGTAGGATGACACGATCCGTGTAACGCACCTTGAAACCACTTGTAACCCCCATTCAGCCCCAAAGCATAGAAACCCACATTCATTCATGCAAATCGGCTTATAGAACACAAGATCGACCATGATACTCGCTCACACAACACAAGATATCGTTAATTTAACTATAGAAACCCTAAAATCACAAATCTTCCATGGTCAAGTCTACAAGGTGCAACAATGGTGGCTCAACCTAACCAAACACAAAATCCAAATAAATTTTACACACTAGTGTCTTCTAAACTGCAATAGACCAAATGGAAGCATAGATTCACACATAGACTAAAGACTAGAGAAAATTTAAGCTAAAAGAAAAAGGAAAAAAAACTAGAAAACTTACTTGATAAAAGAGAATTGATGTTAGAGCTAGAAAATCGCCCAAGGGAAGTGCTACGGATTGTGAAGTGTTTCACTAATCGTGCAAGAAGAGATAGAAATTTTTGTGGGGGTGAGAGGAGGGAAAAAATGTGTGACGGGGTGTAGAGAGGGAGTGAAATAGAAAAAGTGAAAATGGGAAAGAGGGTATAAATACCCGTCTTGACGCGTCGCCTAAACAGGTTGTCACACGGTTCGTGGAGACCAACCGTGATACCGGCCTTGGAGTGTAGGAAGACTTACCTGGGGGACGCGCCACACGGTCAGTGAGACGGTCCATTTGGGGTTACACGGACCGTTCAGGTTGCCGTGTGGGTCTCTTTTGCCAATTGATCATTGTGTGGTTGTGTCATCTCGTTCAACCATATGTATGCTCACAATTCTCACTCTAGTGCTCATCCTTCCCTGGAGCCAAAAATACAAATAATGCAATGCATGATATAAAATACATACTTTTTTATGGGCTGCCTCCCATTAAGCGCTTGGTTTAACGTCACGGCTCGACGCAGTTGTGTTGACTACTCAGACTTCATCAAGATGTAAGACCTCAATCACTGAGGTTTCATCTGCAACACCCAAGTACTTCTTCACTCGTTGCCCATTAACTTTGAAACAATGCCCATTGTCAGTTTCCAACTCAACTGCACCATGTGGGAATACTTGAGCAATCTTGTCGGGGCCAGACCACCTAGATTTCAGCTTTCCTGGAAACAACCTCAACCTTGAGTTGTACATCAGAACCTTGTCACCAACATCAAAACTTCTTGGTGTAATAATCTTGTCATGATGGCACTTCATCCTGTCCTTGTACAGTGTTGCACTCTCATAAGCGTGGAGGTGAAATTCATCCAGTTCATTGAGCTGATCAAGCCTCACATTTGTTGCCTCATCCTATTTCATGTTCAGGGCCTTAAGAGCCCAGAGCGCCTTGTGCTCCAGTTCCACCGGCAAATGAAAGGCCTTACTAAACACCAATTGATATAAGGACATACCAATGGGCGTCTTGTAAGTCGTTCTGTAGGCCCATAGTGCGTCATCTAGTTTTCGAGCCCAGTCCGTTCTTGTGGCATTCACAGACTTGGTCAGGATCTCCTTGATCTCCTTGTTTGACACTTCAACCTACCCACTCATCTGCGGATGGTAAGGTGTTGTGACCTTGTGTTGTCACACCCCATATTTAGCCAGTACAACCCGAAAAGATTTGTTGCAGAAGTGGGAGCCCCCATCACTAATGATAGTTCTGGGTGTCCTAAACCTGGCGAAGATGTTTCGTCTCAGAAACTGTACCATGCTCTTGCTCTCATTGTTTGGCAATGCTATTGCCTCCACCCATTTGGAGACGTAGCCTACCGCCACTAAGATGTACTTCATTCCATAGGAGCTCACAAACGAACCCATAAAATCAATGCCCCATACATCGAACAATTCTATTTCAAGGATAGTGGTCATTAGTAGCTCTTGACGCCTAGAGATGTTGCCTTAGCGCTGACACTGATCACACCCGCACACCATGTCATGGGCATCTTTGTAGGTGGTGGGCTAGTAGTATCCACATTTCAAGATCTTTTTCGCTGTCCTGGCACCACTATGATGGCCCCCCACTGGGGAAGAGCGGCAGGCTTCCATGATGCTCAACATCTATGCTTCCGGTATGCACCGGCTGATGACCCCATCATCGCATGTTCTGAACAAGTATGGGTCATCCCAAAAGTACCTGCGAACATCATGAAGAAACATTTTTCTCTGGTGAGGGTTAAGGCCCTCAGGCATAATATCGCTCACCAGAAAGTTAGCAAAAACACCAAACCAAGGGATAGTGTCTACAGAAGCTGCCAATACCTGCTCATCGGGAGACGAATCGTTAATGTTCAACCAATATTTAGCTCTTGACTCATCTTCCAATCTTAACAGGTGGTCTGCCATTTGGTTCTCCGTGCCTTTTCGGTCCTGTACCTCGAAGTCAAACTCTTGCAGCAAGAGTACCCATCAAATTAATCTCGGCTTAACATCCTTCTTTGCCATGAGATACTGCAGTCCTGCGTGGTCCATATGCACAATCACCATTGTGCCCAATAGGTAGGTCCGGAACTTGTCAAACGCGAACACCACAGCCAACAACTCCTACTCAGTCACTATATAATTCCTTTGAGCATCATTCAGGGTCTTGCTGGCATAGTAGATAGGATAAAAAATCTTGTTACGCTTTTTCCCTAGTACGACACCCACCGCAAATCCGCTCGCGTCATACATCACCTCAAATGGGGCACCCCAGTCCGGTGCAACTACCACAAGCGCAGAAATCAACTTTTGCTTTAGAGTCTCGAAGGCATGCCGACACGTATCATCAAACTGAAACTTAGCATCTTTCTCCAATAGTTTACACAGTGGATGTGCAATCTTGGGGAAATCGTTTATAAACCTGCAGTAGAAGCCCGCATGCCCAAGAGAACTCGGGACCCCCTTCACTGATATGGGGGGTGGCAACTTCTCGATAACCTCAATTTTTTCCCTATCAACCTCGATGCCCGTATCTGAGACCTTGTATCCAAGAACTACCCCTCCTTGACCATGAAATGGATTTTTTCCCAGTTTAACACCAAGTTGGCCTCTTCATAGCATTGTAGTGCCCTGCTAGGATTCAATAGACAGTCGTCAAAGGAGTCATCCACCACTAAGAAATCATCAATAAATACCTCGAGGGTGTCTTCGACCATGTCTAAAAAGATTGACATCATACAACGCTGGAAAGTAGTTGGGGCATTACAAAGCCCAAATGGTATCCGCCTGAAGGCAAACGTCCCATAGGGGCAAGTGAAGGTAGTCTTCTCCTGATCCTCCGGGGAAATGGATATTTGGTTGTAACTCGAATACCCATCCAAGAAGCAATACCACCCTCAACTTGCTAACCTGTCAAGCATCTGATCCATGAAGGGCATGGGGAAGTGATCCTTCAAAGTCCATCTATTCAGCTTTCGATAGTCCATGCACACTCGCCACCCCATGACAGGTCTCAAAGAGACAAGCTCATTCCTATCATTAGCCACCACTGTCATACCCCCTTTTTCTGGACACATTGTATTGGGCTCATCCATCTACTATCCGAGATAGAGTACACCACCCCAGCATCTAGCCACTTGATAATTTCCTTTTTCACCACCTCTTGCATGGGTGGATTGAGCCTTCTCTCATGCTTGATACTGGGCACACAGTTATCCTCCAACTTAATTTTGTGAGTGCAGATTTCTGGAGGGATTCTGATAATGTCTGCAATGGTCCAATCAATAGCTCTCTTGAACTTTTGGAGGACCCCCAACAATTCCTTCACCTGGTCCTCCTGAAGATATGCTTCCACAATCAATAGAAGAGTGTTATTGTCACCCAAGAATGCATACCTTAGGTGCTGGGGCAACTTCTTGAGCTCCACAACAGGAGGCTCCTCGATAGACGGTTTGGCCGGTGGTATTGGCCTATTTTTCAAGTCCAAGTCCAGCTTCCGGGAACAAATGGTCTGGATCCCATGCCCTATAATGCATACACGATATCTTTGTACCCATCGACACATCTCCTAGAAAGTTCATCAGTACTGCAGCCAGTGTGTCCACGGTCATCTTTTTCTCTAGTAGGATCTTTGAGAAACAGTCATCTTCTACATCCATGACAGATATCAAGGCTAACTCCTTAGGACTCTTCATGGAATCACATATACTGAATTTTCCCTCCTCGGTGTTCAATCGAAAGGTGAGTTTTCACGCTCTACATCCACTAGTGCCCTTCCAGTTTCCAGAAATGGTCTTTCGAGGATGATGAGGACCTCGAAATCCACTTTACAATCAAGGATGACAAAGTTCGCAGGAAAGATGAACCTGCCAACTCGAACCAACACATCGCAAAAAATCCCCACGGGCTTCTTTACTGATCTGTCTGCCATTAGTAGTCGCATGGTAGTGGGTGTGGGGGCTCCCAAGCCCAACTGCTGATACACTGCGAGCGACATTAAGTTTATGATGGCACCCAGGTTGAGAAGAAGGGCGATCCAGGGTCTTTCAACTCCAGTGACCAAGGTCGGAACTATGGTTATGATAAATACCAAGGGAACTGGTAGAATAGAGATTGCTACAGAAATTGGGAACGCCAAAACAAGGGTGGTAGAAACTCAAGGCTAGAGGAGATGATGGCAAAGGTTCTTCCCAAGGTGGAAGCCACAAAGGCATGGGTGCGAGATGTGAAAGGAGAAATGTACAATGTGCGGCAATTGGTAGACTCGCACTCCACCTCGATCAAGCAACTAGAGCAACAATTGGGGTAACTTTCAGCTTCAATGAATCAAAGGAAGGCTGGGTCACTTCCCACTGATACTGTGAAAACTCGAAAAATGATGGCCACTGCATGGCGATCACCACGAGAAGCGGTAAGGTACTTTCTAACCTATTGTTGCCAGTGATGCAGGTCAGGATAAAGCATATGGAAAGATACCTAGCCCCGTGGAGGTGCTTGCTGATGATGGGGATAACGAGATTGACGCAGCACCAGCAGAGCCAGAGGTTGCTAAAAAGGCAATAGTTGTGGACACTCCCACTACTCCGAGCCTGCCAGCCTTCCCGAAGCCACCACCATCATTCCCAGAAAGGTTGAAAAAGAAGGCTGAAAAAGAAGGCTGAGGATGGAAAGTTTTAAAAATTCTTGTCTATGTTGAAGGAGTTGACCGTGAATATCCCTCTAGTGGAAGCACTTGAGCAGATGCCGGGCTATGCTAAGTTTATAAAAGACTTAGTCAACAAGAAGAGGACAGCCACGATTGAGCCGACTGACAATCTGCATCACTGTAGCCCCGGCAATGGTGCAAAAATTTAATACGCCCAAATTTACACTCCAAAAGGAAGAATAAAGCGGTCGTTGGCACCCTTTTTCAGATGTAACTTCTATTTCGAAAATAAAGTTGCGTTAAGTAAATTGGGGGTTACATTGTTTCAATTAAATTCCTATTGTAAATTGACTAATGAGGATGTTGATACTGGATTTCAAACAATTAATGAGAAGCTAGGGTTGTGTTCCCCATGACGTCTAATGCGATAACCAAACTGGCCCAGTAAACTCATTTGTGATTGCGCATACAAGATCAAACAAAGTAAATAATACCTAGTTCACCTTTTAGTCCTTCCTAGCTATATTTCACTTATCTCCTTTCGGTCTCAGAATGTATGCAATTTCAACCTTTGTTCTCGATCTCTAAATACTCTCACCTTTCGGTCTCAAGTACTTAGACTAGGTTAAAAACCTCGAATTTCTGTTGTAGAATCCTTTTCCTAATTACTACATCCCTCCCGGGTATGTAACAAATACGGGCTTACCTTAACGCGTCGACTCCTTAGGGAGAAGTTAAAGTGAAGAATGCTATAATGCATACAACGTTTGATCCCACGAGTTCACCCCAATTTGTGTTATCTTATTGAATTGTGATTGTTCCCACAACCCTAGTTGTAGGTTTGGCCTAGCATGTTCAATACAACTTGCCCACAACAATGTAATAAAATCATAGTAATTGACTTATGATTGAAATAACGATGAAACCACGTGTTACAATCTTCGAAGAGATGATCAAAACACAAGAATCTAATGTAAAGTCAAGTCACAATATTGTTATCTGCTTGTTTTTTGACTCGAATGTTCAACAACCCTTAAAACGGAATAAAATAAATATATATATATATAAGGAAAAGCTAATCCAATTAAAAATAGAAAAATATACTTTGGCATGGGTACGGGTCTTCACACGGGCCATGTGGGTCCAGACAGACCGTCACACAGTCCGTGAGTCTTCACTTCTTGCTTCTTATGGATACGAACACGACCCATGTGGGAGTTCACGAACCGTTAAACAGTCCGTGAAACTTTTCTTGGTGCACATTCTGACCAACGTCTAGACATCAATCGGCACGGCCCATGCCACAGTCCGTGGTTGATCACACGGTCCATGAAAAGCCCCGTCTTCCTTCACTCGTATGATTCTTGTTATTTTTTACGGTGATCCTACCAATTCACGTCAACCTCACGGCGCGTGACACGGTCCGTGTTATCTTCGACGGTCCATGTACGTTCCTCTTGAGTTTTTCCTTGGCTTCGTTCCAGCTCCACGCCAAGTGTAAGGTCACGGTAGGGTGCACGGCTCGTGTACCGTGACATGGTCCGTGAAGACCCCCGTGGTCCCTCACTTGGCTAAATTTCCAGCTTCTTTCGATGGGCCCCTTTACGCCCTCTCCAACGGTCCGTGTGATGTTACACGGCTCGTGAGAGGCTCCGTATGTCACCACTTTACCTATTTTTCATTCTTTTTCTCACAATTTCTCCGTCATTCCACGCCTTCGTCATTTTCCTGCAAAGTACCAAAACACACACATCAAACCAACATATTTTCTTGAGAACATGCGAAAATCCTTCCCTCAAAGCATCATAAGAGTAATATTTCTACGACTCATCAGACTCAGCCAGGGACTGGCGCTTAGGTGCCCAGGTATATTCTTTTGACCCCAGTAATTTATTTTGCATTTTTGGTGTGCATTAAGGACAATGCACCTCTTTTTTTATGCGGTGTGCATAGTTATAGGCCTCAGTGTAGTCTGAGTAGTCTTGGCCTATAACCATCCCAAATTTTGAATCCTAGAGGTTTTCTGCTTGCGTTCTTTTTCCCCATGGATATTTAATTTTTGTTGAACTGGAATGTTTAGGATGTGTAAGTAGTATTGGTAGAATATAGTACTAATATCTATGGCATATATGTGTTTTTCATGCTTCTGTGTGAAAATTGATATCCACAAAATTTTTGTCAGTTAGTCTAGATAGCTACAATGCATGTTTAATTGTGTCGGCAATGCTTGTTCTGATAAGTGAGGATAAAATTGAGATGAAAAGCACGATCTGAGAATATGTGTTGATAGTGTAATTAGTGCCATGTGAGTGTGAGCTTACTTTGCTAAATTCATGTATTGTGTTTCAATTCAGAACTTTCCGTATTACTCTGACTTAGACTATAGGTTAGTTGGTTAGGAATCTTAGGTCGTTGTTCATAATAGACTACTTAGCCTAAATAACAAACCAAATGTGTGAAATATCCCTTGATCATAAAGTTTGAGCCTTACATGTATCTTTTCTTTGTAAAAACCTAAGTGACCTAGCCTTATTAGATGTAAAATACTAAAGTTAGCCCTGGTCCTTCCTTGAGCATTATGCACCTTGACTGAGGTAAAAATCCTAAGTTGAGGGTGCCTAACAAAAGTGGCCCTGGTTCCAAGGTTGGATATTGTGTACCTCGACTCAGTCCAAAAGCCTAGGTTGAGGGTGGCTGGTGTAAGGGTAAACATAAAATGAGGGGGAAATTAGTGATACATGGAAAAGGAGAAAAAATGTATTCTGGGTGCAAGAAAAATGAGTGATGCCTAGGCAATGAGCTAAAAGAAAAAATGATGTGTAAATAAAACGCAAAAAGCTGAAAAATGAGAATAAAGCACCCAGAAAAGCTTGAAATAGGAGAAGGGGAGAATGCAATGAATAATAACAGTGTTGGTAGGGCTAAAATGTAGAAAACCGCAATGTCAAGGAGGGCCTTTAGTCACTATGTTCCCAAAACATCATACCAAAGCCCCTTGAGCCTACACTATAAGCTAGTAAAGTCCTAAAGTGATCCTAGTCCAAGTAGTCAAAGGTCATAGTCAGGAGTATAGGGGCAAGCATATGGTATTGAGCACAGTATTTAAATGTCTTTTGTGAAAATGAGTTATTTTGCAAAGTCTCAAGCATTGAACATGAAAATATCATTGTGAGTGAGATATGGGACTTTTTTCGGTGAGGGCACTTGCATTGCATTGTCAACATTAGACTAACTCGGTGATTGTGGCTTGTTTATAATTACCTTTCTTGTCATAGTTGCATTTTCACATGCATTGACTTGTGTTGGTTTGTTTACTAGCTATCTAAGGTGTTTTTAAAAGTGGTATGGGTATCTGTGCTTGAGTTTGATGTGATGTATTCCATCAGATTGAGGTCTATGTGTTATCATGCTGCTTATGTAGATTAAGTCCGTCACTTGAAGACAAGCAACAATTTTAAGTTGAGGGTGTTGATGTACTGCCAACATATAACACTTTTGATTCTTAAAACTTGTAATTTTATGTGTTCTCAATGCGATGTTAGTAGATTTGATGTGTTTTTATGTTTGTTTTGCAGGATTACAACATTGGTACAATTTTTAGGCTAAGTAGACAGAATTTGCTGAAGCAGAGGTTCAATGAGCCCCTTTACGTCCATAGATACTTTTACAGGCCACAAAGATGGTTTTGTAGACAATTCCAATGAAGGGTGAATTTCTGACGTTGAGTCTACGATCATACAGAAGAGCCATAAAAGACTTTACAAGCCATAAACTTGGTGTCATGCCTAAGGATCAGAAAGTGGGGAGTTACTGAACAATCATCAAACGAAACCCCCTACGGGTCGTAGAACTTTATATGGGCCGTAGAAGGATGTCGTAGAAGTAAGCCCCAATTTTGAAGAAGCAATCTACGAAAGCCCGTTTATGGGTCATAAAATATTTATAAGACCCGTAGAGTTTGTCGACCCAGTTATCCTATTCCGTCTTGGTTTTGTATTTAAACACTATAAATAGGCTGTTTAGGTTATTTTTCATGGAGAAAAAGAAGAGGGACGTGATAGAACATTAGAGAGTATGAGAAATACTTGTAAAACTTTATTTCATCTTTCGATTTCAATCTTGTGATTCTTATTAAGAGTTTGGATTTCTTATGCTCAATTGTGTAAGTGCTCAGTTATATTATTCAAATTCATAAGTCTTGCATTTACACTGACCATGAGTAACTAAATCCACAACTAGGGTTGTGGAAACCATGGGAACCATTCACACGGCCGGGTAATTCGTAATTCTTGAAAAGTTTGCATGCATGTATTAATTAATTCTCTTTGTATTGAATGCTTTATAATGGTGGCCAACCTTAGAACTCGCCTAATGATATTGACTGGATCAAGGTAGTAATGGATAAGAAAAAAGATTAATTAACAGAATTCGATTGATGTTCCTCTTCTAATCAACCAAATTGGGCCACGAGGAGGTTGTATTGAAACAATAAATAAGGGTTATATAATGTCACACCGCGTGGATGGACCACATCACGTAGTGAAATTCGCCTCTCGCCTGGGCCAAGGATTTGGTGAACTTAACTTACTGTTCTACATGCTACACACTGGAAAAGAATCCAATTATCTGGTAATATTGAGTTAAGGAATCATGGGAAACACAATACGCTAGTTACTCTTCATACTAGTTTAACACTTGTCTTAGTTAAGGATTACTATAGATAGTTGTTGTGAAAAACCCCTCTTTGGGGATATAAGTTGGTTAATTAACCCGAATTACATTGAATTCTTCTAAGTCTACCATATTTCCTGTGGGATTTGACCCTAACCTTAGGTAGGTTATGTATCATGACAACGATCGCTTTAGAATCAAAAAGGAGGTGTAGCTTAGACGAAATCAATCTATAAAACTATATTAGGACTAGTTGATTGTTTGTCTGTAAAACTTTTTAGGACCAGGTTATCATTTGCCTGTAAAGCTATTCTAGGACTAGTTTGATATGGTCGGTATATCTATTTTAGGACCAGATTATTGATGGTCTCTAATTCTATTTAAGGACCAGGACTCATACTTGTCTACCATGATTTACTAGGATCAGCTTGTGGATTGTCGCAAAAAAGGTTTAACGACCTCGATACTAAGATACCAATGGTGTATTTGAGACCAGATATCTAGTCCCTAAAAGGATCTTAATGACCAGATTTTTTCCCTATCTCAAAATCATTAAGGGACCAAATTTTTGAACAGGTCCTTATTGATCAATAGTGAAGGAAGTTTCTAAGATGAGTGGAGACCATATTTTTCTGGTCTTAAATTGCTCATTTGGGACCGGATTTGAATTTTTAGGGACTAGATTTTCCTTCCCTGGAGACTGTTTTTCTTGTAGTGTTGATTCCTACATGGTTAGATCATGTAGGCAAAAGGTATATGTTAGTATGTGGAATGCACTAAGTATGCGGGGAGCAATACAACAAGAGATCATACGCCAGAATAATCAAGATGCACAATCATATATATAGATAATAAGCTCAATATGACATAAATGATCAATGCCTTAGTCAAAAACATGGATGGAAGGTAAAAATAAATCTCATCACATAGAATACATATGTGGTAAGAGACCTTAAATGATATTAAGACCATGTGAGCTACCATATGAAATCCTGATGTTGCCTCAACACTAGAAAAGGAGAGGTCTACTTGTCAAGGTAAACCATACCCCACAAACCCCACATTTGTGGGTAACTTGACCTAGTTGGATCTACTAGTAAAAGCCCATTTAGGGAACAAAATTATATCCTATGGTGCCAATTAGTTATGGGAAGTAAAGCTTTATATAAGGACCCTTGTGGATAGTCCCCCACTTTAAATCCCATTTGGTGCTTAGTCTAGTCCCAAAGAATACATGATATAATCATAAGTGTAATCGTGACTTGAATAACTTGTAAAAACATATTAGAACGGTAGGAGTAGCTTATTAACATTATTGTCCCATTCAAGTGAGCATTTTTCTTTTACAAGAGGGGGTAACATAGCATAACGAGCTTCGTGATCTTGCTTAACATTCATAGGACTTTTCATGAGTTTACAATGTACCTGGCATCCCATATTCATTCATAAAATATTTGTCTTGCATATCTTGAAATAGACCTTTCATCAACATAAGAACCTTTATCATGTAAGCTTAGTCAAAACATGGTGGGTCTATGCATAAGAGCTTAAAATCATGAAATTCACAAGTATTGGAAATGAATGAAGTGAAACATGCTCATGTGAAAACCATTCAATAATCTAACATCATCATTCATACCATCCTTCAAAACCTAGATATTAAAACATGATATTCACCTTGTAAAATCATCAGCTTCATAGTATCTCATGGGATCAAAACATTCTCAACTTGAATATCATAGAATAACTCATAATAATAATAAACCCTTGAAAGTAATTCATGCAATTTCAATAAACCCTTGAAAGTAATTCATGCAATTTCATCCAGTAGATGAAGATTCCCAACATAAATCATGCATAATAGAAGAACCCATGAATGAAAAACCCACGTACCTTTAGGTCTTGAAATTGATGAAGAAGACTTGAGGAATCAGCTTGATATTTGACATTCAATGGAGGAACTTGAAACCCTAAGACTTTTGAATGATTTTGAATAAGGGATTTTTGGGTGGAATTTGGGAGAGTTTATTAAGGAATACGACTAAAACTGGCTGAATTTTCTAGGATTCCCGTCTATAAGGGTGTTGGAATAAGTCCCTATTGCCCTTACTTGAATCTAGAAATTTTTCAGAAAATTTTGTTCATAGATGAACCCAAGGCGCGACACAAAGTGGTTCCAGCACTATTCATTTTCGCACGAAATTTATTTTTCCTCTGTTTTGACCTAGGAATAGGTTTGGGTCACTTTTGTACTATCTTGAACTCTCTCCCCAACATAGAGAGGTCTCATACTTTTCTGGTTACTGCAAAATAATGAAGTGAAAAAAATATTTTTCAATACGGTTGACTTAAAAATCAAAGGGGGCCTTTTTCCTACACAATTTTACCTCCTGAAAAAGAATACGAACTTGAATTTTTCGAAAACGTACAAAAATTGTGTTATTCAAGGAATCTATCATAAGGACATTGTGAATTGCTTGGGAGGTCTTACAATTAGTAAAGCACAAATTCTAAGACCGGGTGGAGATGAATAAAATACATCTAGGAAGGATCGAGAGGTGAACTAGATGTTATAGAACTCATTAGATTTTAGATGCAATGCACTAAATGATATCACAAATACGATTTTCTTGCTAAGTTATAAGTCATGGACAACACTATCCTAGCCTAAGTGTTATATTGTTTACAACCTAAATTACTTATGATTACATTGTTGGTTGTTACTAATCAGAGTCAAAGCCCCAATTTTACTTTACGCACTTTTTCTTTTGGGAAATAAAAACTACTACTTAAATGTGATCGCTAATAGAATTGTTCCAACCTATTCCCTGTGTGATTGATCCTGACTCATAATTGGATAAATTTATTGCTAATGACCGTCCATTTTTTGGTAAAGGAATATGTTTGAACGTAATCACTCTGTGCTAGCCTTGTTGATGTTTTCTTCCTTGTTCCAGTTTTCCATCTTGGGGGGTATCACACATATAAATTGTATACTCCAAGAGATCCGACTTTTAAGTAAGTTTTTCCACTATTCCATTGGAGGCGATTAGTGGAACTTACTGGATACACATTATCTTTCATACTCAAGCTACATTCTACAGCTTTGGATCGCAATTTCAGCAAATGAGTTTCAATGTTGAGAATCCAGCTTCCATTTGCAGCGTCGTTTTTAATCCTTTCTAGCTAAACTTTTATTAGTCAAACACTTGTTCTCTTCTTTAGTTTTTTGGTCATGACAATGCGGCACTTGATCTTGGGGGATATTAGTAGTATGTTTTGTGATTTTTATAGCCTCAATGCACACTTGTATTATATTGTCTTCTTTATATTTCATTTTGTTAGATTTAATTATTACTTTCGGATATTTTTTGTTGTATTTAATAAATGTTTGGTTGGCTTGCCATCACAGCATTTGAATCGTGACAATTCAATGAGTCTTGCTTTCGATTATTCTTATATACCATAGCAAATAACCCCTTAGCTTTTCCCCAATTTTCCAAATAAACCTTCAGTAATTTTAAACCTGTTTTAAAGAACTAATTGCAACGCAACGTGTTTACTTGTTCACGAGTACCAATAGCTGAAAAATTAAATTCTTCACAAAATATATATATCCAGTCAGCTCATCATCGAAAGATCAACACATCCTAAATCAATTATTAGGGTGTTTCGTGTAAACTTCCATAATTCTGAGCCGTATACCATATAAAACCCTACATCATGTTGAGATGCCGGGCAGAAAGGAAACTTACATTTGAATATATGTTTAATCACAAGAATGATATAAGATAATAACAAATCATTAAGTGTAATTAGAGACACAATTATAAAATTGCAATATTTTCTATTTTCCCTTAATCATAATGCTCAAAATCTATTATTCTCTCTGTCTCAATTTATGTGACACCAATTAACTGAACACAAAGTTAAAAAAACTGAAGACATTTGAAATTTGTGATATGAAAGATATATTTTGACCATTTGCGCCGCTAGAAATCAAGTGATTATTAAAGTTAAAATTATTTCTAATTATAAAAATCTGATGTTTTCTTAGTAATAGACTAAAAAGAAAATGTGTCACATAAATCGAAACAAAGAAAGTAATATAGGAATCCGATATGTCTCGAGCTTTTCAACTGGTATCATTTTGGAATGTTAACCCTAAGATCAAGTCCAAGGTCCATCCCGTTATACGCAATGGGTGCATACATCCATAGATCATCAGAGCTCAGGAGCTGCATGAACAAAACGCACCGCATTAAGATCTATCTCTTGATTCCAAAGTGACAATTAATTATCATAAGTCGATTAGCTAGCTTAGCTATGCCATTAATTAATTACATTATTGTTGTGTACTGACTATCAAGTCAAAGTGGCCTATAACAAGTACTATAGCTGTTTCTAGCAAGCCTTATTTGGTAACACTAAAAAAAATGTAAATGACCTTCTATAGCCTGTTAATATATGCAAATAAAATAATAACCATTTTATTTATTGATTTCTTCGCAACCCCTTAATAATGTTTTTGTTTAATAACACTCCTGGCCACACTATATAATGAGATTTTTCAACCAATACTTGTGTGCACTTTTCGACTCTTCAAAAGTATTGTCTGATTTTAGTGTAAATTTTTATAAAAGTAGTGAATTTTTGGAAGACGCAATACGGATATGCTAAAATTTTTGGAGTCTGAGCACATAGATAATTGTTCTCTCAGCTGAATGTGCATGTTCACGAGAGATATAAATCTTGGTGTTGTTTAAATCCTTCATTCATTGTTGCGAAGGGAAGATAAATCTTACCTTGATCTGAAGTTGTAAAAATTTGACATACTGGACTGCCTCTTCAAGCATGGTGCTAATGTCAACCTGTCATCAAATAATTTTCCATTTAGGTTCACATTCTCTAAGCAGATATATAACAATATGATCATCAATGCAGTTACACTTACCTTGGTTCCGTTAGGGATGAGACTCTGTAAGGTCTTCAATCTCTCATTAATTCTCTCTCTTCTTTTCTGTCCGAAGACAAAGAGAAAATCATTTACATATATAGTAGCAGATCAACAAAATTTGATATCATATACTCACTCTGGGCCATTACATGTAATGGCTTTTCCCTTTTAGGCTCTTCAAAAAGAATGTCACCTTACTATAATTAAAAATATTTTTATTTTAAAATTTTCCTCTTACCCATTAGTGAAATAATTTATAACCACACAAATATCTAAGAATTGTTTTGTACTACAAGTTTTAAAAAGTCCTCCTTTTTCTTAAACACCACGTCAAATCAAACAGCGTCACATAAAATGAAATGGACAAAGTAATAGACAGTTACATACTCTGGCGTACAAGCTCTGGGGGTCCGTTGCTGACCCCCTGCTTGCTCTGGATTTTGGGATCAACTCGAGAGAAACATTAGATTCATCTTCTGAGCAGCAACTGATAATAGAGTTCTGCCTCTGAAGCACAGCCTTGTTTTTACTATCCATCTCGGCAATCTTAACGTCCGTTTGTAGCTTTGTGCTTCTTTTGTCCTTCAGTACCTACATCAGAGCATTAATCATTAGAGATCAGAATCACCACAACATGAATCATTAGATCTACAATTCTGAATGAAAACTAACAAGGTAACTACTACTAAATCAGATAGAAAGTTTTCAAAGTTGATGAATAACCCTCACATGACCATGCAAGCGCGCTCTTTTTTTAGAGCTCTCTGGTGGACCATGATCCATTTTATGTTCCCGAAATCGGTCATAATCTATTCTTCCTAGATGCAAGCCTTCTCCATTGGGAACAGTCTCCGGCATGTTTTCATCAAACTCCATGTTATCGTTACTCAGATCTTCAATTAAATTATTAGTATCCATCACACCACGTTCTGTTGTTATTGAACTATCATTTCTCATCAGGATAGGCTGAGAATGACTGGGGCAGTAACTTTCATGGCTCGAAGGGGGAAAGAGAAAACCAGTACCACCACTATTGTTAGTGTCATTTGAAGAATACACAGAAACTTCTTCTGCTGCTCCTGATTCCAACATGTTCCCATTCCAAAAACTGGAGTAAACTCCATAGTTATTAGAACTACCTGATAACTCATTTGGAAGCGAACAGTTACCAAGCAACTGTGCCATGAAATCAGCCTCCTCAGTGAAACACATTCCACTGAAGGAGCTCCAATCTCCTTCAGACATTGATGCCACTGGCTCCATTCTCTATTTATTAATTACAAATAGGTCTTCAACGTAATGAAAGATTTAATAGAGAAGCTCAATGTTGGAAATACTGAGAGATAGAAGCACATATTTATACTAATACATATGTATATAGGAATGCACAATGGATTGACTTTGGTAGGTATATGAGTATTCTAGGGCTCAGCCACCAATAATACTTAATAAACAGAATATGCCCCTGACCATTTTATATATAAATATATTTTGTCCAAAATGGGCCAAGCACAACTAAGATAGACTTAGTTCAACCAGATAGGGACTAAATTATGCAACCCAGAGGGCATAAATTTATAATTAGGTAACTCTGAAAATGACTAGAGTTTATATGCCAATCATTGAGAAAAGGATTAAGTATTATGAGTATCTATCAACTGTCCAAATTTTATGATTAGGAAAATGGGGAGGGAGATAGAGAATCATACCTGGAGAACGTGGGGGTCTTTTTCATTACGTTAAATGGCAACGACAAATGGCATCAACTGAGAATATGCAGATTGAGTTTGACATTTCTAAAAGGGAAAAGATTGGAGCTGACTCCCTTTAGTATATTTACTTTCCAGTGCATTGCTAATCAAATGACACCTATTCACTTTAATATCTAAAGGCCACAATCTATTTAACTAACACACACCCCTCAATCATGGTTAATGCTACAAAATATGGAGAGATGAAATCATCCAAAAATTCATTCCTTGGCAACATAATATATATGGAATATTCAACAATCTTGATTTCATCAGTTTCTTTTCTCCACGACTACTTCTTTTTATTTTTAATTGTTATTATCATAACGTATAATTGTATCATTTGGTAATCCCTTTTTATATTTTGATGTTGATGAGTAAAATTTTTAACATGCATTCATATTAAGACGATAAAAATTAGTAAAATTTCTTCTTTTTATCTTATTTTTTAATATAATTTTACATTTTAAATGGACTTAATCAAATTTGGCTCTAAAAAAATTAATGTACCGAAAAGCAAAACATGACAGATATTCTGAGACAAAGAAAATCATTTCTATTGTTTCATAGACTATTTTAGCAACTTATCCAACAATTACTTTTTCAACACCATCTTCCTACAATTGGATTAAGAGGTGTTTAATTTACAAATCTTATTATTGTAGGAAGAATATTCATCAAGCAGCGTAATTATATTCTCTTCCAGCGAAAAGAGATCAAAGAATTTTTGGATGGTTTTATCTCACCATATTGGTCAGATTTTGTACTTGTAATCATGATTTAGGGTGTGTGCTAATTAAATAGATTGTGACCTTCAGATTTAAAAGTGAGCAGGTGTCATGTGATTAGCAATGGACTGGAGTTACTGGACAATAAATATACTGAAGGGGCCAACCTCGACATTTTTTATCTTTCAACTCCCATACTTGTACTTGTTGGAGTAGTATAGTCATGGTGCCTGCAATCTAATAATCCTTATACTCACGTCATTCAAAAGGAAAAAGAACTATTGACTATTGCTTAATATCTTCCGTTAGTAGTTGCCTAGAGATGTCAAATGAGCAGATTGAGTTGAAATTAAGAATGGTAAAATAGGTTGAAATAGAAATCGGGTTGAATTATAACCCGCCAAAACTTACTTTGGGCTCAAAGGGGTTGGTTCAAATGGGCTAATATTCGGGTTGGGTCATGACCCGCCCAATTTGACTTGTTCACTCTCAATAGTTTTAACATATTCTTACTATTTATTTATTATAATTACAATTTGAGTTTCAACTCAAAAAATAAAATAAAAAGTTACAAATTGATAGATAAATGATAGAAAATATAAAATAGATAGAAAACATACATTACATTAATACAAGTAAAGAGTCTTAGAACGGGTTGAAATTGAGGATTAAATTGGGCTCAATTGAGGATTCCGTTTGATGTGGTTTAAGACTTGAATGGGTTGGAATTGAACCCAAGTAAAATTAGGAAAAATCACCTAACTATCCCATGTTTAGAAAATATTTATCACTTGTAGTAGCATAAATTTTTTAACCATATATAGCGAATTGGTTTTCACCCCAATTTCTTCTCCACTTTTTCTGTTAAACTTTGTTCAATTTTCTCTTTAATCTACCATTGCTTCCTTTTGCTATAAATAGTAATAAAACAAAAGTATATTTAATTTTGATAAATATTTATTAAAAAGCCTTCACTTAGGTAATTTTTCTTTAAAATTATCTTGAGCTCAACCCATAAAATATTGGGCGAGTTTACCTACATTTGAGCTCATTTTGACGCCCTTAATTGCCCCAGAAATTAGACTAAAAATTACCAAACATATCACATATTACATATACCAGTATTGTGACAATCATGATACTATAACTTCTGAGTAGATAAGCCAAACCTAATCGCAAGCTTGCGGAAGATAATGATTTAATAATGGCAAATTTGATTAAACAGAAATAGGAATAAAACAAGTAAAATCTACCAAAGTATACATTTGCAAATACGATCCAAAATATACAAATAGGCTCGAAAGTAACCGATATGACAAACTTTCGGACCTAATGTCACTTATACAGGAGCCACTAAGTACAAAAAGGCTATATATACATAAATATAAGGTAATTGACAAACAAAATTCAAAAATATAAGTTAGTACAAAAGAGGAAAAGCAGCAAGTCCCTAAACTCTAGAAGCTCACTTGGTCTGAATCTGTGACAGTCACGGGGGATCAGACGCTCATTGGGGGCGGCTTGAACTGGGAGCTACATCGGAAAAAAACACAGAAGTGCAATATAAATACCAAAACATGGGCCATGCATCATAGGCTGAATAAGCTCAGAAAGATCTAGATATATATAAATAATAGAAATACGATGATACTAATATTATATGGATATACCACAAGATAACATAAAGGCTACAATGGGGTGCGGGAAAAGTAAAGCATTGGATCAAAAATAATAATAGTATACACACAACACATTACAGTCACATTTTCACCCAGAAGTAGGTAGCATAAAAAATGTAATGAATACAATGAATGAAGAAAAAAATAAGAAATTTTGAAAAATCTCATGCCGCCCTATATAATGCCTTGGACTTATCAATAGTAAATTAGTGACTCGGATATATGTCATCGGATGCCTGAAACGGTATCTCATATTCATCCACAATAAACTAATAACTCGAATATATGTCATGGACCATCTGAAATGGTACCTTCGACTTATCAACAATATGCAAAGGCCGAAATATGAATTGTTACGCAATCAAATATTCCTTTATCATCCAAACTTTCCCAATTTCTAATAGAGCGAATTACACCGAGAGACACTAAACTTAAAAGATTACAAAAAAAATAGTCCTCATTGAATAGACATGTATAGTCAATGTATATTTGTGTATCATGATATATATTTAGTGTATAGCTCATATATAAGTAATATACATTGTATTAGTATATATTTTCTATAACTTTTGACAGACTATATTGTATAGTCATGTATAATTTCGCTGATTTCGAGTTATTTTTTATGTAAATAAAACATGAGCCACTTTTTTTTGTTAAACTTTTTAATTTTTTTTTTTAAAATTTATATGTAATTTCCCCTTTTTAATAGCGCCCAAGTTACTCAAGTAATCTCCATTTTAATATTTTCAAGGCTTTACAAGATAAGCAACCAAAGCAAGTATCATGCTCAATCATCACACATTCAGTAAGCCCCTTAATAACACATAAAATACTGATCTGGAACACCGTTAATCCAGGCTCATGGCCTCAAGACCGACAATTCAATACTTACCGAAAAAATAAGAAGATGGAAAAATACAACGAAAGAATAACAACCATACAAGTCAAGGTGTGGCAGGCAACCCAAGATTCATGTCACCTAGAAGCTATATCTAAGAATACTAACAATGCAAACAACACGAAACAGCCTAAACTAAGGCTACGCCTAAAGTCTCTAAACAACTCAATAATGGCCATACGATGACTGACTGATCAATATCACCTAAACTAACCTTAACATACGATACTACTTACAGTATAATTAATCAAACTGGGCTAAGTCTAAAAGAAAGAAGTCGTAACCTACATCAAGGCCAAAAAACCACGCCCAAACCTCTATTTCAGAGCTTTTTCTTTTTGAGCAGCCTCTGAGCGAAGAGAACATCAAATAATACCAACGATACACATATTGTAATTTACAAATTGGAACTGAAAATGGGATTAAAGTATGACATTAAAATTCGTGTATAAAACTAAAAAATTGGGTCCGTTGTAAGATTTCATTTAACTCAAGAAACTTGCTCTAAAAATGGACACAATACGAGAACCGAAAAGGCCTAGAAAATCTCACCATTTTTAAGCTTAACGAGGGTCAAAAAGAAAAATTTAGGAGAAATTTGGCAGAACATACAAGTCTTTTGGAAGATTAAATAGTCCCAAAATGTAACCACGTGAATTTTCAGTGCAACCCGATAAGAACCACTCAAATCCACTAAGAAATGCTCACAGAATCGCAAGAAAATAAATTTTCGGAATGGGACTGTAACACCTCCTTTTTTTAAACTAAGATCGAGTCATCCTTTATATGATATAAGATTATGATCGATGATTCTTAATTGAGTTTAGGTATTAAAGTCAATTTCTTAGTGCGAGAATAGATTTGGAGATGAGCTAAGGTCACACGAACCCTCTAGTGCGAAGTTAAGTTAAAAATTTTCTTAATGATTGAGTTTCGATGTTAGATTTTATAAATGTTAGGTGGACAAATGACTTTTAGGTTGTATATATAGGCTAGGATAAATTTTTAAGTGTTTAAAGCATATTAGATGTGATTTGGAGCCATAAGGGATCTTTTACATTAAGCCAAGTCCAAAGAATTTCTACCGACTAAGTTTTCGTATGAGTTGATAGATTGATCAACTTCAAATGACCATATCTCCTAAAATTTATAAGTATGGTGGCCCATAATATATCAAATTAAAGATCTTTGAATTATATTACCAACACATCCAATTTCACCTCAATCGAAGTTCAAAGTAAGATGTTATGACCATTTTACTGGAGACGTGCAGAGCTGTCCGAAGTCCGCGATGCGAAGTGTACATGGAATCTTCTGGTCAAGTTAAATGAATTCCTTTTATTAGTTTTTGAGGATATTTTTATCTTATAACCTTTAGGGGTTTATTTTAGTGTCCAAAAACGCACATAAGTCAGTTTTTCATAAATAAAACTCTCTATTTCACTCCTACACTTAAACGGTTAAGAATCATCAAGAAAAACATCAAGTTAGGGTTGACTTTCAAGATCCATCATCAAGGTAAGTTATTCTCCTTAAATTCCAAGCCTCCCAACCCAAATTTCTTCATCTATTCATGAATCTCTAATAAAATATTAAATCATAACCTAGGGTTTCAAGAAAACGAATTCAAGAATTCCAAGAAAAGATTTCTTGATTCTTCTTTTTCAAGAATTAGGGTTCTTTATCAAGAACTCTAAAGATTCTAAGTCAAGAATTCAAAAATCAAAGAGAAGCTCTTCAACCAATATACTTTTTCAAGTTCTTCTACTCTAAGGGAACTTTAAAGAGAATTTCTTTTCTCAAGAAGAAGCATCATGGTTCCAAGATCAAAGATTTTCTCCACGAAAGCTAGTATTCATCAAATTTCAATTGTAATATCAACTTTCCAAGTATGTAAGGCTATCGTAACATTGGGCTGAGTTCATCCATGCACCCCACATTTAATTTACTTATTTTAATGAGTATTGAATTAGATAAAATCCTAGTTTTCGAATTCCAATTGAGTCAATTCTTCTTCTATTGGGTTCTATATAATTATGTATTGAAGTTATTATTATTTTATTGGTAGAATTATTGTTCGTAGCTACTTTTTCATGAACCCTAGTTGAGTTAATGATCATGATTTTTCTCATGCATTATTTGATATTGAGATTCATGATTTTCATGCATTAACTAAAGTATTTGATTTTAAATCAAGGTTATGTATGTTTTTGAGCAAGGATGATGACTTTAATGCATTTATGAAAAGAGTTATTTGATTAGTAAGATGGAGGCGTAGCCTCTGTTGCCCAAAAGAGGACTTAATTTGTGGATCCAGTAATTTAAATCATCCCTTATCCTGGCAAGGTATTGGATAGCTGCAGCAATGATAGTGCAAAGCGTTGTATCATCACTCACACATATATTGATGGTTGTCGATTAAAGAAACTCTCTGATGAAAATTGAATTTGATTTAATAAAATTGCATATGATTGAGTCTATTTGAAAGGTATTGTTTTTTATATATATATTTTAACTTGCATATCAATATTGAGCTGGGTTGCTATTTGCTTTTGATATTGAGTCTTCTCACAGGTTTTATCCTACTCAGCATATTATGTACCGTACATTTTACGTATTGATGCCACTCGACGCTGTATCATTTTATGATGCAGATATAGGTTTTAGAGATCTCCAACAAGTATTTTGTTGAAGATCTATTCAGTCCCAGATAGTGGTGAGACCTCCTTACCTTCGGAGGATCCTTTTTATTTCAGCTTATTTCTTGAGGTAGCCTTGGACATGTGTTGGCACCTTCTTATGAGTTGATAAAGGCTTCATAGACTATGTCAGATAGAGTAAAGTGGAGTCTGTCTTATTTTAAGAGTTAGATTTGGAAAACAATTATTATTTATTTGAATTGAAACATTGAGTTATTTAAAAAAAATATCTTTATATTTATTTTATACGATGATTTCCTTTTGTTTTATTAAGTCTTCCGCTAATTAAATAAGTAAATTGAGCCAAGTGGTTCGCTTGGGAACCAACAATAGTTTCTGAGTGCCGGCCACGCTTAGAGTACCCTCTTAGGGCATGACAGGGACTTACATGTTGAAATCAGAATAATATATTAACATTGCTAGGAAAAATTGTTCTCCGAAAACATGGAGGCGTTGTTCACGAATATGAAGGTAAGCTGCATCGACCCTCTATCAATGCGGCAAGTGACCCACAAACAAAGAGGCCTAAGTAGCTCTAATGTAAGAATGCAGAGACCCCTTACGCTAATGCAGAGGTTATATCATGAACAAATCTACTCTCTAGTCATACATTTTATTCAAAATTTTGAAGGACCTTGTAACACCCCACATCTTACATGTACTAGTCCAACACAGATGAAACATGATATGGCAGGGCCAAATCCGCACATATTTTTTTTAAAAGTGCGTGAATTTTAGATTAAAGGGCTATATTTACGTCTAACGCTTAAGATGACCGAGTGTATATAATTTTTAGGTCAAGTTAAGGAGAGTGTGACCTTAAATGAAGTAAAATAATTGAGGTGCTTGTGGGACTTAGGAAGCTAGTAGGTGAGTCACTTACGTGCTTATCTTAAATAAGCTCGGTAAACGGAGACAAGGCCCAACACCGAATTTGTTCAAGTCCGGTAAAGAATAAACCCCGAGTTAAGGATGTCATTTGGGCCCATGGTTTGGCATCATAAAAGGAAAATATTTGCAGCCCAAGATGGATAAGAAAAAGGCCAAATTACAATTACAATCCATTTCAAAACTAAAGCCCAAACTAAGTGGGCTTAGGGAAGAAATGTTTGCAATAAAGCCCATCCCATTTGAAGCCCAATAAGGCCCAAATGAAAGGGCCAAGCTGCTGCCCCATAACCTTATTAAAATAAGGCTAAAACCCCAAAAGAAAGTCGGCCAAAAGAGGCCTATAAAAGGGAGCAACAGTAGCAACTTTTAGCCATTTTCTTAAGCCAAATATCAGATTTTCTCTCTAAGTTTCTTCTCACTCTTTCCTCATTTTCTAAAGCAGCCAAGACACACTTCTAGAGTTTTTGAAGAGAACCTAATACTTGAGCGTTAAGGTAAGTAAAAATACCCATGGTTTGGTGTAATTTTTCCATGAAAAACATGAAGAATATGTTGGTTGTATTGTGCAGGAATTTTGGGACAGCATGTGTTCCAATTTTGTGGTTCACTTTTCTTGTTAAATAAGAGACTTTTATCTTGTTGGTTGGCTGAGTTATGAAGTAATATGTATGGTTTTAAGAAGTCTTGGGTCCGTAATGATGTAAGAAGGCTGCTGGACCACTTGTATCTTCCGCAAAAACAAGTTCTTAAATGATGTCTTAATTCCGGTCATTAGTAAGAATTTGTAGACTGTTTTTGGGAATTGTTGTCTCATGTTTTTCATCTACTTAGGGACTGTTTTTGGACTGTAATTGTGTGTAAATATGTTGAGAACAGTTTGGTTGAGGTTGGAAAGGATTTGGAATGGTTGACGTCGAAATGTAGCGGAAGGAAGCAATGTTGCGTTGTCTACTTACGTGTTGTGTAGAGTTGTTGTATGTTGTATTATATGAGTTGCTGTAATGCTGTTATGGGACTAAACATAGCTGGATATGAAATGTATATAGGAATGTGTGTTAGAAAATACGATTAGGAGTGGAAATGTTGAAAGAATACTCGTTGGGCGCTAATTCCGAGCTTGCTGCCCGGATATTATTTTTGGGTGAAATTGGATTACTAAGACGTGTTTATTAGCTGCTAACACTAGTTTTATCACCTAATATGTTGTAGATAAGTGTTTGGAGGAAAAGGATACTACTCTGAGGTAATAACGACATAGTACAGCGAGGTATGTAAGGCAATTTGACTTCCTATTACTTGGCATGAAATCTATAATCTTCCTTAGCATATAAAGGCACGTACAAACTCCGACATGGCTGCTAACCGTGTCCCCACTCTTTACCATGTTCATATGTACCCATACATAGTCATTGTCAACCTGCATATGTACTTGGATACCAAATATACTTGAATTCCTTTTTACCAAACAAAGTCTATGTGTTGTTTAGTCTCCGATATGGTTCATTAGTTGTGTATCTCTCTTTTCATTGTGGTATTATCTTGTATGGTTGTTTATATGTCACATGTATATATTCCCACAGTTCTAAAGGTTATGACCACCAAAAGAACTATCTCAAAGTAAATAAAAGATAACTTACAGTTGCTTATAAATGAGTGGTAGCCCGAGGGGTGGAAGAATCACCTAGCCAGGGTCGATCTCATTTGGGTGGTAGCCCGAGGGGTGAAGGAATCACCTAGCCAGGGTCGATCCCATTACAGATTTACCACTGATCAGCTGGTCATTTACATGATATATTATGCACAGATTATACAGTAAAGATACAGAAATAAAAAGACATAAAGTACATGATTCCACAGTATGACTAAAGGTGGTCTTTTCATCCTTACACACCAGCATGTGATTTCATCTGAGTTCTTATTTCATGTACAGTATTTCCTGCCCTACATATTCAGTACATTATCTCGTACTGATGTCCCTTACGGGGGACCTGCATTTCATGCTGCAGGTACAGGAGCTACTAGATCTCCCTAGTAAGAGTACAGGGCTTTCAGCTGCTATTACTAAGCTCCAGATTGCTTCGGGGCTTGTGTGTTTAGAGCTCTTATTTTGTATTGTATAGTTGGTCATGAGGCGGGGCCTGTCCCGACTCATATAGATATTGTTCCTTATTTAGAGGCTTTGTAGACAATGTAAATTAAAGTGTGGTCAAATAGTGTATTATAGACATCGCGGCTCCAACGACCTAGTCTTATGCATTTACTTTTGGTTTGTTAGTACAAATTACTTTCTTTTGGCAACATATTGAGTATGGAAACCTCTTAAATGTTCATAGCAGGTGTATAGTCATATGTTGGTTCTCCCGAGCCTTGTCGGCAATGGGTGCCAGTCCGCCTTAATGGGGCTTAGGGCGTGACAGAAGTGGCATCAGAGCGGGTCGTCCTAGGGAGTCTACAAAGCCGTGTCTATGTAGAGTCTTGTTTATGGATGTGTTGTGCACCACATTTATAAGCAGGAGGCTACGTGGCATTTAGGAGTTGTCACTTTCTTTTCATTCTTTAGATCGTGCCATAGAGCCAAGTGTTGTAGGTTGATTATTTCTGACCTCTAAATTATTTTGTACAGTAAGCATGCCTGAAACAAGGAAAAGCAAAGGCAAATGGAAGGAGGTGGAAGTGGTAATTGGTATGCCCAGTCGGATGAGACGACGAGATGAGGCCCAAGATGAGTCTCTGTCCCAAACATCTCCAACTCCTCCAGCTCCTGATGAACCAGGTCGTAGTGAAACTCCCTCAGAACCACCTGCCGATGCTGCTGTGCAGGATCTGAGAAATGCGGTCCAATTATTGACTCGCATAGTTGCTAGCCAAAGCCAAAGACAAGAAGGTCCAGTTGTAGGTGCAGATGGTGCGAATAGGGCGGCTAGCACGAGGATACGTGACTTCCTTAATTTGGACCCTCCAGCTTTCACCGGGTCAGATCCTAATGAAGATCTGCAAGACTTCATTGACCAGATCCAGCGCACTTTAGATGTTATGCATGTAAGCGGTACAGAAGCTGTAGAACTGGCAGCATATAGATTGAAAGGTGTGGCTATATTGTGGTATGAAGCTTGGAAGCAAACTAAGGGTATAGATGCATCTCCATTTACCTGGAAGGAGTTCAAAGAGGCCTTTCTTGACCACTACTTGCCATATGAGATCCGAGAGGCCCGGGCAGATCAGTTTCTGAATCTCCACCAAGGGGGTATGAGCGTGAGGGAGTATAGCCTCCAGTTTAACTCCTTGGCCAGGTATGCTCCTAATGTAGTTGCTACTATGGCAGATAGAGTTCATCGGTATGTGGATAGGTTGGATACATATCTGGTAAGAGACTGTACTATTGCTTCATTGAATAAAGACATGGATATAGCAAGGATGCAAGCATTTGCACAGAAACTAGAGGATCAAAAGCAAAGGAGAAGGACACAAGAGATAGAAA